>JBAMNC010001042.1:600000-1074233 GCA_037902135.1 Cetoscarus ocellatus
AGCAATGGCACACAAATAAAACACTCTTGGCGTATGAGTGGTATAATTTTAGGAGTACTGGTCACTAGTAAAAAAAAATCAAACATAGAACATTTTCATTGACTGTCCTTTGTGAACAAACCCTCACCCTCCATCCAGCCTTTTGTTTTTCTCTTGCTGAGTTAAAAACACCCCTCTCAGGTTTCAGTATTGATGACTGACTGTAAAAGCCCCATGGGAAAAACCTGGTCATGTGAAAAAATGAATCCATTATCTCACTTCAGTTTAATGAGTTTCTGATGTTTTGCATGTTTACCATCACCTCCAAATGCAGTCTATTAATTCATAGTAGAGTTACTTGCTGAGTTGATGAAACATAATAATTATTTTTTCACATATTTTAGACAGGGGTTTGCCAGTGAAACATCAATCCTTAACCCTTTGATGCAATGTCTTTATGATAATAAATTGGTCGTTTTATTGTCCAGTTCTTTCAGGAGAAATATGTCTATGATATATCAGATATGTATTCATTTTCCAGGATACTTGGTCAAATAAAAATTAAAGTTCATAAACTGAAGCTCCCTATGTTCTGTGTATATATACCACTCCCCACAATATACTTTTCTGTTTTTTGGAACACAGAGCTGGAACTTTTTTGTTGCTAAGAAACAAACGCATATCTTCCTAAAATATTGTGATTTTGAATGTCTGACCGCCAACCCCTGACATCCTAGTTTCATCTTGTCTGGTTGATTGAACTTGAACATTCAATTTTTCATATTTTTATTATCAAAGAGATATTCTTCGTCTGTTATCTTCTCTTATTCATGGAAAGAGGGTATAATCAACAAGCACTTTATCATATTTTTCATCATGTAAATTGATATTACTAGGAGTGACGACAGCTATCAGATTACAGGTGACGTCACAGAATGTAATATTTCCCAGAGCCCAGAGTGACATCCTTTCATATGCATCAGTGCTCGTGTAAAGTATTTCCATCCGCCTCCGTTGATGGTAATGGAAGAGGCACATGACATTGAAAATGCTTTTACAGATTAATCGATTGAGCCCTGAGCTTGTGACCCCATGACACAGTGAGTGGAAACGCTGTTAGACACGGCCATGGTCGTGTTGTAATAACTGACCAGCTGACAACAGTTAGCCAGACAGGAAGGACCATGGGTGGCTTTAAAAATCACAAGGATTCCTCCAGCATCAATTATCTATGTTACAAAGCCTCTAATATACTGGAGCAGGCCTGTCAGGGAGATACAAAGAGCTAAAACAATGGTTGAGGAGAGGAGAGAGGAAGAACAAGAGGAAAGAGAAAAGGCACACAGAAACTAGGAAGCAACGGCAAAATTCCAAACATGCACCGCAGCTGGATCTATCTGATTCACATCTGTAATCAGGCAGATCCATCTTGCCAACCTCTAATTTACAACGACTGTGAGCGGACCAAAGCAGCACGGCCCAATCAGCATCATTCAGAGCAGGAAGAGGTGGGAGCTACAAGCGAGATGACTGCAGGAAGTGGCTGCTTGTGAGGCTCTCAGTCATGAACCAGAGCCTGCTGTGGATTCAGCTCCAGCACCTCCTTGGTCATGCCTTCCGTGCTAAATCAGAGACCTTCACCCCACAGCACAGATGTTCTGACGGGAGCAGCGCAGGACGAGCCTCAGCGATAGTGAAGAGCCCACCAGACAGGGAGAGCATGCTTTGGCACCTCCTCCATCACCCTACGAGGCCATGACATTGGCTGATAATGTCAGACCCTTAGTCATCATAGAGGACATCCTGACTGAGCCACCATCCTGTGGAGAAGCTCTTTAGGCCTGCATGGATGCAGTGCAGTCAGGTCTCCAGAGAGTCATCACCTGGCTTCAGAGGAAGTTCCCCTGGTGCTGTCTGTGTAATCAGACTGAGGGCTCTTCAGCTGACTTCTAAGAAAAATAAAAACAGCATTCATTTCACAGTCATCACTCTGATCAATTTTTAAAGATAAGAATTCTCTTCCTGGAAATTAAAGGTATGCTCACAGATGTGTATCTGCATAGTGGAGTTATCAGTAAGTGATTTAAATGTCTGGTTTTATTGTGACTCATAATAAAAAAAATATATAAGAAAAAGGCATGAATCCACTGTGAAACAAAATCCATCTGAAAAACACATTAGATTGATGTGTTAGATCCTCTGAAATCAGATCTAATCAGTTCTTCCTTGTGCCATGGTCAACATTCCCTGAAAATGTCATACAAATCCATATGGAGAACTCAATGAGTTGTTATAAAACTGTGGAAAACTGCCCTATCCTGCACTGTTAAAGGCATACACTAACTTTTTGTTTTTCTTTCCGTGTCTTGTCTCACTCCCGAGTCCATGACAAGCAGATAGACACCATTCTTTTGACTGTGCTTGCAGTATGAAGAAAGAAACAGGCAGGGCTCTCCCACCACTAATTAACTCATATACTTATTCAGATCCCCACCCAAGTCAAACAACTTCCTCCTTGTGCCATTACCAACCATCCCAGGAAATTTCTTCAAATACCATTTGCAATGTTTAGTTTTAAAGCTATAGCCCAACATTTTTTGTTTTTGTGTCTTGTCTCACTTCCAAGTCCATGAAAAGTCGATAGACACCATTCTTTTGACTCTGCATGCAGTGACAAGTAAGAGACGGACAAATGTCCCCCACTTCTAACTAGCTTAGCTAAAATGGCTGGAAGTCAGTGAGAGGTATTAGCTTGCCTCTGACTACAGCCATCAGATAAACTCTTCAGCAACTCTAAACGGTCCTGTTTGCCTGTTGTGACTCTTTTTTTAACTGCATTATGTTACGTTATCTTCTTCTATTACTGTATTATGTTCTTCTACTCCTAAATAGAGGCTTTGCTTTGTTGATCAGTTCCTCAGTGGTTTGCGCTAGAGATGTGACAATCGTGAAGGAGTCCAGTCTTTTGAACAGCTTTTTTAATTGAACGATGAGAACTGATTCGCAGTTCTGAGTGAGCTGTTTGTTTGCGATGCCATTCTTAAATGCAAATTGCCTGCAAATTTAAGAATGACTTGCAAATGAACGGCTCACTGACAACTGCAAATCAGTTCTCATCGTTTACTTAAAAGAGTTGTTCAAAATTCTCAACTCATTCGCGAACTACGCTAAACTATCTTGGAAGTAGGTCAACAAAGCAAAGCCTCTATATAGGAGTAGAAGAAGATAATATGATGAGAGTAGAAGATAATGTTACATGACGTGGTAAAAAACGAGTCACAACAGGTGCACAGAACTGTTTAGAGTTGATAAAGAGTTTGTCTGATGACTGTAGGCAGAGGCAGGCAAATACTTTCCATTGACTTCCAGCCATTTGAGCTAAGCCAGTTAGCGGTGAGTGACCTTTGTCCATCCCTTACTTGTTATTGCAGGCAGAGTTGAAAGAATGGTGTCTATCTGCTTGTTGTGGACTCAGGAGTGAGGAAAGACAGGAAAACAAAAGAAAATGTTGGACTGTTGCTTTAACGAACTAACAAACAAACAAATGTTGCCAAAAACATTACCATGTTGGCGAAAGTGAAAATGTTCATCAATTACCTTTTTTACTAAGAAATTAAAATTTAGTGATCAAAACACAAAGAAAAAGGCTGTTACGCCCCATTTTCCTCTTTCGCTCATAAAAGGTTGGAAGTATTTCTGTCTTTCTTCCCATTTGTTTTCACAAAGTGGTTAAATTTGGTGTTTCAAATGTAAATAAAGGATGGGCTAGTTAGAGTTTGGGGTCATACTGTGTGTCAAAGGTCAAGGTCACAACGTCTAATGTTTATCCATGTCTTACCTTGACCTTGGGGGATTTTCTTTGAACCAAATGTTGACTCTAATTTAAGGATGAGTTAATCAGAATTTGGACTTCACAGGTCAAGTCCATTGGGCCTAATGTTAATCCCATACCAACAGCATTTACAGATCTAGCAAATGTTTTTATCTTTATTTACCTTTTCCCACAACAAAAATAGTTGAGTGAGAAAAACAAATATTGAAAGGAGGAAGTTTTGTTATCATGACTGTAGTTATTTATTTATTTTCGTCACTTTGCCTCTGCCCACCTCTCTCTTTCTCTGTTTGCATCCCTCTCTATCCTCACACTCCCCCAGCACAGCTTCAGGCGATAAGTCTAGTTCTGATTTAATTTCCTGCCTGCTTAACAGAAGTTTTTATTACCACTATTAATATTGTTAAATATTTCAAAGTGTGAGTAATGTTGAACTCGTGTTTGTCACATCCCACAGTTAAGCTTCCCTCTTATTTCTTCCTCATATGTCATGTCTTGTCATATCTGTTTTATTTTGGTTCCCTTCACCTGTGTTCCCTCCTGCGTCACCTGTGTCTGATTACCTTGTGTGTGTATTTAAACCTCACTTCCCCTCTGGTTCTTTGCCAGATTGTCGTTGAACCTTGTGTCATCACTCTCCAGCATTCCTCGTGTTTTCCTCCGTGTTTCTGATCTTGTTTAGTTTATTTTTTGCCTGCTGATTCTGATACCTCTGCTTGGTTTTGACTGTTCTTTTATGTACCAAACGCCTGACTGATTAAAGGATTTGTGAGATGTTGGTCTGTGTCCAGTCCTGCATTTGGGTCCTTCTCAGTTCAGTATTGTGACAATATTGGGTCTTGATTTACAAAACATTTATGAAAAACAAAATAATGAACACTATTCATATTATTTTTGTAAAGTGTCTTGAGGTAACGAAGTCAAACTGTGAAGGACAAAGGCAGAATTTTGTGAATGAAGTTGAAATGTGAAAGTAAACTTTTTCTCAGGAAATGTATTTCAACATTTTTTTTAATTTATGGAAATGCAGCTTGAGTTAACTGTTGACCTTTAGTAGCCTTGTGCAACAACTGTTAAAGCCAACAAGTGCAAAAGGCATTGTTAAGGCAACACTGGGGAAAACTTGCTGGTTGTAACTGAGTGAGTAGTTGGCTGTTTGGCTGGCAGCCAGTGCTTGTAGAAAACCCTGTAGAAAAAAAAAATGTCCTTTTCATGCTCAGAGTTTGTTAACTTTCATACCTTTGGTGGTTTGACAAATATTCTCATATGCCAAAATGTTAATCTGACATCTGACATCCTCTCTTCAAGTTAAATCCTCACTTTCTGGTAGGTCAGCTTGCTTACAAACATCCCATGAATGACTGTGAGCTTGACATTTGTTTGCCTATGGTAAAAGCTTTTAAGTAATAACATGAGGACATTCCTGTGTTGGTGTTGGCCTTGACTTGATTCATGATGTTGCAGAGTAAACACAAAATGATCCAACAATGTCCCATTTTATCATCTAAATAGGAGGTAAACGTGCTAAAGATGTGGAAACATCCTGAAATAGCTGCCAGACTGAATACTGGGCTGCAGTGAAGAGCACTCTAACTGCATGTCTGCACGTCTCGTTGATCTTTCTGGCTGGAGTGGGTCTTCTGTTGTTGTTTACAGCCGACACTAACAAACTCCATAATGAAACGAGGGCTCTGGAGCGGATGGACGGCGTTCCCCCCCTACCAGCCATGATGTCACAAGCCCAGATTAGACTGGACCATATGGCACACTGCCTGCAGTTCCTTTTAATCCTCCAGCACCATGCAGCACATCTCTGCCCAGTCCTAACTCAAGCCATTCATCTTTACTGTCTCTGTCTCATTCACTCTTACTGCCTCTGTGGATAAATCTGTCTACTAATAAGTCTGTCAGTCTACCTCCCACTTGTCTCTCCATTTAAGTACAGCAGGGACGGCAACTTTGATACTGTCAGTGTCAGAGGCTCAAATTGTAATTCATTGAAAGATCGTTTAAGTAAAGCAATTTAACTATAAAAGTCTATTTTTTAACAAAAATAGTGAATATGAAGCTTTCATTAAAAAAAACATACAATGATTTTTTTTTTCCTTAAGTAAAGTGGTTATTTAATAAGCTTGGCACTAAATTCAAGCAATTTAAAGTGGCTGACAGTCCAAAGTTTAGGGCAACAACAGATTGGACCAATCAGAGTTGTTATAGTGACACTTAAAGATTGTGGGTGCTGTAGTTATTTTTCCCCAAATCACAAACAAACTATGTTTTCTCAAAACTCTAATCTCTCTCTTTCTGAACCACTCTGCTGGAGCTTCTGTCACCTTCAGGCGGTGGTTTCCAATCTTTTTTCCTCAACACACACCTCAAATAAGGCAAAATCAAAACAGTCCCTTTAAACATGCATCAATTAATCAATCAAACATCCATCCATCCATTATCTATACCATTTATCCCTTTTGGGGTCACAGGGGGCTGGAGCCTATCCCAGCTGACATTGGGCGAGAGGCGGGGTACACCCTGAATTGGTCTCCAGCCTATCATAGGGCCACATAGGGAGATGGACACTCTCACACTCATACCTACGGGCAATTTAGAGTCACCAATCAATGTAATGAGCATTTTTTTTTTATCTGTGGGAGGAAGCCAAAGTGCCCGGAGAGAGCCCACGCATGTACAGGGAAAACATGGAAACTCAATACAGAAAGGCCCTGACTGACAAAGGGATTGAACCAGCAACCTTCTTGCTGTGAGGCATATGCACTACCTGCATGCCACCCATCGATCAATCAAACAAACTGTATTTATATAGCACATTTCATACACATTCAATTAAAGTGAATATGTTGGAAATTGATGGGCTGTATTAAGTGAGGATGAACGCATAGGGCCCATGAGCCATGAGTTGCCCTCCCCTGAACCTTTTTTATTTAGTGAGTTGGAGGCAGGCATTGACACCATAGCAGCGAATGGTGTCAAAAGGGAAGGCTTTCCATGTATTCTGTTTGTTTTTGTTTTTTGTTTTGTTGTTTTTTTTGTCACTGGAGCAGAATCTGTCTCACTGTGTCTCCATTTGTCAGATTAATGCCATTCATTCACTCTCTCTCCCTCTCTGTGTCTCTGTTCTGTGCCTCCCCCTGTTTCGCTCCAGTTATCATTCCCACGCATTCATTCTGCAGACACAACATGATGTAACACATGTTTGTTGGATTCATTTCACCAAAGAGGCTTTCAGGGACTCTTGTTTACACTGTAGAGGCGGCTCTGGCTTTTTTGAATGGCTTTGACTTAAAACCATTTCTTTCATAACACTGTGGATGGACTGAACTCTGCTCAAAGATCATTGAAATATGTGTAATAGATGGGGATGTGGAAAATTTTAATCAGAACGTTAACATTATAGCTATATTAAATAAAAATATATATGTATATAGTGGACTTTTAATCATATATGAGGTGGTTTTAAAGACTTCCACACACTACCAACTTTTGTTTGGGCAAAAAACAAATTAATCCAAACATCAACAAGTAAAACTGATAAAACTGTTGACAATCTATGCTGGTGTTGAAGCCTAAATTGTTTGGGATAGCTGTTTATGTACAAGTAGGAGGTCCTTGTTTGGAATGGTGCATTTGGATTTTATGAACAAAACAATCAATACCTGTCTTAGAACAAACAACCATGTCAGCTGTAAGATCACCATCAACCAAGACACTGGAACAAACCAGGTGAAGAGTTAATTTATCACACTGCTGTGGCAGTAATAGCATAATGCCTACCAGGCAACCAGGTTGATCACAAAGTCCGACTCGATTATAATGTTTTGGATCCCATGGAGTCACTCTGTGTGCACAGGTAAAACAGGTTACAGTACTCATCGTCTCTGCAGTAGATCACATGACTCAACAACACGGACTGACTAAAAACTGATTTAGTTCTCAGACTTTAGTCCAGCTTGTAGCAGCAGGAGGTTGAAGTTTGAGGTCAAAGTGCTTGTGACTGATGGCCATCCTCTAACCTGACACACCAAAGACTGCTCCTTCCCAAGTGCAGGACAAACAGACTGAGAAACTCTTTCGTCACTCAGGCCATCAGACTGTACAACTCCTCACTCGGGGGGAGGAGGACTAACAGGAAGACTGGAATGAGCAGTGGCCAGTCAGTAGCCATATTTTTATTTTTATTTATTTATATTTATATTTATTTATATTTTTATTTATATCTATCTTATTTATATATTTTTTTTATCTGCTATATAATGCTGCAACTGGAATCTTAATTCCCTGAGGGAGTCTTCCCAAGGGATTAATAAAGTTCTGTCTGATCTAATCTAATCTAAATAAACTGTTTCATATATTTTACTAGTTCTTTGCATTCATATGTTAATGTTTTCACAAAATGTCACTAATTCAGCCCTTTGTTAAGTTAAAAACGTATAAAACCTAGAAGTGCTAAGAGAGCATCAACTTCCACCAGGGTGACGAAATGGGTTTTAAAAGTATCAGATCTGGATCTTGATCTGGATCCAACCTAACTGTGGTTTTAGACTCACATGATGTTTAACTTAACACACTAGATGGACAATTCAATATATTTCACAAGTCCATCTGGGCAACAGTCCATAGAAAGTGTTTGGGAATGGGCAGAACCTTTCAAAACATATCAGACAGGTGATTGGAAGATGGTTCTGTCAATTACATTCAGTAGGCGAGTGTTACTATTGTGGTGTGAAGTACAAAACATGAGCTACTTCACTGAACAAACTCTCGCCAAAATATGTCAATAGTGGAGCTAAAATATCCTTCCATCGCAAAGTGCTTTCAGTGTTGTTTGTTTTCCATTTAATAAAGCAAAGTGGTTCAGATCTGATAAAGCTGCTGCTGAAGCTGTTAGCATCTATGTTAGCCTCTGTCAGAGTTGAAACTTCATGCTGGCGTCACGCTTGTAGCTTCTACCTCCTTTGAAGGATGCTGATTTGGCTGTGCCACTTTGGGCTGCTCACAGTCATTGTAGATTGGAGCTTGGCAAGATGGATGTGCCTGATTACAGACACTGAATCAGGCGGATCCAGCTGCACTGCAAGGTTAATCATCCTCTGCTTGGAAGAGCATTGTCTTATGGATGCTTCAAAGCAATTTTGTCAAACTTTGCAGCAATACTTTGACTAAGGGATTAATTAATTAAGGCCTTAGGTCAAAGGTCAAGTTCAATTGTCCCTCTGGTCATCCCTTGTTTTTCAGTGTAATGTTCCTGTAACGCTTTGAGGGATTTTCTTCACATTTTGCTCAAATGTCCAACTCCCTGATAAACTGCTTAGTTGTTGGACTTAAAAGGTCAAGGTCCTTGGGGACTCATGTTCATTTCACTATCACAAAAACAATTGTCCAGTCCTTCTTCTTAACCTTAACTGAACTTTCACTGTTCCCATATAACTCTAAGTCTTAATACCACCAAGTGGTAGTTCTGCCTCAAGTCTGGCACACTGGCACATGATTTTAGTTTGATTTTAAAGTCTCATGTTCATGTTTAAATCCAAGCATGCTTTGAAAAAACCCAAACAAAGGCCTGAGCTGCATGTAAGCATTGTTGCACGTCATGTGAGTGTGTGCAGTGTGACGTTTAAACCTGCTAATTCCTTTGAGGGGATTAGGCTTACATGCTGAAGGATATAAGGCAGGCTCAGCCGGCTATACATGGGAGGGAGCGGAAGTCAGGGGTTGCTTTAGCCGGCTACTTGTTGTTCAGCATCTGAGCTCATTGAAATTCCCAACATTACTGAGAAAAACATGGAAGATGATTTATAAGTACTCTCAGCTAGGAGAAAAATCCCCTGCTAGATTAACAAGGGCGTGGGGATGGAAATCACCGGGATTTCATAAGAACAGAGTTCATTTGAGCAGCTACTTGGAATTTAGTCTTAGTCTTTAGACAAATTTTACATTAACTTTTGGCCCATTTTAGTCATTTTTGCCCTCTTAAGCTTTAGACCAATACTAGCAAACAAAATCTTTAATAAATTTAGAACCTGTATGACAACCTAACATTATAGTTATTACCATCTATTCATTCATTATTTATACTGCTTATCCTTGTCTGGGTTGCGGGGCTGGAGCCTATTGAAGCTGACTTTGGGAGAGAGGTGGAGCACATCCTGGACAGGTCATCAGCCAATGACAGGGCTGAGATAATGAGACAGAAAACCATCCACACATGCACTCTTAGAACAGGACAATTTAGAGTCACTAATTAACTAACAAGCATGTTTTTGGTCTGTCTGAGAAAACCTGTGACCTGACATTGCAGATGGACAGAAAGTGTTTGGGAAGGATGGAACCTTTCTGAATCATAGGTGATTGGATGATTGTTCTGTCAATCACATTCAGTACTGACCAATCAAAAAATGTAGTGGGACGGGGCTGCTGCAGAGGAGTAAAGTTCATCATGCAAGTCATGATGCCTGATTATGGTCATGATGAATCAGGCAGATCCATGCTGCTCTGCAAGGTTAGGAAACAGAAGTACCTGGAGTAAACCCACAAATGCAAGGAGAGAACTTGCAAACTCCACACAGAAAGGCTCCACCCAGGTGGGGAATTCAAACCAACAACCTTCTTGCTGCCAGCTGCACCACCATGCTGCCTGTTTTGGTCATGCCGTCAAGTCATAATATTTGCAAACTTTTGACAAACTTTTGCCAAATTAAAGTGCGACTGTAATTGTGTTTCATTGATATTTTTGAACCACTATCACATGAATTGAATCTGATTTTTACTGAAAATCCTGACAAACCTTAAATAAGAGACTTTAATTTGTAGTGAAGTAATTTCAGGGTTGGTTTGATTGTCCTTGAAAAAATAGTTTTTATTGATGTCACCATCAATTCTTTTCTCTTTTTTTTTAAAAGATGAGGCAAAAAAAACAAACAAACATTGGTTGTATGTACAGTACATTGCTAGGAAAAAAAATTTTCTTCAAAACTACTGAAATATCACATACTTCGACAGTTTGGTCTTTACTTGCCTGACGTGGCTTGTTCCCCAGGCCCCCCTCTTCATTAAACAATTCAAAATATTAAATAAAAACACAAAATGGCTCCCTTAGGACATCAATAATCACCTTGTTTTTATGCTAATGTATGTCTGCTTTGATTAATTGTGTAATTTATGAGCTCTGTGACTCTGAGTCTCCTTGGAAAAATTAAACATTTTTCAACTTTCATGCAAGCACAAAAAAAATGTTGGAAAACCCTGCTATGCAGTGGCTGAGAAAAATGCCTGGCAGGCTCGCTGCATAGACGAATGATGGTTTTTACCATAAAGGAGCAGGAGCTCTAACAGAGCATCACAGACAGAGAGAGGATACAGCACTATCGGGGGACTTTTTTAATAAACACTAAAATGGTTATTTTTTAATTTTGGTGTCTGTTTTTTTTTCTTAACCTACAGATAGTTAAACAAAGCAGTTATGGGTATTTTATTAACTAATTTTAGTATGTATAATGGCAAAACATCCTCTTGTTTCAAGCATTTTAGTCTTGAGGATTTTGAAATTGTTTAAATTTGATATCCTTTCAGTTGTCACTGTGGATATTTGATAAAAAAAAAATTATCATGACTGAAATAACAGATGATTGAGCGGCTCACTTTTGTTTATTGTAACCTATCATTTATATTCAATGATAAGACGATGGAGTGTTAAATGATTCTTGCATCCAAGGTATATTCTTGTACAGCCGTTTATTAATTTTAAAAAAAAGTGCAAAAAAACCCAAAAATAATAGTCAGCCTTTATTTCTTAACGTCACCACATGGAAAGACTGACATTTTTAAGGTTGCACATTTCTAATTAAATTAAAGATTACCGTTATGTATGATGAAGAGCACGCCCATGTGAAAGGGCAGATGAGTGCAGCAGGCCATCCTGAAAGGCTTCTCCTCAGCTGATTCAGTCACCTAACTTTACCCTGGGTGTGTTTGAGGTGTTGGTGCTTTCTGAGAATTTTCATGCACTTATTCTACAAGCACTCTAGCTTTGATCGCCCTATTAGATCTCAGTTCTGGCAGTCACATGTCAGTGTGTTGTTGGGCAAACCCCACATTACTCCTGCTTCTGTCAGTGTTGTGTTAATGTGTGTGAAAGTGAACGAGTGAATTTTGAACCATTAGTTTGTTAATGTGGTGTAAAATGATGTAAATGGGTGAGCCTGACCTTTAGGTTGGTGACTCTGATTAAATAATTTGTTGTATAATTAAGAGAAAATATCTTACATGGGATTTATAAATCAGCTTTAGGTTTGGGGTTTTTGATGTAGGATTGTATGAGGCGCATGGCATTAGCCTGAACATAAACCACAGCCACAAAGCTCTGTTCTCTATCTGTGCAGAAATAGTTGGCACAGAAGCTAGAGCTACACATTGCTGCAGATGGTGCCCCCGACTCTGCCTGGTTCAAAGAATTCAGGGTGAAAGCCAGCCATAAAAACAATATGAGTACAACGCACAAACAGTTTATACAAGGCTACAAGGACGTTTATTTGTCATTGTGCAACAGTTTGCACAATGAAATTAAATTGTGGCTCCAAAACAGAACAAAAACAAAACCATTAGACATAGAAGAGTGCAAATGTTGCATTCAGGAATCTCACAGCCTGAGGGAAGAAGCTTTTCCACAGTCTGGTGGTACAGCAGAGACTTCTGCATCTTTTTTATTTACAACAACTTACTTTTCCAATACCAGGCAGCTTTGTTTAGGCACCACTTTGCCACAAAGCACTGCCAGTGTGTCCATCTGCCAACGAGTTTGCATTACAAAAGGAAACAAACACAACCAAAAGGGATATTTTGACAAGTTTTGCAGTGAATATGGCAACCGTTTACTTTGGACACTCGAGAATACTTGTATTAACCGGAGTACACACTAGATAGATTTCTGAAGGTGTTGTATAATGTACCTCACACAACCACACTTCCAAAATCCTGAACTATCCCTTTAAGGTCCATTAATATGGCTGTTTTACAAACCCCAATTCCAATAAAATTTTGAATTTTGTAAAACATAAATAAAAAAAACAGAACACAATGATTTACAAATCATTTTCATCCTATATTCAATGTAATACACTACAAAGATAATAATGTTCAAACTGACAAACTTCATTGTGATTTTGTAAACATTTACTCAATATGATGCCTGCAACATGTTCCAAAAATGCAGGGGGAACAAAAGACTGCTAAAGTTGGGGAGTGCTCAAAAAACACCTGTTTGGATTATTCCACAGGTGAACAGGTTAAGTGAAAGCAGGTGAGTGTCATGATTGGATATAAAAGGAGCATCCTGAAAGGCTCAGTTGTTCAAAAGCAAGAAAGGGATAAGGTTCAACAGCTGCATGAGCAAATAGTCCAACAGATTAAGAACGTTTCTCAAAACAGAATTACAAGGATTTGAGGGATTTCAACATCTACAGTCCATAATATCGTCAAAAGATTCAGAGAATCTGAAGAAATCTCTGCAGGTTAACAGCAAGGCAGAAAACCAACACTGAATGTTACAACTCTACTGTGCAAAGTCAAAGTTGGATATCAACAACACCCAGAAACACAGCTGGTTTCACTGGACCTGAGTTCATCTGAAATGGACTGAGGCAAAGTGGAAAAGTCTGCTGTGGTCTGAGTCCACATTTCAGACTGTTTTTGGACATCATGGACGTGGTGTCCTCCAAGCTAAAGAGGAAAAGGACCATCCAGAGTTATCAGTGCAAAGGTCAAAAGCCAGCATCTGTGATGGTATGGGGGTGTGCTGGTGCCCATGGCATGGGTAACTTGCAGATCTGTGAAGGCACCATCAATGCTGATATTTGTTTAAGTTTGTTAATAAGCAAGCCAATATCCAGTGCAATACCCAATGAAATGTGGTCTACTGCCAAACAGTGCTTTCATATTATATTCACATTGTAAATATTGGTGATGCTGATAGTGTAAATTCCTTGGTCTTGTAGTCTCACTTTACTTATTTTATTTATTTTTCCCCCTAAAGAAGTTGATATAGCTTAAACATTCTGTTGCAACCTGCTTTTTTTTTACTTTTTACATAATTTTTATGTTCTCATCTATTTTAATGTCTATTTGACATTCCCACTGCTATAATATATATAAGAGAAACTGAAACAACTGAATTTCCCCTTAGAGAATAATACAGTATTTCCTGTTTTGATTCTGAAGAGACAAAAACGGAGACCCCGTACTGTTGAGTAAATTAAGTTGTACATCCATACAAGGCTTCAACAATTATGTCTAAAGAAAAGGTGATGTTACACAGTGGGAAGCATGCTTCCATCACAACTTTTTTTGAACGTGTTGCTGGCATCATCTTCGAAATGAGTAAATAATTATGTAAACACCATGAAGTTTATCAGTTTGAACATTCAATATGTTGATACACAGTGACCCAGCTTCATTGGAAATGGGGTTTGTGCAATCATATGAATTCAGCTTTTGGCTATTTCAGTTATTTTAAAGAGAGAAATTGTTTTTATTAACAGTAATGACTAAAGTGAAAGGACTTTCAATGAGTAAAACTGGACTCAAACATTTTTAACTTTTTGCAGACTGAATCAAGGCAGCACTAAAATATGACTAATACAAACGCTGATAATTGTTTAAATATGACTATGACTAAATCTGACATAGCTACTTAAAAGGTGAAGTTGAAAGTATTTTCCTCTCCAAAGTTACTTCTTTTTCTTCGTCCAGTTGCTCCCTGAACTCCACCTGAGACTGAGCGTGCAGTTGTGTTAATGTTTGTGTGTAAATGTGAGCTTCTGGGAGAGGACACTCAGTGAGTAATGCTTGAATCAACACTCTGCAGTGTTGGAGTTTCATCTTCACCACAGCCCTGAGGTGGAGCCTCAGCTTCGTCATCCATCTGGGCGTGTACCTCTCTACGTTCACACCACGCCGGTGTCCATATATGGTTCGTGACGTCACTCGCCGGAGGTTCCATTCAGTTAAAACTGATCCTCCGGAATCCCCTTGGAGGACATGTAGGCACAGACGAGCGCGGGACTCCTCGCTCTCTTTCATTCACAAGTTCTCAGCCCTTTTACATTCTTCAGGCAATAACAAGAAGAAGAACCACCAGGAACCATGAAAGTCTCCAGCATCGACTGCCGGCGTCTGAGGAAGGTCCTCCGGAAGGAGTGCCGGAGCTGCCTTATAGTGGACTGTCGACCTTATCTCTCCTTCACGAACTCAAACATCAGGGGCTCCGTCAATGTCAACCTGAACTCTGTGGTGGTCCGGAGGTCCCGGGGAGGGCCCGTGCCGCTGCAGTTCGTCATCCCGGATGAGAGAGCCCTGTTTCGGCTTCGGGAGGGGAGCATATCGGCTATCGTGGTTTTGGATGACCGGACGTCCCACTGGCAGAAGCTGAAAAAGGACAGTGTAGCACAAATAGTAATAAACACCCTGTCACATCTGGCGAGCGGGGCCAACATCTGTTTCCTGAAAGGTGAGGACTCTGGGATATTTACACTAATTTAACTAGACAGGTCAATATCACATGAGTCTGTTTATATTTCTACACAAAATAGACTGTCCCAGCTTTAGAGGTACATCTGTCCTTCTCCACCTTTGACAATGTAAAAAGGGATTCTTTATCAAACAATCATGTTGGGATAAAGATTTAAACCTTACCCCAATTTCTCTGGTAGTGTGGATACTTGTCTAGAATTTACAAAGAGATACAGGCTTTAAAATAATGGAGTGACTCTCTTTTGTTGCCCCTATTTGTAAGAAGACATACAGAAAATAGTTTTTTTTTTTTTTAATTCCTTTAAATAGCTTTAACTACCATGTCTTTTCTTGCTCATAGTTTCTGTCTACAGTCTGAAAATATATGCTGATTAGAAGTTGTTGTTGTTGTTGTTTTTTTTTTTAATTTATTTGACATTCAAACTGTAACTTCCATAATGACGGTTGTTCTAGACTTAGTTTCTGTCTACAATCAAGTTGACTCACAAACAGGAATGATTCTCTGGTCCCTATAAGTAATTTCTAAAAAGGGTGCTCAAAACAGCTTGTTTTACAGTTTGGCTTTAACTACCATAATGTAAGCAGTTTAAAGCATATTTTTGTTTAAAATCTAAAATCAATGCTGTTTTATGTAGTAGAATGATCCAACACTTAAACTTCTTGGTTCAAGAGCTAAAAATGTTTTTTTTTAGAAACTTCTTTTACATTTTGAGTTTTGATTTATACATTTTTTTTGTGGTCTTGCTCACAGTTTCTATTCCACATTTATGTCTGTGTGATGAAGATGAATAGTTCTTTTCTGTGCTGTCTTTTAGATGGATAGAATTTTGTTTTCTGAACAATTTGATATACATTTGAGTCTTTACCAGTTTGTTTTGTTGTCTTACGCATAGTCTTTTTCTACAGTGTGTAAATAAATACATAGCTTAAATACAGAGGAAATGGTTACTCTTCAATCCCTACTGCAGAGGAATTAAAATGAAGATCTGTATAACAACTTATTCAATGGGCAATTGAGTCATATCTACCGTAATTTTTGTTGTTTTGCGCATAACTATTTTTTTCGTAATTTAAAATTAGGGTCTGCCCTGAGGCACTTAGAGAGGGATTCAAAGGACTACATAAGGAGAATTTATAATACCTTAGTCAACTGTTGAGCTTTAACTACCGTAGTTATTGTTGTTTTGCTCATTTCGGATGTCAGCTTAAAATAAAGGTTGGCCTGGAGAATAAAAATGAATGATTCTCATCTTAAACTCTTTTGACAGGACTAGGGTTGGCGTCCTTTTTAACGTGCTTCATTATCTTTTTTATTCAACTTTTAATAGACCTACCGTATATTCTGTTGTTAGGCGCACAGTATTTCTCCACAATTTAAGAGTAAAATGTAGTTTATAGGTTCAGATTAGGCTATATTCTCGTCCGTGACCATTGTTTAGGATTATTTTTCTAATCAGCTTTTTTTAATAAATAATCTTTGATAGGCCTACCATATGTTGTGTTGTTGTCACTTTACAATAGGCCTAAAGCCTTAATAATGGCTCACTGAGGAATGATTCACTTCTTTTATTCCTTGTTAAAGACTATAAATAGAGTGTTTTAACTTTAACTTACATAGTCGTAATCAAACGTTACCTATAGGCCTACCGTAAATGCTGTTTTGCGCATAGTTTCTGTCCACAATCTAGAAGAAAGGGCAGGTGAACAGGATAGAAGATTCATAACAATCTTCTGTCTCTATCGGGGATTAAAATGGACTGTTTTCTTAGGCTAACGACCAATTTGATGATCAAACTTCCAGTATATTGGTTGTTTTGTTCTCTTGCGCAGTTTAATCTAAAAATAAAGGCTCACATTGGATGAGCCTCCTCCTTAGTTCCTACTTGAAGATCTGAGAATAGATCAGTTCCAGCAACATATTTTTCTTTATTTGTTTTATTGATTTAAAATCGTTGGGGCCAACTCATCCTCGAGAGCTGCCTACATGTTTCTCTCACTTCTTGGAGAGATAAATGTGTGCGTCAACGGAGCGGATGAGTCAGTGCGTGCGGGAGAAACGAACACAACTTGGCGGCGCCCTGACTCTCATTGATAAAACAAAACAAAACAATGATCCCATTGGGACAGTTTCTTTCTCCTAATTGAATCCACGTTGGTTTGCGATGTGTTAAAACGCATCCATTTCCGTCTGTCACCTCTGCGTCCTCAGGATGTTGTCCTAAAGGGATTACCGGCCCTTCCAGCGCGAGCTCCTGTAATTAATTACGCGTCTTTATAATCAGGTTATAAAGGTTATAATCCTGGGCTAAGTCTGTTTCATAAAGGCTGCCATTTCACAAGATATTTACTTGCGTGTCAGGAGGGGAAGAGGTCGAAATATTCTAATCCGTGAGTGTTGTTAATCGGTTCACGGTTTCACCCCCTCCCCTCTTATTCTTTCTCTCAGGAGGATACGAGAACTTCCACTCCCAATACCCTGAACTTTGCACTGAGGTGAAAACCATCGACCAGAGCGGAACTGAAACTGAGAAACGAGTCAGCAGCCACAGCGACAAGCTTTGTCACCACAAACCAGATTATGATCAGGTATGAAAACACCCTTCCCAATGCACTTCTTCCCCCTATTTCAGTTTTAACCTTATTATAAAGAAGGAAGGAAAGGGGAAAAATAGACACACTTGGCATCAGGGATTTATATTAGGCATCACAACATTTTCTCAACATTCACGTGATATTCTCTGACCTTCATGGCTCCGCAGTTAGCTCATGTGAGGCTCAGAAAAGGCAGAGAGCTCTCAGTGATGCCCAGCTGACATGAGGGCCCCTAAGAGAGAGAAACACTCTTTCATGTCTGACCTTTACTCCATGTTCTCAAATACGAACATGCGGCCGCCTCATACCTCAAACAGCACATGATTGTGTCTCTGTGGTGAAATATTATGGCTATTTTTACTCAAAGCTTTTTAAAATAGGGAAACTGCACGTTTTGTCTGTGAATGAACAAAATGTTCTGGCCCTCAGCTCTCTGAGCTCACATGTATTTGGACGTTGTGGCTGGGGTGTTTTTCTCAGGAATAAGAACAACAATGAAATTTTTTGTGTTCGCTTGCAGTTCATAGATGCTGTTGCTAAATGCAGAGGACCCTAATTTAATCCAACCTGAGGCTTCTTTCCTGCACATCATTCCCCATTCTCTTTCTCCCCAATTTCTGACAATCTGCTAATTTCAGAATTAAGACACCAAAAGCCTACTGGTTATGCCTTAGAGCCTGTGTACAGGGGTTGTTGACCTGAAACAGATGCCGAAGGTTTAAATCTAGCTTTTGGCTCCTTTTCTGCATGTCATTCCCCAATCTCAATCCCCATTTTCTAACTGCACAACCAAATCAGAGGCTCTTCTAGTGTAGAAATTATATTTGAGAGCCACAGGTACAGGGGCTGTTGTCCTTAAAGCAGGTGGCCCGGGTTTCAATTTAGGTTTTAGCTCCTTTCCCATCTGTCATTCCCCACTCTCTCCCCAATTTCTGATTTCCAAGGGGGTTAAAATTAGGCACTGGCAAGCTACTGGTTTCGTCTGAGCACCTCTTGGGCAAAAGGAGGTTCGGATCTGGCCTGTGGCTCCTTTTTCAGCACTTTCATACTCTCCTTTCCTAGTTTCTTACTCTACTGTCCCATGTGAATACAGGAATAAGTGGACAAGTGGTCATTTTCATGCACCTTATGTCCAGAGGCTGTGTCTCTGTCAGTTGTATCCTTTTCTGCAAGTCATTCCCCACTGTCTCTCCCTCTCTACATTCATGACTGTCCTGTGCTATGATGTAATGGTGGTTAAGTTTGAGCAACCCTTGAGCAGAGGCTGATAACTTTTTGGACTAACTTTTGGGCTTTAGTAGCTTAGTGGTGCTATGCAATGCCTGTAGCATGGGTTCAAAGCCCGCCCATGACTCCCCTTCTTCCCCCTCTGTCCCTGTTTCCAATAATTGTTCCTCAACAGAATAAAGGCAGAAAATACAAGATTGAATATAAGTCTTTGGGGTGATGGTGGCCTAAGTCCTGAGTTGACACTCTAGATTCTAGGTCCTTCTTGGGCCTTGTCAGATATGAGGCAACCCAAATTAGGTATATGTTTATTTCCTGTAACAGTAACATACTAACTTCAAATTTCTTTCAAAGATCTTTGGGTAAAAGAAAGGTTTGTAGGCTTACCCTGTCGAAAAGGGTCCACATTAGTTTTAATTTTGGACAGAAGCATATTTTTTTCATGAAGGTTCTGGACTTTTTTTTGGATAGAATAAGCAGGGCTCCAAGGAAAAAAAGGTCAGGAAAATGTCTTGTTTTACAGTTGGGTTCCACAATCCTGATGGCTCAAAGCTGAAACGATCACCCTTCTTGGTCCAAAACAAGCCAAAAACAACTTGCTAGCCAGCACTGGCTAACATGTTGGGAGTATTGTTTTGCCTCCAGTTCAGCCCCGCCCACCAAAAATCCTACAGTGTTTACAAACACAAGAGTCCTTGAAACCGAGGGCTGTGTTCTGATGCCTCTTTCTAGTGTGTCATTCCCCACTCTCCCCCCAGTTTCGGTGGTATTTTCTATCCTATCAGTAGGTAGTCATACAGAAATCAAAAATAAATATTTAGGGTGCTTATAGGCTTGAGATTATGTGTGTATAACCACGCTGAAGTCTTCAGTATGTCATTTTTTGCATTATCATTCCCTTATTTCTGATTTATTTGCACTATTAGAATAAAAACCGCAAAAAGACCAAAATCTTTGGGGCAATGTAGCTTGATATTTATGTCAATCAGCCCCATGCACAGAGGGTATAGTCCTCCATTTTGTGACTCTTTCTCCTCCCCTGCCTGTACGATAAAGGCATAAAAAAGTCTGAAGTTAAATCTCTAAAATGAACATTTCTTATCTTTTCAGGCTGTCATGTAATTTAGTTGTTGTAGCCTTTATCAAAATGAATTCATGTGTCTTTGTTGTCTCCCTCTCAGGGTAAACCTGTAGAGATCCTGCCTTTCCTCTACCTCGGTAGTGCCTACCACGCCTCCAGACAGGACTATCTCAGCGACCTTCACATCACGGCCTTGCTCAACGTGTCCCGCAGAGACCTACAGCCGGCCAAGGGCCACTACGACTACAAGTGGATCCCTGTGGAGGACAGCCACATGGCCGACATCAGCTCCCACTTCCAGGAGGCAATAGATTTCATTGGTGAGTTGAAGTGAATATTTAGCCTTGCTTGATTGACAGACTCTGGACTTTAAAATGTCACGACGTGATTTCAGTTTTGTTATTTTGAGAAGACGCTCCATGCTTGAAATATTTAACTCATAAGGGAGGGAAGTAAAGCCCTCCCACCCGAGCTGGAGTCTTTTCCTGGAAAGGCATCCTCTTCAGCGTCTTGGTATTTCTTCTGCTTCTAAAAAATAGCAAAGCTGAGTTGGTGAGACTCCTAAACATAGATCTGTTTATTTTTGCACCTCCTATTAAGCCCCTTTTTTTGCTGCCTCTCACCAACCACCATTCACAAATAGCGAGCTATAAGTAACCTCGCTGTAATCAGTTTAACTTGATCGCCTGCCTTAAATCCCCCACAAACAAATCCAGCCAGTCTGCTTTCATTCAGGATTTGCTCACTTCCCCCAGTTCCCTTCCGACCTCGCTCCATCCCCTCCTCCCCCACAAGCGCCTTAACTTGAAAAAGACGCTCCCATGCCGTCATCGCTTCCCGGGCTTAATCTCTGTGGCTTACTGTGCCGGGTGTGGCCAGTCAGTGTGACAACTGGGTGAGCTGTCTCCGTTTAGTAATGGACGGGGGTGGGTGGATGGATGGGGGCTGACTGACACATCCAAACACACTCAATCACGGCTGTTAAAGGATGATAAAAAGGCGTATGACTGGCACTGGGCGCAGATGTAGGTAGCAGGCAGGTGAGAATCTTTGAGGGCAGCGGGTAAGAGGAGCAGAGAGTATGTGGGAGAGGAGAGAGGTGCGGGATGATAGCAGCAGCAGCAAAAGATGTACACAATGTGCTGGTGGCTATTTTTAGCCAGGCATAACCAAGGACAAAGCTCACCCACCAGCACCCAGCCTGACCGGTGTTTAATGGCTGCTTTTGTTGTTATTGTGCTTTGTTTGGTGATGCAGCCTCCTTTTAGGGGCTCTTTGTGTAAGCTTGTTTATTATTACATAAGGCCAGATATTGTTCCAGGGTTCAGGTTTAGCCTACATTCAATAAAGGCCGAAAAATGTCATCAACCAGGCCAAGCGATTAGAAATGTGTGGCACATAAATCCTCAACTGAGCTGCAGCTACGAAAATCAATCACCAATCACATACCCTTCTGACCCCGGTGGCTGATGATAAATGATAGCTAGTATTGACCCTCTGGATGAAAACCGCTGCGCGAAACATGTCATGGCATCCCCAGCCAATGAGGGTCCATTACCCGAGGATGGTCATTAAAACACCCACTGATGCTATTGCTCCCTTTTTTCCTCAGCCCTCTTCCCTCCCTTGTGCATCCTCTGCTCCAGATGGGAAGATCGTGATTCATTCATGCGCTTTATTGACGATCAGAGCTGTCAGAAATCAGCCCACTGCACAGACTGTCAAGGCTCTCAATTATTCTTCAAAGAAGAAAACAGACATGGTGTGTTTCCACCAGGCAGTGTGGTTCAGTCTAGTGCGGCACAGTGCAGGGTTACTTGCATTCTTGCTGTCAAAAGAAGAAAAAGGTACACAATTGCCAGAATTCCTATTGTCAGAAGAAGGAAAGTTTGCCAAAATAGCTAACCCATAATGCCTCACTTTCTGTCACCCTTCTGTTAGGGTATCAAGTAATTCTGTACAACCATAAAAATGAGGGAGCTGCACATTATGCTGTCCCCTAAGTGAGGATACAAATGTCCATTGAGATGTATGCATGGTTAGTGTTCACCATACCAAACTGTACCGACCCAAGCTGATTGCTTGGTGGGACTGCACAAGTAAAGATGATGATTCATTCATGCACTTTATTGACGATCAGAGCTGTCAGAAATCATCTTACTGCACAGGCTGTCAAGGCTCACAGTGATTCTTCAAAGCAGAAAACGGGCATGGTGTTTCCAGCAAGCAGTCTTCAGTATATCACAGTACACAACAATTACTACCATTCCCACCGTCAAAGGCAGGAAAAAGTACATGAGTGCCAGCCTATTTCATCCTACTTTTTGTCACCCTGCTGTTGAGGTATCAAGAATACCTTTCTAACTGTATAATGGGGGAGCTGCTCATACAGCGATCTGCTAAGTGATGGTACAATTGTCTGTTGAGGCATTTGATCACTGTAGGAGACAAATCTCTTATCTCTACAATTGCTATTTTTCAGGAAATGGGGAAAAATACTTTACTCCTTAATGAACAATTATTGTATTGTCCTGATTAGAAATGATTTTTTTTGTACTTTTACGTAGTTCAAGATTAACAAAACCCATTCACCAACACCGAAGTTGACATTTAGCACTGTTTTATGAACCAAAATGGGAATATCATAAAATATGGAAATAAGATCAGGGTTTACTACACCAAATCTGACTTCTTGGTGGAAATGCACAAATACATATCATACCTTATTCATGCTCTCACTCGATGATCATAGCTGTCAGAAATCAGCCCACTGTGCAGACTGTCAAGGCTCGCAATTGTTCTTCAAAGCAGAAAACATGCATGATGAGTTTCCTTCACGCAGACTGGTTCAGTCCAGTATATATGGTGCAGGATTATTTGCATTCCTATTGTCAAAAGCAGGGAAAGGTACAAGAATAACTACCTATTATGCCCTACTTTTGGTCACCCTGCTGTTGGGGTATAAAGCGTTACTTTCCAAATATAAAAAGACCAAATATTGCTCTTTAAGTAGCGGGACAATTGGCTGAGGAGATTCAAGCAAGATCAGGGTTTACTTTACCAAACTGCAGAGAACCAAACCTGAATACATCAGGTAAACATATGCACGTAAAAGTGGGACAATGTGTCACTTGACAGTTTAACTTAAAGAAAACAGACAGGAAAAGGAGGCATGTAGGTGTAAGATTTAACTAAATCTTGAAGTGTCTCAAGTGAAGCACTTATAACAGAAAGTAGATGATGTGTAGGCATGAGGACGTACAGATAAGTGTGTAGGCGCGCTGAAGCTCCAAATAAGAACACACACATTTCTGTGCCACAGTGATCTGCGCAGCAGCACCCAGCGCCCCCACAACAGTGTAGGAGAAACAAAGTCTCGGGTACAGCTGCGCTCCATGACTCACACAAGCTTCACAAGTGTCTGTGTGAACTGAAGCTGGTACAGAGCGCGTGTTCCTCTCTGCAGCCCCACAAATGAAGTGTGCTGATGAGACTGATGTTCCCGTTTGTCCACAATATCCTGCTGCAGAGTGTGTGCATGAGAGACTGAAAGTAAATGGAAAAGCAGAGAAGTGTTTGCATAGATTTGCAGTGTTGGGCAGTGGTTACTTATACCATATTGTTTTTTTTTTTGAGCAATACACCTACACAAAAAAATGATACACTGATGTGCACTAATACTCAAATTTTTAAATGTTTTCATGGACAGAATCAAGATACAGAGACCTTCAAAGAAAGTGTGCACTTAGTCTGTTTTCATTGTCAGAGATAATAAATGTAAACCATATTTTGACAATCAGAATCAGAAATACTTTATTAATCCCCAAGGAGAAATTTGGTCATTTCAGTTGCTCTTATACATAGTATAGCAGTAGGAATATCAAATAAAGATATTACAATAGCTAAGAGACATTAAAATAGATAAGAGCATAAAACATTAAGTTAAAAAAATGAAGAAAAAGCAGGTTGCAACATGTAGAATCTTCAAACTATATCGACTTCCTTATGAAGTAAAAAATTAATAATATAAGTTAAGTGAGACTACGACCTCAAAGCTTTCCCTAAGGCCCCTGGGCTCCAGGTTGGGAATGTAAAGGATAACATTTTATATAAATACTAAAAAAGTAGTTAGATACAGTAACTAATCAAAGCAATGCGTGGTAACAGAATCACCAGCTTGGAGGTCTTTTTGTCCTCGTTGGTGTCTTATTGTGAACACGTGTACACAAAGTGACTTGCCACTAAGTTCAACACATCATTGAAGATGTGAGGGAAACAGTGAACTGTACTTTTAGAAACTTCATGCATTATCTTTATTATGAGTTTGTGACTGTGCAACAGGAAAACCGCAGATAACGAGCTATTGCCCATCACGGCAAAAAGGTCAAAAAGGTGCCTCGTACTCACAGCGGATCACTAATGTCACTTTCCCCTGTCTTCCTCTCTCCAGATAACGTGAAGCAATCAGGTGGTAAGGTCCTGGTCCACTGCGAGGCAGGCATCTCGCGCTCACCCACCATCTGCATGGCCTACATCATGAGAACGCAGCAGCTCCGGCTGGATGCAGCTTTCGACATTATCAAGCAGCGTCGAGCAGTCATCTCACCTAACTTCAGTTTCATGGGGCAGCTGCTGCAGTTTGAGTCAGAGGTTCTCTCCATGGCCCCCGCGCACGCTGCGACACCTGAACCCGCCACACCCTGCGCACCTGAGTCAGCCTCCTTTTTTGCCAATGACTTCACCACCACCTTCAGCACCAAAAACTTTGAGCCACCTGTGTTCACCCTCCCTACCTCTTGCCTGCAGTCCCCGGTCCACCACCAGTTAAAACTGAGCCCAATAACTGCACTGCCTTAAAATGAACTGTGACTGCTTGTAGTCTTACTTGAAAAAAATACAAATAAAAGCTCTCTGTTTGCCTGTTGTTAAAACCAGCTCAGCAGAAAGGCCGGCAAGCAGATAAGAGCGCTGTTTCCTGTCTTCTCAACTGCTGTGAAGAAACAACACAGCACAGTGATAACTGCAATATACATGCCTTAGGTTGATATTGTGATTTCTTTTGCCTATTCACAAATACAGTCAGGCATTTAAACCTAATTTATTTAAATTACAGTCTGTCTGATTTTTCAATAATGTGGATATTAATGTGTTTAATAAATGTTTTCACCAAGAGAGATTTTCATGTGATCTGTTGTGTTATTTTTGTAGTCATAGTCCATAAATCAAATGGGTTTAAGAGGACAAGAAGTGAAGGCCCATCAGCAAAGAGGTGTCAGCTCATACATACTACTTTAAAGCTCCAGTGAAAAACTTTCAGTTGTGTTGGTTTGGCGCCCCCTGTAGGCAATGGATGATTAATCTTTGTGATTTTGTCCTTAACGTAGACATGAAAGTGCTTTTGAAAACAACAGAATAATAAAGATATTTGAACTAAAGGAAAAATAGTGCAATTAAATATGTATAGAGGTAAAATTTCTAACAAGCATCATAATAAAAATGGTTTTGCACATTTAATGGAAACATATGCAAACAATTTCCTGTGCTCATTATCATTTTTTCATCTGTTCCAGAGATCAAATAGGTGAGAGGCAGACAGTGTGCCCTTGGTCTCAGATGAAATAACTTGTTTAGATCAAAGTAATTTGTGAATTAACTCTTAATAGGCTGAATAATGAAGTAATAATGATGAAAGGATGGTTCAGTATTTTTGTATGAGGTTCATTTTAATTGTAAATGCATAAGTCACAATAGTTTTGATCAGCTCTGCTTCTGAATGAAAAGAACCTGCATGGAAATTAGGCTGTTCATTGCCACAGATGGGGCCAAGAGTTCCACAAAGTTAAGGCTATTTTAACTAGGAGAAAAGTAAATAAAACAGTGATGGGGTGATGACTCAAAGAATACCTCACAACAGTCCAAGCTGAAGGTCACTGGCTATGCAGTGTGGCAAATCTGTACCAAAACAAAGGGGTTTGCTAACAGAAAGGAGCAGAGCTGATTAAATTGCTGTGGCCAATGTAATTACTATTGACATGACCTTGATGCAACCCCACTTAAAAAATACGGAACTGTCTCTGTAAAATGTGAAAGTTACAAATGATGCCCTCCTGCCATACCAACAACAACAAAACACAGTCGTCTAGATGTAATGTAAACCCTCAAACACTATTGATATGTGCAGTTAATTGCAATTATTTAACTACACACCCTCTAATAACATATAGATTTTTTTTAATATACTGACGGAACTAGTTAGTTGAGTCTTTGGATAAAATATTCTACTTTCTAAAAAAATCCACGTCCTACCACATAACTGGCAGTTAGCCTAACTTTGGAGAGGAAATTCTTTGAAGGCTGTTTTTGTAGCAATTAATAGGCTTTTCTGAAACCTTGTAGGCATGGATTGTGTGGGTATTAAAATACTTGAAAGTGATAATCATTTAGTTGTTTGGTATCAGTCTGATAAACTGGGTATAAACTCCCAACAGATTTTAAAGATCACATAGTAGATCATAGATCTAAGCATGCTTTCTACTCTGATAGATGTAAGCAAGAGTCCAACAGTGACACCTGCAGTGACAGAGCCTGTCTCTGGAAACAAACCCCTTGAGCTTAATTTGACTCTAGCGGCAAATTGAAAAGGATCATGTTCATCAAAGAACACTTTTGAATTCACAAATATATACATAATGAACACCAACTTTAACAGAATAAACTCAACTACAAGCTCATGTAAACCATCCCTACCTAAATCAAATACAACTCTAATACTAAGCAGTTAATAATCACAAAGAGAAAAACATATTTAGGCTAACAGAACCAAATATTAGCTGCTAACGGATCATACTACAAAGAGTAAATTAATAAATGCTTATTAAAAAAAAAAACAGAATAAATGAATAAGAGCTGTCCAATCTACAGCCATGGTCCATTTTTTATTGGCCCACAATGAGCTCCAAAAGGCAGTATCAAATATTACCTACATTATAGCATGAAGAAGCTTGACTGAGGAATAGAGACGCATGGATTAAATCAGCAAACTGCAAAATCAAGCACATCTTCTACGTTGTCTGCACTATTTCAAAATTAAAAAAACATTATGCTAATGATCCTAACCATATACACCAACATAAGTTGGCAGCTTTGTGCAGTTCACTTGTTTTTAGCCTGAATTTGTAGATAAAAAAGTTAACACAAATTTATTTGCATGACAACTGATACTTCTTGTAATATTTTTTTTTTTTGCCTTGATTGCTGAAGATTTTAAGCCACATCTGCATAATTTCCTAGAGTTACTTATGATTTTCTTTCAGGCTGGCACCTCCGCCAAGGAGGTTACGTTTTTTCTGGCATATGTTTGTTTGTTTGTTTGTTAGCAAGATTACACAAAAACTACTGGACAGATTTTGCTGAACTTTTCAGATGTTCAGCTAAACTTAAACATGGTTTGATTTTGGTGGTGATCCAGATAACTGCCATTAGCGAACGATCGTTTTTGTTCAATAACTGTCTAACTAATAATGATATCAACATGATTCCGAGAACTAGCTATGGGTTATCAGGGTCAAGGAATCATATTTTGATGGTAACTTTATCATAGAACTATTGCCTATAGATGTAACAGCAATATGTGAGCTACCTTGGCAGAGGTTTGCGCTCTCCGAGTGCTTTCTTGTTTACTCTTGCTTAGTCAGATTTCTAGACTTACACATCTGAACAATAATAATGATAATAATAAACTTTATAGCACTTTTAAAAACAACGGTTTACAAAGTGCTTTGACAGCAGGCAGGATTATGAAGTCAGCAAGGCACAAGAACTTAAGCTCAAAGGAAAAAACTATTGAAAAGGGTCAATTAAAATCAGAGAACATTTAAGACATAAACAAAAGGCAAAATGAAATTGAGAGAATTCCACAAAACATGAAGGAAAACTTAAACCCCAAAAAATAGGCACAAGAATCCAGGCCCAGTCACTGGACATGGACACAGATGAGGCCCTGATCCCATGGGGCCAGAGACACACCGCACCACACCAGGATACAGCAACACACAAGAGGCAGAATGACTCTAATTGCGGCTGCACCCTGAAGGTGCAAACTAACATGCACGAGGGCCATGTCCAGTGACTTCATCCCCATGACTCAAAGGCCCTTTCCACCTGTCATAAGAACCCAGACAATACAAGAACCCTGCTACATAAAATGAGACCATGAGGACCAAAATAAAAGCTAAAAACAAAACAAACATAAAAAGACAATAATAAAATAATAGAATAGAGATAATAAAATAGAGGTAGAACAATAAAGCAATAGGCTTAAAAGTTTTCTATAAAAAAATTAAGAGTATAATGTAAGGTAAAGCAAAACTAAAACAATCTGAAATAAAAGAAAATAAAGACACCAATCTGTTAACATAGCATAGAAATCAATAAAAACAAAGGAGCTAAAATAAAAGCATTACTAACAAATAAAAAGCTAAAAGAAGACTAAAACACAAATAAAAGGCCAAAAACATACTAAAACACAGAGAAAGAGAGAAGAAAAAGACTATAAAAGATGGCATCACATAAAAGCAATTTTGTAAAAGTGAGTTTTTAAAAGAGACTTAAAAGAAGTGACAGACTCCGCACGACTTATCTCCTCTGGCAGGTCATTCCAAAGTCGAGGAGCTCTGATGGAGAAAGCTCTGTCACCTTTAGGTTTGAGTCTCGACTTTGGAACGATCAGGAGACCTTCACCAGAGGATCTGAGGCTGTGGGCTGACTCATATGGGATTAAAAGCTCTGAAATATAGCTGGGGGCTAGGCCCATGAGTGCTTTAAAAGTTATCAATAAAATCTTAAAATCAATTCTAAAACTGACAGGGAGCCAGTGGAGGGAGGCTAAAACCGGAGTGATGTGATGCCATCTGCTAAAATCTGTTAAAAAGCCTAGCTGCTGCATTCTGAACTAGTTGGAGGCAAGAAAGGGATTTTTTATTTACATCAGGGAGAAGAGAATTGCAATAATCCAGCCTAGAGAAAATGAAGGCATGGATTATTTTTTCGAGGTCTGGTGGGGTGAGTATATGCTGTATTTTTGAAATGGAACGTAAGTGAAAGAAACATGATTGGATGGTTTTATTGATGTGGGTGGAGAAGGTGAGATCTGAATCAAAAATTACTCCTAAATTTCTGGCAGATGGTTTAATGTTTATTGAGAGAGGGCCAAGACTAGACTGTATGAGGGGGGAGTTTTTTATGTTGAAGAGGATTATTTCAGATTTCGAGTTATTCAGTTGAAGGAAATTTTCTGCCATCCAACAGTTGATGTCATTAAGACAGTCCATAACAGCAGCTAGGCCTCTTGGGTCCTCAGGTCTCAGGGGAAGGTATATCTGTGTGTCGTCTGCGTAGCAGTGAAAGGAGACTTGGTGTCGCTGAATTATTTGACCAAGGGGCAGCATGTAAATAGAAAATAAAATTGGACCTAAAACTGAACCCTGCGGTACACCACAGGCAATGGCAGAAGTAGAAGAGCTGTGACTGCCTATGGTGACCGCAAAGGTTCGCTCTAAAAGATATGACTGAAACCAGCTAAGTGCAGTGCCCCTGATACCCACCCAGTTTTTAAGACGTTCAATTAAAATAGTATGATCAACTGTGTCAAAGGCTGCACTGAGATCTAAAAGGATTATAACTGACAAAACTCATGAGTCCCCTTCATTATACCTGATTAATTCATATAGACTGGCTAATTGCAGAAATAAATTAATTACGAGACAGTAATTTTAAGGCAGAGCCAAAATAGGGCTCAGTGGTCAAGGGGTTAAATACTAGTATACTAGTAAGTAGTGAACTTTAAAAACTAGACAGCATGCTTTGATTACCTGGTTTATTCCTAACTGTGGTGCAACCCACCTGAGCAGTGAATTATAACATGATGCGTTCATCGAACAACCAAAGGCAGGGCATTTGTAGTATTGTAGTCGACATCTTCAATAGGAAGACAATGGCGTTGGGTATAATTCACCTTTAGAGCCTAATAAATAAAATTCTAGGCGTTCCCAATATTAAGAATATTTTGAATAAAGGCAGTGGCCTGTTTTAATGTTGTCATGTTTCCTTTCCTTAGTAACATCAGTTTACTTTCCCTCCCTCTAGCCTCTCTGTCTTTGGCGCCTAGAAAACTGAGGCAGGAAGGCTGTACCAACTGCAGACAAATTAATACAGGGCAAAAGTCTTGTCAGCGCACAAACCCATAAACGCTTAATCAGATCTACAGTACGTAATTATATATGAAATTTTACCAATCGTGTCCCCTGCTTTTCTCTGACACTAATCACCATTTCGCTTACGATTAGTATCAACCCCTGTTTTCACATGATGGTATAATCCGTTATCTCCCGCCCCCGCCGCCATTTTCCATGTTATTCTCTGATACCACGTAGTTTTTCTCCAATTTTAAATGCTTCTAACGCTGTAATTCCGTCATCTTGGGGTTGTCTAATTCCCGACTTCTCCAGGTAATTGGAGGGAGGGAGCTTTTTCTGCAAATTAAACCGAGGAGAAGACCTCCTTAGACCACCATGTACATCAAACAGGTAAGCTAACGGCTTCAGGCTAGTACATGTTGCCGACTATCAATGGCCTGACGTTCATGCAGCTAATTAATCATCGTCCTGCTTAGTGCTGTGCGCTGAATACACCGACATGTGTTCTCATGGTAGATTAAAATGGACGACACGTTTGACTAAATTACAGTATATTAGTACAGTGCTTGTGAGCTGTACATGGCTGCATGAAGTGCCCATCCTCTTTTCCCGGGATGCTAAGCTAATGCTACAATGCTAACACTGGTTTTGCCGAGGGGCAACCTGTTTACATTGCGCGTTATCGAAGTATGCGAAGTATACTATCGTATGCTAGGTTGAATCGTTGTACTTTTGTGTTTATGGTCTTTTCGTATGACAGAATACATGCAAACCCGTCAATGCTCTGAATGGATGTGGTGCAAACAGTGGCCGCTGTCCAAGGCCCAATGCGAATGCCCCATGCGAATGCCCCATACAGTACAGGTGGATTGTGCTAACTCATAATCATACTGGTTTGCTGTCACTGTAGATGGAGGGTTGAAGCTATTGAACATATTTGTATTTTTTTCTGTATTGAACATATTAAAATCGTTAACACTGTACAAAGCAATGCAGATGATATTAAAGAGGTAATGCATGCATATGTCAAGCACTAGTACAAGTACGTTTTGCATATAAGCACCAAGTACACACACTTCAATGAGCTCAGTTGAAAAAAGAAGTTATTTTAGAATTAGTAAATATTCCATGATCTCCCATTTTTTGACCTGTCACTGCTCAATTACTGCCTTGAATTGTTTGTTTGGGTTTTGGGGGGGAATTTGTTGCCCTTTTGCTTTTGTCAATGTCATATTCCAAAACAAATTGAATATGAATTACTTCCTACTCTCTGATGTCTTCTTATCGTATATATCCATTCGTCATCTATTCCGATTATCCCTTTTGGGGTTGTGGGGCCTGGAGCCTATCCCAGCTGACACTGGGCAAGAGGCAAGGTACGTCTTTAACCAGTTGATAGCCAATTACAGGGTTACATAGAGAGCCAAACAACCATTTGTGCTGACATTCATACCTGAGGGCAATTTACAGTTACCAGTTGCCCCAATGAGCATGTTTCTGGTCTGTGGGAGGAAGCTGGAGTGCCCGTGGAGAATCCACACATTCACTGGGAGAGCATGCAAGTAGTAAGCAACCTTCTTCCTGTGAGGCACATGCACTTGCACTACCTGCTGCACGACCATGCCGCTCTTCTTGCATTGAAGATATTTCTGTTTACATTTCTTTGCCTTTGATCATGCTCTTGGGCCAAAAAGTTGCCAAATTTCTAACCATATTACACAATACTGGAGACATTCAAAAAGTAGATAAATATTTTTAATTATACAATGAAAAAACTCACAGTTTTTTAAAAACACTTCTGAAACTTACAGTTACCTGGATAGCGGGATTTATGATATTTTAAACTTTTAAAGCATTTTCATGAATTCTGTTGGTGATACGACTTTGCTGACTTTGTCAGAATTTGTCAAATCAGATTCCCAAATGGATTAGCTTGATCTTTTCCCATTATTGCAACAAGGGTTGTAAGACAAAATTATAGCGCCAGTATACCACAATATTTTGTGGTGCAATGCCATGATAATATATTATACTCTAAATTACAGAAATTATGGACATTTGTTTTGTATTTAAGTTCGGCCTTTTGGCAGCAGAAAGTTATCCATTTGGCTCTTTGTCTCTCTGCAACATTTATTGTTATTATTTCAGTAACTGAGACAGACTATACAGTTTATAAATGCTGCAGAGGCCATGATGATTATATATAACACTGATTAGAAACTGGATTTTTCATACATACAGTAGTGTGGGTTCTTTAAGTGAGAGAATTGAATTGAGAGTGAAAAAAAACTGTTTAACTGCATTGTAAAAGAGTATCAGGATATATCTTAATTTATCATGTTGTCACCTATGTTTGGTGATAAGCATTCCTATGGCCTGATTCTTTCCAGTAAATACCCCTTATTACAGCTATTGGTTCATTTTATATGCATCAAAAGCTGCTTTGTTTTGAAACAACTTTCATAAGTTGTGTAGCTGAAAAGGTTTTCTCAAAGTTTGAGTCTGTGACCCACTAAGAAGCAATACCAGGGACTTAAGACCCCCACTATGTGCACTTTTGAAGAGCAGCAGACCCTCACATTATTGGTTTTATGTCTGAGGATTCTTTTTGGATTTATTGCCCTTATTACAGCAGAAATCTGTCCTAGTGGCTGGTGTTTCAAAATGAAACTCAGGTTATATGTTATGTGTCAATAAATTGATAAAATTTGCTAGTTGAGATCCTGTTCAATTTTTGGAAGGCATCTTGCAGTCCTTTTCTTTGTGTCCATGACTTCCAATTTGAGGACCACTGCTTTACAGTATGATGCTGTGAATGTGCTCTTACGATGATGTCTGGGTTTATGCAGGTCATTATCCAGGGGTTCAGAAGTTACAGGGACCAAACTGTGGTGGACCCTTTCAGTCCAAAGCACAATGTCATCGGTGAGTATCTGTTTTCTCTTTGTCTCTGTGCTCCTAATGATAAAGCCTCATATCTATTTGGATTTTTCAGTAGTATGTTAATGAATGTAATCGGATGAATGGAGAAAAAAAATCACCTGTTGACTGTTTTACTGAGGATCACTGGTTAAAGTCTTGTCTTTGGTAGCAGGTCAGAATATTGATTTGATTTATCTCTGGTGATGCTTATAGCATGATTCGAGTAATGTGAATGCATGCTATATTTGAGCATGAGAAGACACTGAAAGGAAAGATGAAAACTAGTAAAGTATTGTTGGGCAAAGTGAAAAAATTTAAATGTTTAAGCACTATTATAGGTAAAGCTGACCAGAATTGCCGTAAGTAGATAGATTAATGCTGCACTTTTTAATGGGCAGGTTATTTAACATTTAATCAGATTTACTGTCTCTCATTTATTGTTAACTTGAAATTTGAGTGGTTAAACTAATTTAGTAGTATTAATCATTTAATGACAGACGACATAATGTGAATGAAAATGCCCACACAGGGTCTGAAACACCTGCCAAGTGCCAATTGCAGGTAGATTTTCCATTTGTTAAGCTAAACTACTATGGAACTACAACACAGCTGCTCTACCATGTTGTCAGCTACCACATGTTTAACATCATGTAGCTTAGCTCTTGTTTGAGAACTTCCTCCTCATCGAATAACCTGATCGAGTTCATGGCCATAGCGGTAATTATCTTTTACGTATTACTGTATATTAAAAAATTATTGGAAGTTATTGCATTAGGGTTCCTCGCCATGTCTGTTGTCCTCTTTAGCACTTTCTTTGTAACTTATTTATTTTGAAAAGTGAATCATGCTTCAAAATTCAAAATCAGGGCAAAATCAGAAGTGTTGATGCTGCAAAATGAAACATTCAAATCTTGTTTGCATGTGTTCATCGTAGATCTTATTTCAGGTAGGGATGCACCATATTATATCGGTATAAGCAGACAATTGCTCAAAAAGTTGATCCATCGCAATCAGCTGATATTTGACCATACAAATGGCCATTAATATCCCATATATTGGCTGTAAGTAATATTGAAAAAATACACAAAGTACCATGATGATTTACCTTACCATCACTCTGTGTCCACTTGTATTAACTAGGAGTGTAATTTATTAAATAATAAAATTGTGTTTTCCTTGCTTTTCATCTGTTTCTGACTGAAGTAGTCTGTAACCTTGGATGGAACAGGTCTGTTTTAGTTTAGTAGAGACTTTGTGCTCTTGACACAAAATGTTGGTAGTGACATCAGTATCGGTGATAAATAATTTGGAGATATCAGCAAATCAGACAACAGAAAAAAATCCTGTGAGGTGCATCCCTAGTTTCAGGTATTTATCAGAAAAAGCTTTTTAAGAAAACCGTCAACTTTTCATCTTGGAAACCTTGGGCTCCAAAATGCCAGCTCACTTCTACATTTTAGGACACATTCCTGCACTATAATATTGTCCACATCTACTAAGTAGATTTGAAAATGTGACACTGTGTCCCTTTTATGTTTCTATCTATTATAGTTGGAAGAAATGGGTCAGGAAAAAGTAACTTTTTCTATGGTAAGTGAGCCACATATTACATCCACATATTTTCCTTTCTGTCTGTTTCTCTGTCTTAACACTGTGGCTCCTTTCTTCTCTCAGCCATTCAGTTTGTGCTCAGTGATGAGTTCAGTCACCTGCGACCTGAGCAGCGTCTGGCCCTGCTCCATGTAAGTGCTCTCATATGTCAAACACTGTGAGCATCAATGCTGATGTGCTGAAATTTGCAGCGCTTGTGCAGAAATTCCTTGTGAACACTCTTTTTCTGGTAACCTTGTGTAACTTCCTAGTATGCTGAGGTATTCAAAAGTCTTAAGGGGATTAGTTTAATTCATTTTGAAATATGATGTTAATTTTGTAGGTCAATATTATTTCAATATTTCAACAACTCATGTAATGAGTTTTAAAGTGGTTTTTCCTTTCCTGTCATCGTAGGAGGGAACTGGTCCTCGTGTCATCTCGGCTTTTGTGGAGATTATATTTGACAACTCTGACAACCGGCTGCCGGTAGGAATGACAAGCATATCTAATCGATCCTTGTTTTCAAATTGATTAATTCTTTACACTTGTTACGCAATAACCCCATGAATAATACCATGTCCCTTCATGTGTTTGCAATAAAAACTGTGCTGTAATTGTTGATGCCTTTAAAAACTGAACTGTTAGTGCACAGATTGATGGTGTGCTCTCAGTTTATGGCTTTAAATTAGAAAATTACATTTCATACATCAGAAAATACATCCATAACCGGCAAAAAATGGACAAAACTTCTCGAAACATTGTTGTCTTGGTCCTTGTTGAAACATTCCCATTTCCTCTGAATTGTGTGGTCCCATTCATATTGAACTATCTTCCTCAATTGCCAACAACTGCTGTGACCACAGTACACACAGTGCTTATTATTGTTATGATGAACGCCGGATGTTTGCACCAGTTTGAGATTGAAAGATTGCCTCTAACTGGGCGTGAAACTGTAATCATGCTGCCTGGTAAAACTGTGACATAACCACACAATTCTGCTGCTGTGTGTGATTCTCATCCTGACCAATGATTAATCCCTCCAGATCGACAAAGAGGAAGTCTCCCTCCGGCGTGTCATTGGCGCAAAGAAGGACCAGTACTTCTTAGACAAGAAAATGGTGACGTAAGTATTGCTGTGACTGTCTGTGCAATCACAGGAAATAGCAACTTTGTGAATCCATGTAATCTCTGGTTTGACGGCGTCTGTGATCGTTGCAGTAAGAATGATGTCATGAACCTTCTGGAAAGCGCCGGCTTCTCCCGCAGCAACCCCTACTACATCGTCAAGCAGGGAAAGGTGAGAAAGGAGTGGGCGCCAACCTCACACTTCTCCAGCACATTGTCTACTGTCCAGAGAGACTGTAATCCACTGCAGATTTTTAACTCGACTGAATAGCCATTCTGAATGTCATATTATATAAACTCTACCAGTTATCTGATTTAAGCATTAGTGTCACTTTAAAACACATGTCCAAGTCATTTGAATGACATATGTTAGTTTGATTGACCAGCTGCTTGTTCTATCTTGTGATGTATTTCAATGTGTTATGCAGATCAACCAAATGGCCACAGCACCCGACTCCCAGCGTCTGAAGCTGCTGAGAGAGGTGGCAGGGACCCGAGTGTATGATGAACGCAAAGAGGAGAGTATTTCTCTCATGAAGGAGACAGGTAAAGGCCTCTTTAATAACTGTTTATTGAACTGAGAGGAGGTGTAGTTAGTTTCATTGTCAATGCAGGATCAGTTTTGCAGCACTGTGGGGGCTGTATGATCTCTGGGTCATGATTTTTTTTCCTCCCTGAAATATGGGATCATGATTGTCTCGCCTGACAACAGCTTGAATAATGTTTTACACTAAGGGGACAGAATTGAGAATGGGTTCCAATAAGTTTTAGGACTTAATATAATTTACCATTATATCTAACTATTCCATTATTGAATCCTTTCACTTGGTTATCCCAGTCTGACTTGACAACAAGCTTTAAATGAAATTTCACCTTTGATTAACATGGCGGAAAAAGCTTTAGGACCAAGTGGTCTTTTCTAGATGTCAGATTAGTCGTTCGAGGCTGACTTGCTTGTACTTATTAAAAGGAGAGCCTTCTCCTGAATGTGTTGCTTGTCATATTGCTTTGACAATAAAACACATTCTCTTAGGTTGTGCAGATCTTGTCCTGTAAGAGAGGTTTTACAGAGTAGCTGGTCTACAAGATCTTTTTGACAGAGTCAAAGCAGAAGAAATTTTGGAGTTTTTGAAAGCGGCTAGGCTTTACATCCTTTCATAAGTTGTTTATTCTTGATCTTAACATGTCTGTCTGATTTGTTTTCATCATGAAGATGGCCTTAGTTGCCAACATGGCTATTCATCCATCCATCACTTAGTTATCCATGTACTTTGCGAAATGGCACTTTCTGGTGGCAGACAGACAGGTGATAGAAGTGCCGTACTAAGGGCAAAGTAAAAACAATTTGATGATAGGAGTGCAGTGTTTGTGGCTGTGGGATTTTAAAAAAGGTAGAAACTTTAACAACTTGCTGCAGCACAGCATTAAAGTTAGTGCCATTGTTGACACAGAAAACCTTTTGTAGTCTATCTACTCAAATACAACACATCCTATAAGTTGCCATCAACACCCTTACCTAATGTCAGGCAACTTTCCAAGCAATGTAGTATAAAAAGTGGACAGAAGAAAACATGTTTTTACCACCACATTTACAACTAGAAAAGCACTCAGAGAGCGCAGACCTCCGCCAAGCAGCTCAGTGTCAGCAGTTTTGGGAATGTAATTAAATATTTTGATTTTATATGAATTATTGAATGTCGTTGATGGGATTTCCCATTATAAAGTTAAATGTTTTTTGTGACGTCAGTCTGGATCAGATCCAGCTGAAATTTACCTTGACGATAGAGACATGGACCCCATATTATCCTGTAAAATGGGAAGCAGATCTGTTAAAAAAGGGCAGAGATATGTTTTTTTTTTTTTTAATTACAGCCAATAGTAACTTACAGGATTTTTTTTGAAATTTTGGGAATTTTTTACATCCAGACAAATATACGTATCACCATCAAAATCTAATCATTTTTAAGTTGGGCCATTACCAACATCTCATGAAAATTTCAACTAAATCCACCCAGTAGTTTTTGCGTAATCTTGCTAAAAAAAAAAAAAAAACATACGCTCACAAAAACACAACCCCCTTGGTGGGGGTTGGGTATCCCTCTTTGACCATCTGTTGACAAAATCATTGGTCCATCCTTATTTATAAAACTATATTTAATCTGTTTCCATAGTCAGATAATTGCACTTTTGTGAAATCTTCAAACACAAAACTTGTTTTTAGCTATCTGTTAGAAAAGTTTGTAATTAAATGGGCAAAGGGCAGTTCCAGATATGTTGCTCCTGCAGACTGGAATCTGCTGCAAGAAAACTTGTGTCTTGGGGAGCTGGTCTTATGAAGTCTTTTAAACTGAGAAGAGAGGCATTGGAAGAAGAGGCTTCAGGTTGTAGATGTTTTTAGCACTTTACATTGCATTGACTAGCTGTTCCTCTTGTTTTGGGATTGCTATTGTTTCATGTCAGTAACTTTATAAATGTTTTGCTGCCTGTCTCGGCCAGGGTACTCTTTTAAATCAGATTCTTAATCTCGGTGAGGGTCCCTGGATAGGTAAAGTTTGAATGGATAGGGTAGCCATAGCTAGTTTGAGTTTACATTGACTACATGAAAATGGTGTAGAAGTGCATAAATGTACACATGTTGAACAAGAAAGCAGTGCTTGATTGCAGAAATTAATATCTTTATGATGACGAATTCAGACTTTTGCTTTAACGTGTCTAATCCATATTGCAATGACAAAAATGTGGTTTATTGTGCGCTAAACAATCCTTTGATTACTGCTGTTGTGGAAATTATGTCTTGGTAATTTATGCTCCTCTAGTTGTGGTTGACATCTAAAATAAAGGACTATAACATGTACAAATTTCTTCTTCAGAGGGAAAGCGAGAGAAGATCAATGAGCTGCTGAAGTACATTGAGGAGCGTCTCCACACCCTGGAGGATGAGAAGGAGGAGCTGGCTCAGTACCAGAAGTGGGACAAGATGAGGAGAGCCCTGGAGTACACCATCTACAACCAGGAGCTGAATGAAACCAGGGCCAAACTGGATGAGGTACACGACTTAAACCTTAAAACTTTCTCAAATTAATAGTCTTCACATGGCACAGTGTGATTAACATTCTACAGGAATGAACTTTTGCTGATATGCATTGAACTAGTGTAATAAAATCTTAATTTAGCCAATATAAATACACACCTCCTATGAAGTGGAATTCATCTTATGCTCCAGTTATGCCTGTCTTTTGTTTTTTAAACACATCTTTAACAAGGCAAACAACAATTGTTTCAGTATTTCTACGTCACAACTGAAATCAATTTCAATAAATAAATTGTATATGTTTTAAGAGTAATAGTTCAATTAATTTTAGTATGCCTTAGTTACAGTAACAGCCTGCATTTAGATTGTGAGCTCTGTGAGGCATGAAACAAAAGTGTGACCCTTTGGTTATGGAGCTCACACCCTCGAGTTAAAACTAAGTCTCCTTATATAACAGCAGGTTTGCAGTCTCGTTCCAAGAGACAATCTTGTCAGTGCATATAATAAAACAAATTCCTCTCAAGTGCAAATATTAAGAGTTTGAGGATGATAAAAAAACTGAAGGTGATGAAGGGCTTTTGGTTGTGCTCCAAACTCATCACAGTCGATGCTTTCCCTCATATTTAATTCTGAAAGTACGGCCAGTAATCTGAAAACACTGTCATATCTGCTGATGCAAGTTTGTTGCTAATATTGATTTTGTTTATCCCATTAAAAGAAAAGTTTACCTCTCATGCCAGTGCACCAAAATGTCCTATCCACTGCTGTGTAAAGTTTCTGTGTTATGTATGTATAACTTATGTTTTATCCATGTTTTTCCCCAGCTGTCATCCAAGAGGGAGACCTGTGGAGACAAATCCCGACAGCTGCGTGATGCTCAGCAAGACGCCCGGGACAAAGTGGAGGTAAAAACTTTTATGAAACACAAATATCTACTTTTAGGAGTTACATTGACTTACAGATGTTTAGTGCTCATTGTATTTTTCTCCAAATAATAGCTTTCACTATGACTGTATGAAGGGGAGGTCCCCAAAGATAGAAAATCAAAGCAGGATTTGATCAGCTATTTCACTGTTAGGGTTCACACAGGTGCTTCAAATCCTTGTAAAGTAGTGTTTTACTTTTATCAGTGTAATAATCCAAAATAACTGATAGATACTAGAGCGGCACAATCAATCAAATTTTACTTGTGATCATGATTTTGGCTGCCACGATTAAGTCGACCTGATCGTCAAATATTTGCATTTAAACTGCGGGCTCTGCTGCGTATCTAATCAAGCACTTTCTCAACCATTAGTCAGCCAACCACCAGGCGGCGAACGTATTGTTAAGGCTTCATTACACTGCCTAAATAACAAGCGAGGGAACCCTGCAGCGGCATCCTCAAGTCACTCAGTGGACTGATGAGAGCGTGTCATGTTAGGAGAAGAAAGTACAGCTGAAAAATGATCAAAACACTGGACAAAAAATATGTGATCCCCTCATGCGATTATTTCTCAAAAGTGGTATTACCTACACTGTGCAAAAAAGGTCAGGAGGAAATAGAGAGGGAAATAACAACTGTTGAATTCTTTGCAACCATGACTGACTATGGTCAAGCAGAACAATGGAGCAGTACCTGTCCTCGACAATTCACTGAAATGTAGTGGCCTGCCTTCACTTGTCTATCAAGTCCGAAAATGTTGTCAGTCTGGCGTTTCCTGACAAAAACCTGTAGGTTGATTAATTTAGAAAATATATATCAAATGAATTAAAAACAATTTGGTCCCAAAACACTTACAACAAGGAATATATGAATTACAGGCCGAACATTTTACTGTTTTACAATACTTTGTCCTTAAGTATTTGTTTAACTTTACAACAGAGAGGAATTTTCAAGTACAAAAACATGCAGAAAAGCATTAAACCTCTGGGAAATTAATTAAAAATCTTAAAAAAGAGTCACTCTTTATCTTTTACTTCTTGTTGATGAAAATAATAAGAAGGTAGGTTATAGTTCAGGTAGAACATCTTTTAAAAAGTTGTGAACAGGTCATTGTGAGAGGTTAGCAACAACATTGTTTTCATAAGCCTCTTTTAGTTTTCTACTCTGCAACTTTCAAGAGCAAAAAACTTTCAAGTACAAAATAAAATAGTAGGCAAAACTGAAGTCAATTCCTGCAAAATACAAAAAATAACCTTTTTTAAAATGTAAATATAAAGACGAATTATGAGCTCTGTCTTGTCACATCTGCCTTTTAGTCCCAGAGTCCTGATTTGTGTATCAGAAGTAGGTTTTAGTGCAGGTAGAACCACTTTTTATTGTAAACATGAGGTAATATGTGTGAGGAAATCAAAATATTTTGTGGGACACTGCACATATTTCACAAACTTCTTTAAACAGGCCTGATTTAAATTCCCAGCTATGATGAACACTTCCTCTGGATGAGACTGCTGAAGTCGGCTGATGACGTTGTAGAGCTCCGAGGGAGCTATGCTAACACTAGCATAGTTAGCTAGCTAGTTAGTTAGCTCAACTGCAGTGTCGGGGACAAGCAGGTGAAGCCAGGTTTCCGTAATAATCATCACAGAACAGTCACGAATAAACCGATCCCCTGCCATTAGAAGGCCCAATTCGTCAGTTTTGTGAACGACAGATGTGGCATTGGTCAGTGTTGGTCTGGCGGCTGCTTCCATAACCGAGCAGAGAGCCCGGTGGTCTCACTATGTCCAGCGGTATATTGTGCGAATGCTGAAAGTCGCTCGCTATGTCGGACTTGCAGGCAAAAACAACATTCAGCAACTCTGTGTGAGTGTAGGCGAGTTCTGCCTCATACACTCCATCATCCACACACACAGCATCAGTAGAGAGCTCAGAGCCGCTGCAACAACGCGCGCCGCCATCTTTTGCAACGTCATTATTCTCGCAGCTTGGACACCAAACAGCGTTTTACCATTTTATGAGAAATTAAGAATATGTCTGCGTTACATCGGCAAAACTCTGGCCGATGTTGAATACTTTGAAAAGGGCTGTAATTGGCTGATTTATCGGTTGGGCCCTACTCTGTAACAATAGCATATTTATTCAGTTAGCCCTCAGTACATTTTATATTCTTTGGTAAATTTTATGTTTTTTATTATTTATCATTTATTCTTATTTAAAGGTTCATTTGGCACTGAAAACTGTTCACATATTATTTGTTTAAGAGTAGTGCAATAAAAATAAAGATGTTTTCTCTAACATTACGAATAACCGTGATTAACAATTGTGATTACAATATTATCGATATTATCAAAATTAACGTGATTTACGTTTTGGCCATAGTTATGCAGCCCTAATAGAAACTGACCCCTACAGACTGGGAACACCCCACAAGAGCTGCAGTTTTGGAGATGCTCTGACCCAGTTGTCTAGACATCACATTTATGGCCTTGTCATACTTACTCAAATCCTCTCACTTGCACATTTCTTCCTGCCTCTATCGACTTTGAGGACAAAATGTTCACTTACTGCCTGATATATCCCAATCGTTAACAGGAGCCATAATGAAGAGATATTCAGTGTTGTTCAGTTCACCTGTCATAGTCATAGTGGTCATAGTGTTATACCTGATAGGTCTATATTTTTCATATTATCATTCTTTAAATTGAATCTTACAGCCAGCTTCTTCTTGTTTTGCCTCTGGTGTTGTAGGAGACGGAGCGTGTTGTGCGTGAGCTGAAGTCCAAGGTCTCTGCCATGAAGGAGGAAAGGGAGCAGTTATCGGCTGAGCGCCAGGAGCAGATCAAGCAGAGGACCAAGCTCGAGCTGAAGGCCAAGGACCTGCAGGACGAGCTGGCAGGCAACAGCGAACAGAGGGTACGGAAGCCTCCCATCTGCGTCACACTGCACACGTGATGATGCTGCACCAACAACACAACCCCTCACCCTCCCTTTTCCACTGTATCATCAGTCTTTGTGGAGGAGGATGGTGGTCTTTTTCTTAAAACCACTCCACTTAACTGAGATGTGAGTTGGAGATGGGGGTTATTTTTGCTCCGGTTATGGGGTTACAGGCTTGTATTTGAAAAGTTACTCAAGCGGCTTTAAGGGAACCTTGTTGTCATAAATTCAAGTACACAATTTTACAAAGAAGTTAGAATCAAATTATTATTTCATCTCTTGATGCACAAAATGTTCATAGATAGAAATAAGATTGGTTGATCAAATGAGAAATCTCAAACTATCCAAATAGCTATATTTCTGTGTCTTAATCCTCATTTTTAGTGTGATTTTCCTCTAATGTATTTGGAAGCTGGCAGCTTGTGTGTGGCCCCTCCAATTAAACATTTGCTGGTCCAATAGGGAAATTTATTGAACTACAACAGAGGAAGCAGCAGCCCGTGTATCAGTCTCTCTTTCATTGGCTCCACTATACATCTCTCCTTGCACCAGCTTGCATACAGAGCTGGCACCGATCGCGTCCCATATGGTGCTGTGTACAGTGCGTGTGTGTTTTTTGTGCACGTGTGAGTGCGAAGATGGTATAATCATACATAGCAGCTTTATTGGCTCAGTCTGTATGTGAACCCGGGATGGGTCCAAGGCATCATGCTGTCTGTTGGTTGGATTAAGCCCACCTGGCTCCAGCTGGCACTGAATCAGCCAAAAGTTGTTGGAGTGAAATAAAAAAGCAAACAGAGCCGAGCTGCGTCACTAGCTGCTGATGGCTCTGAATTTGAGATGGAGAGGATAGGAGGGGAAAAGAAGCTTCATTCCTATCTGATGACGCCCCATAATCCCTGTTTACACAAAAACATCTGTCTCACTCGTGTTTTTATTGATTCGCTTTTGGATTCATGATGTAAGGATGTGTATTTAAGTTGATAAGCAGTGGAGAATTTAATCTTAACACTGAGGCTATGTACCTCTTCCATGGTAGAATCACTTAACACAGGGACACTTTATACTACAACCCCCTCTCTACATGGTGTACATTTAGAGGTAGAAAAAATCTCACTGGAAAAGTGGTTGATTGGGGTTGATGCTTGAAGTGACTCTTCCTATCACCTATGATCAATACTCTATTTTCTGTGGCAAATAAAATGCAGCACCTTCAATTTCTGAAGTAGCTCTGTCAACTTATCTGCTACTGCTGCTGCTAAAATATCCCATTTTAATCAGTTGTAAACTCCCCAACCCTCTATTTACAGTCTGTTCAGTTATAAATTGCAGTCCAATGTTGGAAACCATGTTGAAGTTTTCAGTATAAAAACTAGTTCACTAACCAAACGATGAAGCAAACTTTATATTATGATGTGTTTAAGATTCCACAGGTTAAGTGACTATTTTTTCCAAGGAAAGCACTAACCACAGTAGACATTGATACATACTTTTAAAGTGTACATGAAATGTTGTTGGACTGAACATCTCATACCATTAACGCTCTCTTCAGATGAAGCTTTGCCGAGTAGCATAAATCAGACGTTTAGCACACAGTGTTTGGTGACTGTCAGGACTTCAAAACACAAGTGATTATACACTTTCTGTGTAGTAAACAGAGCTCCAGTTCTTGTCCATTTATTACAGGTTAGCCTCATTCACGCTTTAAGTTCAAGCAGTCATATTTAAGTCCCTGTAAAGCCACATTTACACCAAAGGCGACTTTGGTGACCTGGGCGACCACTCTCCATGCAAAGTCAATGTACAGCCTTGATGGGGCGGGGCAAACCCTCCCGCGACGCGATGGATGCAATTTGGGCGAGTTGGAAGACATATGGAGGCGCCCTTGTCCCTGCAGATGTGCACTCTTGGGGTCACTTTGGATGCGCAACCACGTTGCGGCGCTCGGTCACCAAAGTTGAAAAATTTGAACTTTTCAGGCAATGTCGCGTGTGGGTGTGCCATGACAGCCAATCAGCGTTGAGTGGGTGTGTGACGACACCTGTGACAGACTGTTTTTATTTAAAATCACAGAGTGTGAATCCATGTCCGTGTGGGAAACATTAGTTAGTGAGTACATTAGTTCCACCTAGACAGGACCTGCAGAGAACTCCCTGACAGCTGGTGTGAATGCGGCTTAACTCTTTGCCTCACAGAGACTGAACGGGGGAAGGAGTTGACCCGTATTTGCTCCATCTTCAGAGGATATAATGATAATAGAGCTTCATTGTGGTGCCTGTTGCTTAAATTCACTGTAAAAAGGGCCATAAAAACATCAGCATGTCCAAACAGATCTATTCACCATAAAAATGCTTTTATTAAAGCTGTTGGGTTGTCTAGGGCTGGGTATTTCCAGCAACCTCAGGACACGACACAAATCCAGATACAGAGATGTAATTTTTATGTTATCAAAATTCATTCAAAAACCAAACAAAATTTCCCTCTTATTTAAAGTGCATGTCAAAATGTTGATCATGTAGTTCGAACATCGGCAGGCCTGTCTACATAAACACAGAATATTAACATGGAGCTCTCTGATGAGTATTTAACCCCATTTAAAAAAACAAAAACCTGCCTAAACATGTCCTTGTGCAAAACCTGGCACGGCCTACCACCATGAAAACAGTACATTTTCAGAATTTGTATTTTGTCATGTCTGGCTCAAAGACATGACAAAAGCAAGGAGACGTACAGGTTTAACTAAAGATAAAAATAATTTATTACAAACAAAGATAAATTAGATAATTAACAACTGAAACAGAACGACTTAACTAACAAAGAAACTAAATGAAAACATGGTGCGCCGAGGAATCATCGTGCTGTGAGGTGGACACAGCACAGAGCTGCAGCAGAGACGAGCAGCACGAGTTGAGCAGAGCAGAGCAGCACAGATGAGCACAGATCAGCAGCAACACAGAAGTGAAGATTTCATAGCAGCTTTTTACACCTGGTGGAGTGGCCAGATCTGCCCAGGTGTGGCAAACCCCACCTACCAACCTGCAGGGGAAGACAGACAGACAACAGACAAGGCAACACAGCAGGTCCTGGAGGCAGGAGGCTGTTGCAATTTTCAAACATTGCAAAAACTTACCATTGGAGTAAGTCAGGACAGAAAAAAATCTCTGTTTTTAATTTTTAAATCTTCTGCAGTAAATAATTCAAATTAATCAGTTTAATCGATGTATTTCCCAGCCCTAGGCTATACCAATTCTGTAACATCCATATCAGTAACTCGTATAAGTAATGATTGTATCATATATTGTTGTTTTGATTTTTTTTTTTTAGCACAGGCCTAGTTATCTGACACTTCAGCTCACCATTAAAACCCTAACAGGTCAAACTGAAACTCATGACTCTTAGCTTGTTCGCAGTGTTTTAGGTGTGATTTTAAGGCTCCTGTGAGATTTTGCCTTAACTGTGAACATTGTGGGAGCATAATGAGGCATAAGGTGTTCCCCTCTCTGTGTTAGCTACAGAGGCACATGCGAAAAATTAATTAGCAGCGGCAGCGGAGAAAATCAGTGTTGTGTGCGTACATATCAGAGTAAATATGTATGTGGAGCTCCCGCTGTGCCGTGTGAGCTTTCACTCCAAGAAACCTGCATCACGCTGTGTATTGACACCAATTTCAGACCACTTTGGTTAAGCATGAACATCTTGTTTCGTAATCACAGCATATTTTATCATTTAAAAGTACACTGTTGATAATGCTTTATCAAAATTCCTCTGAGATTGCAGAGGATCTCTTTCTGACTTGTTTTTGAACAGTAATTGAGATCCATGTATATTTATAGTGGGTAAAGGCATCTGAAATAGAAATGTGTCCAACAGAAGTGTGAAAATGTTCAGTACAGAGAGGGTATAGCATACAAATGTTCTTCCTAAAATAATCCTTCCCTGCCTTTCTCCCACAGCAGCTCTGTGTGCTCCTGCAGTCACGTTTCCCTTTAGTTTCCTTCCTCGTCTCTAAATAAAATCGTCTGATCCTCCTCCTCCAGAAACGCCTGCTGAAAGAGCGTCAGAAGCTGTTGGAAAAAATCGAGGAGAAACAAAAAGAGCTGCAGGAGACTGAACCCAAATTCAACATGGTGAAGGAAAAAGAGGAGCGGGGCATCTCCAGGTAAAGATGACTCATTCTCAGCCACGCTCCCTCGAGCAGCAGGCGTAACTGGATGAGTCAGTCGTCACATTATGAATACATTTTGATAGCAAGGGATCAAGAGGTGGATGCACATGAGGAATAATGGATTCTCACGCTGACTGGTTTCTGCAGACGAGCTGCAAACCTTTTGAATCCTAAATGAAATGAAGGTGACCCTGAGAACAGTTTTCAGCTTGTTTGGTTTGAATTATATGCAGTAAAAGGACTCAGAGGGACAACAGACAATAAAAACAGAGGTTGTGTGAAGCTGACTTTATAACAGAGGCTGTAAATGAGCAGAGTAACACTCATTAGTCAGCTTGACTCTGAGACACATAAAGGAACAACTTTTATTGCAGTCCACATCACCCTAAAATGGACTTAGGACCAGATGTGTCATACAATTTATTACTTTTATTCATTCATCTTGATTTTCATTTTCGTTTTTGTTTTTATTATAATGTTTCAATTCATTTGGGTCATTGTAAATTTGAAAATCAACCCTTGACAAGCCAGTTTTTATCATAGATATATTTTTTTAATTGTACATTAAAACATTTCAAGACACTAGCAGCTAAAAAAGTGTGTTTAACTTTTATTAGTCTGACCCAGTCTTTCATGGACACTGAAGACCCTCAACACCTATTTGGATGCATTATAATTTTTTTGGTTAAAGATCTGATTTGAAAATTAAAAATACTCTCCTTAATTTCCTTTTATGACCAATATATGGTAATGCCACCTTTCTGCTTTTTGTTTCATTTTGATGTTTTTAGGTTATTTTGATAATCATTTAAAGTAGTATTTACCCTTTAAACAGCTGTGTGTATCTGCAGATATCAAAATATAGCCAAACATAAGCCATATACATCATAGGTATTGACTATAATATACACATACTGTGAATGTAGCACCGTGCTTCACCCTTTTATTGCTGAATGTTTACATTATAAAAGCAATAGTGTCTTCTGTTTTAGAATAAAATGTTTTTCTTGGTCAACATCAATTTCTAACACAAAAATGCTTTCACATCTTTCATAACAGGTTAACTTCAGTAAAGGAAATACCACATACTCTTGCCAAAAATGATCTGTAACCCGCAATAAGATTGGAAATATCTGCATGTCGGATATCAGCAAAAATCCAATATTGTGCATCCCTACTTTTATGTAATGTTTGATTTAATAAGAAGAAGCTCCTTTATTTACTTTGTGATCAAAACATGTTAATGCCTCCCCCCCGTCTGAATTCCTGCAGATCCTTAAAGAGGCTTATATTGACTTAAATTTTATTTTTGAAATTCACTGCCTTCAAAAGCCTTAGAGAGGATTTTTACCAGTGATATTTCCAGAAGTTGAACATCTTTGTTTGAGACAGACTTTATCAAAAGTTGTTTGGGATTTTAAGGGCCTCTGCAGAAATCACTACACAAATGCACCGGCATCAAGCAACAAAAGTTCCCTCTATGTATGCTCACTCTCTCATGCCATCTCTTTTTCTTGATCTTGGTTAAGGTTATTTTTACTAAAATGAGTTCAACTAAAAATTAACTATTATTGAGACAAACTAACAGCATAACTAGCAGCCTTTAAGTGTGACTCTTGCAAAGAAATTTGTCAAACTTGTCAAACACTAAGAACCTTGCACTGTTGGTGCATTGATAGGTGCAGTCATGAGTCTTAAAATGTGAAAATTAATGTGCACTTGAGCATTTCTGCTTCAGTTGACTGAAAATTTATGAGATTTTTGAATTATTTTTTGGTTTTATGTCCAGAATGAGGTTCATGTTAAGCAAAAATTTTAACAGAGATCATAAAATACTTACCTCAACTTATTATAAAAGCTGGGTATTGATCACAGCCAAAAGTGAATGTTGCACATAAAATTTAAAGGTACCTCAAACAAGTGTTATTATAATAATAATAATAGTAATCTTATCTAGAAGCATCTTTAAAAGCAGAAGTTTACAAAGTGCTCAACCAATAAAAACAAAGACTGAAAGCCATGGAACAAAAGAATAAGAATAAAATGTTAGGTCAAATGGAGAAATTCCCAAAAAAGTCAAACAACCGGAACAAAATCCTTATTTAGAGGGTCAAGGAAATTAAAGCAGATAAAATAAATGAAAACAGTAAACTAGAAACATTTGAAGTGCAGAATAAACTTACTTAATTAGTTTGATTAAAATATCAGCAAAAGAGTATTATTGATAAAGATTTTGAAACATGATAATAGGAAGACAATAACACAATGAATCGATCAATAAACTAGAATCAGCAGGTTAATAAGAGCCTGTGTTCATTAAGCTGAGGACATCTCATTGATATGACTACTGCATGCACTTTCATTTAAAACTGAAACCGTTGTAACCCTTTTGTGTCGACATCTCTACACAGACTGGCCCAGGCCACACAGGAGAGGACAGACCTGTACGCCAAGCAGGGTCGTGGCAGCCAGTTCACCTCCAAAGAGGAGAGGGACAAGTGGATCAAGAAGGAGCTGAAGTCTCTGGATCAGGCCATCAATGATAAAAAGAGGCAGATCGCAGCCATCCACAAAGACCTGGAGGACACCGAGACCAACAAGGAGAAGAACCTCGAGCAGTACAATGTATGATGATTAATAACATTATACCTCTGCTGCTTCAGATCAGTTTGAGAGGGATTGGACATGGTCTTTGTTAAATCTCAGGGTTCCCACATCCTGGAAAACCTGGAAAACCTGGAAAATAATCGACCAATTTTCCAGTCATGGAAAACATCTGGAAAATGAGGAGGAAAAAGTAAAATGTAGAGCTTGATTTGCCCTGGAAAATTATTTATCTTCCTTCTACCTTGTAAGTGAACAAAAACCAAACATAGCAAATGAAGTAAAAATGTTCTTGGTAACTAATGCACACTGAGCCATAAAACACGAGGAGATAAAATAATGCAAGTTAAGGAATAAAATATAAAAACTCAAAACAACAGTGACAAAAAGAAAGAATAAAAAATGGCAAAATAAAATTTAGGCTACTTAAACAAAATATATTTATAAATAAGCAGAGTAAATTATGAAAAAAAAAGATATAACAGTGAGACACTTCATAAAAGCCAGACTAAAAATATAGCTAGCAAACAATGTTCATGCCCTAGAGTTAGACATACATACATTTTGAGTTCAATATGTTAAGGTGGAGCTAGCTAGAGATGTTGGGGAAACATCCTGGAAAAGTCCTGGAAAATGATTTCTAGAATTGAGTGGGAACTGCATTGGGGGGGGGGGGGGGGGGGGGGGGTCATTTATGCCAGGCCCGCCTCCTCTCTCAATGTGGCCTGTCAATCATTTCCAAAGAAAAACTCAAATTGTAAATATGAAGAAAAATAAACAACTGCTAAATATGATTCATCATGAGTCACCAGTGCCACATAATGCTCAAATTAGGATAGGTATGATTGCTGGTCCATGTTTTGTTTTTTTCCAAGCCATTAAAGACCTTACTTTGCTATGATTGTGCCCCTACATATCTATATTATATATAGTGTTAGTTAAAATGATTTATATTTAAAAACATTGGTAGGAGTAATATATTTGTGCTTTAAAAACTAGTAAACAGTCATTCTTTAATTGCATTTAAGAGAAGCTTAAACTGGCTTCAGTTATGTGTCATTAAATCATAAGCTATTAACTGTGTTTGAGTTGAAATATATTAATATTGATAAAATGGTTTTTGAAGCTTCATATTTGCTGTTTTTTGTTTACTTATATATTGTTTTCCTCATTGAGAGGGAGAAATTTTTTTTATGTGGCCCTCTTGGTAATCAAAGTTGCCCACTCTTGTTTTAGACTCTGATGCAACTGCCAAAATGTTCATGCAGATTTATCAAAACCTCTTCATGTGTTTATCTAACACTCCATGAACTTGTTTGTTCCAGAAACTTGATCAAGATCTAAACGAGGTGAAGACCCGTGTTGAGGAACTGGACAAAAAGTACTACGAGGTGAAGAACAGGAAAGATGAGCTGCAGAGCGAAAGAAAGTAAGAACTTCATCTTCTCTTGTAAACTTCTCTCCAATGTCCAAGTTCAGGCTACGTCCACATGTAGGCATGTGGGAAACAGGTTTTCCTCCTCTGTTTTCAGAAATAATCTGGTCCACATGCGAGAAGTGTTCCACTCCAAGAGAAACGCTTGAATGTACTGATAATCGCTGTTTACAGTTAAAAAAAATTTGAGTCACAACAAGCACACAGGACCGTTTAGAGTTGCTGAAGAGTTTATCTGATGCAACTTGTTTTCATATGTTTGACAATGTTGCCACTGAAAAAAGTGATGTAGCCCAACTTTGCCCAGACAGAAAATCCACAGGAATCGTTGAAGAAACGCAGCGATGAGCAGAATCGATAATGGCATTGGTATTGATTAAACTGTATCATATCCCATCCCTATTTATAATTAAATTCAGGACAAACCTGGTAATCTCAGTCAAATCCTGTTTTTAAGAAGCTTTGTGGATACTCTATTTTGTTTTTAATGTCTTTTGTAATCATAGCATCCACATATGCAAGGGGTCATGGGTCACCATAACACCTAAACAATGAGCTTTTATTTATTTTATTTTTTTGTCATCGACTTTTTATGCAACTTTGAGTTTAAACATAACAATTTTACAAACATGAATAGAAAAAAGAACTACGATATGAACAAAAGTAACAAAAGATACACAAAAATTAAATAAACTAAAACAGATAAAAAATAAATGAGCTGGAAAAATAAAAATAAAACCCCTGGCGACCTCCCACCCCTACCCCCAATCCCTCACCTGGATCTCTTTACAGTGCTCACAGGACACAATAGTTCAAGTACAGTCACAAATGTTATACATGTGAATATAGATGGGAAATGGTTGTTACAATATCCCCTTGATCACCTCTGCCAACTCTAGCCATGACAAAATAGTCTCTGTACTTGCAGCATTCATTTTTGCCACTGATAACTCCATATTGATAATGTCAGCGTAGGTGTTAATCCACTGAGCCCTAACGATTGTATGTGGGGGCTTCCAGCGTAAGGCCAGCATCTTTTTAGCAGCTGTGATGCCCGTCAAGAGGATCCTCTTTTTCCAGTTTGTTAAATTCGGAGAAGAGCTATCGTTTAAGAGCAGCATGATGGGAGAGCATGGTACAGATAAATTCAAAACAATGCTTAGAGCAGCACAGATCTCAGTCCAAAAAAGTTTTACATCTTTACAGTCCCAGTACATGTGCATATAGGGTCCTGTAAGTCCATCTGAGCAAAGGGTACTGATCAGAGATGAAACACGATTCATGAGGTAGCTCTTACGTGGAGTGAGGTAGGTCCTGTGGATATAATTAAAGTTGATCTGTTGATGATCTGGGTTTTTGACATATCTCATCCCAGTTCAGAGTCTCATTTCCCATATAATGCTACAGATCCTGAGACCACTTTTGTATAATGGGAAGAGGTTGAGAAGCAGCATCCCGGAAGAATGTGTAAGTCTAGAGACCAATTCTCTCTTCCTACCCTTGTTGAGTAAAATGGAGTGCAAAGGATGGGTGTTCAGTCGGGTATTCCATTGCACACCATAGGCTTTCATAGATGACCGTAGTTGAAAGTACAAAAACATGGATGTGCCTGGCAGACTGTATGTCACTTTCAAATCATTAAAATCACAGAGACTACTGTCATTAAACACATCAGCTAGGGTATGGACACCATTAGTACTCCAAGCCAAAGATGAGAACAGGATTTCCCAGAGAGGAGGGAGTAGTTGCTGAAAAGAGGACTATTTAAGTGCCTTTTAAGATCAACTTTGGATTATTTTTCAGCAAGATGCCACGTTGATAAGAGGAAACTCACTCCGGTACCAAATCGTAACTTAGCTCTTCTAAGGGGGACATTAGAGTAAATGAGATCCTCTTATCTATGAGGGGATACCAAATCGCTTTCTATTGCTTCTATTGCTTTTCAGCAGGGAGCCAATCCAGGGTTTAGCCAGTCTGATAACGGTCTTAAGAGAAATGACAAGAAATGGTGCTTAACAGAGACAGTCCCCCTCCGATTTATCACAATAGAGTGTTGTCAGCTTAACACAAGGCCGCTTCCCACCCCAGATGAATTTCGAAATCATCTAGTGAACTTTTCTCCAGTAATTAGTTGGGGATGGTAATGGTGACATGGATGAGAAGAAATTTATGCACTTTAAGATGTCCATTTTGACAATCGAAGCACGGGCTTGTAATGATTTTGGTAAGTAAGACCACCTTTCAAGGTCGGCTTGTATTTTGTTAAAAATACCCCAAAAAAAATTCATGGGAAGACTAACTAGCAAGGGAAAAATGTCTACACCTAAGTACTTGAAGTGTTTCAAAACGGGAATATGCTGAGGTAACAAATAAAGATCCAATCTAGAGTTTAAAGGAAAAAGAGCTGATTTTGCCCAGTTAATTTTGTAACCAGACAAAGAGCTAAATTTATCAAAGGTATCTAACATATGTGGTATTGTCAAGGCATTATATTGACTATTAGGATTTATTGTTAGGTTTTCAATTAAGATGTGATTTTAGGTTCATTTTACCCAGCCCTTAATAATTCTGAAGATGTAGTCAAAGTGGTTATACCCCTGTTTCTTTGTAAAATGACAAATTGAGCACCTCTCTAAACAAATAAAATGTTTTTGTTCGTATTTTTAAGTACAAAACAAATGAGGACCTTTCAGCTTAAAGAGTAATGTTAAAATTAAAGCTGAGACTGTTATGTGCGTCACTGAAATAAAATGGTTTACTGAGTTTGTTTGTGTTTTTCTGTCATTAAATCCATTGTAGCTCCTCTGGTTCACTGTGATCCATTATTGGGTGCAGCGGGTGAAAAGGCAGCATAATGACGGTTCTGACAGAAAGAACAAAACATGCAGATCACACAGCTGCAGGCTGTTGGGACTGCATGATCCTAAAATATTAATAAAACACACAAAGGATTTTTATAATAGAAACAAGAGATGGACTGTTTTAGCAGTGCTATTGTTTTAATTATTCAAATGAGATTATGTATCAGTAATTAAGCAAATATGTTTGCCACTTTGGGTTAATGATGCCCATTGGGGACAAATAAAATCTAAATGACAAATAATTATGAAAATTAGGGGGCAAAGCTTTTGTTTTTATCACAAATTTGTCATTATTCATGTACTAATTTTGGCTAATTAAGCCTGCTGTGAATGAACATGTGTTTATCCTCTTTAATGAGGACAAACCTCTCAGATTTTTTAATCAACTCAGCGTTTCTGTTTGTGAAATCTTTACTTTGAATTACAGTTAAATCGGGAGATTTAAGTTTCACCGTCATGCAAGTTGCAGTTTGTTTGCAGGAATCTTGAGAGGAAAATAGTTTTTACTGTCCTCTGCGAGATTCACATCAGGCACGCAACAACCAGTTGACATAGTCGTCAGTGAAAACTACTGCTCGCACAGCTCATCAGATGGTTGATCTGCTGTTGCTCAGATGTGCTGTTTTGTACAGCCAAAGATTGCATTTTTTCAGCGCCCCGTTATTAACGACATAACTCAAAGTTATTCCGCTCTGTCCTCACTCGGCTACAGTTTCACAAGCGGCCCTTAGATATTGAGGACGTTAGCTCTGCACAAGCGTCAAAAAAGTAGAAGGCTCTTTTCCAGAAGTCATAATTGATGGGGGTCTTTAAAAGCCCCCATGAACGTTTTTAGTTTTTAACTTGATAGCATGTTTGCCTAAAGGCCTCTTTCTTTCTCTCTCCCCTGTCTCCCTTCTCCTTCTCTCATCACTAAACAATAAAACAAACTCTTATCATATTGATGTACTGTGGTTACCGGGCGTCACATTAAACAAAATCATCCCCATTAAATTAACACTAGTTATGTTTAAAGCAAGCATTTCTAAATGTACAAGCTAGGGCTGGGTGATATGACCTAAAAATAAAATCCCAGATTTTTTTACACAAAATTTGTTTTATGATTATAATCGATTTTTTTCCCTCTCAAAAAAAAAAAAACCCAAAAACAAAACAAAACAAAAAAACTCCCAAGTGATACAAAAATTACATTACTTTATCAAAATATGTTCCAAAACTAAACAGACAGGACAGTCCCTCTTATAGTTAAAATACATGCTGTAATTTTGTCATAAAACGTTGATTATGTAGTTCAGTCGTAGGGAGGCCTGTCTACATAAACACTGAGGGATGAGCTATTTTCACAGTATGTTAACATGGAATATTCTGATCAATATTTAATCTCATTTAAGAAACAAATAAAGGCCTAAACATGTGCTTGTGCAAAACCTGACAAGGCCTATCATCATGAAACTGTACATTTAGTATGTATATTTTCAAATATTGCAACTTAAAATTGGAGTAAGTTGAGAAAAATATCTTAGTTTTCATTTTTAGATCTTCTTCAGAAGTAATTCAAATTAATCAGTATGTTACCCAGCCCTAGTAAGAGGTAAATAATAATAATAGTAATCATTTTTATCATAGTTTGTTTGACAGTATCACATTACTTGATATAGTATGACAATAAGACCACAAAGAAATAATAAGAGGAGTTAAGTAACTGTAAAAAAAACACATATTTGACTAGTTTACTAATTGATCCAGTAGTTGATGACAAGTAGATCAGTCATTAGTTGTTCCCTAATACATTTTATTTATAAAACCTTTTTCAGGAACTCAAAGACACTGTGGATTGGATAAAAGATCAAAATAGCCCAATCATAGCAACAGATTTAATAACTGCATTAAAGGAATACTGGCTTTGTTACAGTCAAATCTTATCAATACCCATCCCTAATCATCCCTACACTGCAGCCTGTTAAGATGGAAAAGGTGATGGCAGTGCAGGTCACACGCAGGATTTTACTTTATTTCCTTTTAAAGATTTAATTGTGACAACATAACCCAGTCTCAGTATTTTTTAACACTGACTGTTTGGTCTTTCCTGTGAGATAATGCCCACGGTTTGGTTTCAGTTTCCTGTACCATAAGCGTAACAGTGTGATTGTTTATGTCTGTCCAGCTACCTGTGGCGTGAGGAGAATGCAGAGCAGCAGGCGCTGGCGGCCAAACGGGAGGATCTGGAGAAGAAACAGCAGCTCCTTCGAGCGGCTACAGGGAAGGTCTGTATCACTGTACATGAGTGTGTAATCACTGACTTGCATAACGTAACTACAGGCAGCATTATGAGTCTGCCTGGACACATTATGGCTGTAAAAAGCTGATCCAGTAACCAACACACACTCTTCACGTTGTTTTTTTCTCTGGATGGTGCTCTGTGCAGAAGTAAATCAGCTGTTCTGCACATCCATAAAACCTTCACACATGCACTTCTAGGCAGCACAGTGCGAGAGGGGAAATGGGCAAGTGGCGATGAATCAAACCCCAAGTGAAAAAGTGTGTCTCTCTGCGAATGAGCCCACCTGAACACTGTAAAAGTCTCACTTTGTGACTCAGCTGCTTGTCAGAACAGGTATATCAAATGGATTCATTCATCTACCTTGCGACTGGCACCTTATCACGCCGTGCTAAATTTACATATGACTCACTGCGCTCTGCCCGCTCAGTAACTGCCTGCTGTTTCTTCTGGGCTGAAACATCAATCAGAAATCAGTCCTGAATAATGTGCTGAGATAAAAAGAGGCTCCATGGACAAATGTCCTGCTTTTATTTTTCTTTGATTTGTGCCTGCTGATTCATCCTGTCTCCAGCCTTTTATCGACTCCACCTGTCCTCTCTCACATTTAGTGTTTACAGGATACATTGACAGAGAACATTTTGTATTTTCTGATTTTGTTAAAGCCTCGAGGATGAAATATAATCTGTTCAAGCAATCATTCTCAATCATGGCTTTCACCAACAAGCAACTTATCGCGAACATTTTTCTGCACTAAACTGAAGATTAAATGCTCTCAGTCTTTGATTTTGTTTTATTTTGCTGAAATTGGGGCAGAACCAATTGTCAGAAAGTCAAAACTGATCATGAAAACATCACATGGTGCTGGTTTTGCAGAGTCTTAAGCAGCCAGGCACAACCCATACATATGTTTCTGCTGGTCCAGGTTCAAATCCAGCCTGTGGCCGGTTTGCAGAGTGCCTCCCCTACTCTCTCTCCCTCTTTCACAAGCCTATTCACTGTCATTCTCTATCAATAAAGGCACAAAATTCCCCCCAAAATAATCTAAAAAAATAAATAAATAAAAAATGAAAACATCACATTGAAGTATCAGTCTGCTCAGTGTTTGGGCTGCTGGGTCATGGAAAATATCATCTCAGTTATTTTAACTGATGTGGAGATCACAGTGATGAAGCTCGATTACTCATTTATTTAAAACATCAGTTCATGGATTTTAAATGATTGAATGAATCATATTGCCCTGGAAAGCAGCCAGAGCTTTTATACAGATTTTGCGAGTTGGTGTGAAATGTCTAAAAACTGGCAAAACATTTCGTTGTTGATAAATATCACTGGACTTATGTAGGGGTGCAGGAAGTCTTAGATGTGCAAGTGCTGGAATTTGTTTTGTTGACCTACTTCCGCGGTGGTTTGCGCTAGAGATGTGGCGTTAGAGAACAAGTCAAGTCTTTTGAACAACTTTTTTAAGTGAATGCTGAGAACCAATTCGTCATTATGGGTGAGCTGTTCGTTTGCGATCCATTTTTAAATTTGCAGGCAATTTGGAGTACAAGAAGATAATATGATGATAGTAGATAACATAGCATAACGTGGTAAAAAACGAGTCACAAAAGCAAACATGATCATTTAAGAGTTGCTGAAGAGTTTATCTGATGACTGTAGGCAGAGGCAGGCTAATGCTGCCCATTGACTCCCAGTGTTTGAGCTAAGCTAATTAGCAGTGGGCGAGCTCTGCCTGTCTCTTTCTTGTGACTGCACACACATTCAAAAGAATGGTGTCTATCTGCTTGTCATGGACTCGGGAGTGAGGCAAGACATGAAAAAAAAAGAAAATGACGTATCCCTTTTAACTGGGATGTGAGGTAATTCCCTGTTCCAACATCAAGTATGAACATGAAGTTCAGGGAATTATCAGGGGAGGTTACCCAGATGTTTTCTAGGAAATGTTTGTGTTGCATGTGTGAAAAGGGCAATTTGGGTTACTGTAGGGCTGTAGGCTCAAGGCTTAAATTTCTAGATCATGTTGGTAAATCGGTCTGATGGCTGGACAGGTGTCAGTTTGCTTTTGAGCACTGCTGACATTTCTTCCTCTGTGCATGTCCACAGCATCTCTTCAGGCCTGTGCATGTGTGTTTCAGCTTATGAGTATTTAAAAAGAAGTGTGTGAAAAGTACATTTACCTTGAAGGATTGATCAAGTGTACATTTTCCTTTCTTGAGGAGGATGGAGTATCATCTCAGGGAACCACTCTGCAAAGTGTTTGATCAGAAGAATTGATTTTAATTTGAAAGTAGAAGCTCCATAAAATATTCTGATTCAATTTAGCAGATCCCACAAATAGGAAAGCACCAATGAATCAGATAGAGTCAATACATCAATCTACTACAAATGTAAGGTTTTTTAAAGACCACTTGCAGGATCAGTATCATAACTATTATTCTTATGCTCTGTTTTTAAAACTCAGAACATGTTTTCTTATTTTTGCTTCATTGTTCCCCCTCCAGGCTATTCTGAATGGCATCGACAGCATCAACAAAGTCCTTGAGCATTTCCGTCGGAAGGGCATCAACCAGCATGTCATCAATGGCTACCACGGCATCGTCATGAATAACTTTGAGTGTGAGCCTGCTTTTTACACTTGCGTGGAGGTGACAGCTGGCACCAGGTGAGTGAGAGAGAGCTGCCTGTTATATTTCTGACGCCAGGTCCATTTGTTGGCTTTAATAATTAAAGAAAAAGACGTTGCTGCTGCTTAGTGTCAGAAAAGCACATTTTGTCTGATATGAATATTAATGTAGCTTCTCCTGCTTCTTAATGAAATGGACTTGTCCAGTGTGGACTTTAAGGATTGATTTTATTTATTTCAAACATGTTGACAAAAACAAAAAGATAAATACAAACAATTTATTTTCCTCTTGAAATAACTTATTATAAATCTGAGTCGTGAGTATTTACTCAAGTTACTTGTTGTGTGCTGTTATTTTATCTTGTCACCTTTTTTCATCTGCTCTTTCATCAATAATGTGAATCCAAGTTTAAATAAATAAAATTAGGGGGGCCAACGTCTACTCAGTGAAGAGACTCTCTTAATCAAGTGGGCAATTGGTGGCCTGGGGGACACATGCGGCCCTTCACCTCACTCAATGCGGCCCATCACTCATTTCCCAAAAAAAAGAAAAAAAAAAAAACCCAAACAAATCGGAAATATGAAGTAAAATTAACAACAACTCTTAAATTTGATTCATCATGAGTAACCAGGACTACACAATGCACACATTTGGATAGGTGATAAAATATTTCTGCAAACCTTAGATAAAGAGCTTACTTTGCAATGATTATATCTTGCAACATCTTTTATAAGGCATTAAAATATAATATATTGTATTAGTAAAAAACATATTTGGAAAAAGTGGCAAAGGTAATATTTTTGTGCTTTGAAAACTTGGTAAACATTAATTATTTTATTGCATCAAAAAGAAGCTTAAATTGGCTTTAGTTATTTGTCATGCTCATATAAATCACATAAATCTTAAATTTTTAACCATGTTTGAGTTAAAATATATTAATGTTGGTAGAATCCTTTTTTGAAGCTTTGTATTTGCTATTTTTGTTTATTTATATATTTTTTCCTCATTTAGAGTGCCTGACAATATATAACGGTGCAGCCCTCAGGCACTGAAAAAACAATTATGCGGTCCTCTTGGTAATCAAATTAGCCCACCCCTGCTCTTAGTTTAATGCTCAGAGTAAAAGTTAGTATTAAATTATTATAATTAGAAGTTGTAGTAAAAGTAATTTGACTTACTGTAGCAACTGTGTCTGCCCAAATATATAGAGCTACTCCTTGTCCTCATTGTCATTCAGAGATCAGTAAGAATATTTGTTGTTTTTCAGACTGTTCTACCACATCGTCGAGACTGACGAGGTCAGCACCAAAATCCTCATGGAGTTCAACAAAATGAACTTACCAGGAGAAGTTACATTCCTGCCCCTGAGCAAGCTGGACGTCAGGGACACCGCCTACCCAGAGACCAACGTAAGACTCATTCATGAACACACATGCTGCACCAATCTCAGGGCCGATACCCATGTTTGGATCATAGTTTTGGATAATAGTGATGCCGATACAGATAATTCTCTTTTTACCTCTTTAAGTGTGATTCTGCCATCAGACTAATGTTTTTTTCTCCTGTCTGATCATGAAAACAAATCACAGTTTGACCAGCAGCTCTAATTTAGTGCCCTAAATAAAAAATCTTCTCTTAATCAGCAGTTAGGTGCCAGAAGACAGCAATTGTTGTTAATTGTTTTAGAAACAGACTTAGGCATGATAAAAAAAAATAAAAACACTTTTCTTTCATATTTTATAACTGATGGATTTATTGTTTTTAAAATGGAATATTTAGGAATAGAAAAAAGGCATTTCTATGGATTATGTGTACATTTACTTCTAAAAGTAGCAGCAAAGCTTCATCTGCCTTTTGGAGCCACAAACATCATTGTTACTACCTGTAGACAGGGAGCAATATAAAGCAACAAAAGGCAACTTATTCGTAGAAGTCATATTATCAAATTGAAATTAAATCATGTAAGTAAATGCAGTGGTTGCCCAGTGATTTACCAGGACAATGGCAGGAAAATACTTTGAATAATAAAACTGTTCTTGAGTGGAAAAAAATGGTAAATTTGTGGTTCAGAGCTTCAGCTCAACTCATGTATATACTTTATGTATATATCAATTTTCATACATAAAAATGCAACCCAGGGGGCTTTACAAAGGAGTGACTGACAGAAAATAAAAACCGAAATAAACTGCCATAGACTTGAACAGGCAGGAACGAAATTAAGCAAATTATAAGGAATAAAAGTGCAAAAAAACAAATGAAACTTACAAGAAAAATGAGTTATTAAAATTTAATATACTGTAAAACAGCTAAGACACTTTAACAGATGTTAAAAATAAAGCTTCAGGTTTATTCCTTCAATAACACTTTTAAGTTTAAGGAATAAGGATTTTTTATTTTTTTTTTTTTTGCCTTAGATTTGTTGGTTCAGTGTAAAATTGGAGACACAATATACTTATAATGTGAAATAGAAAGGTACATTCTGCCAATATATATGTTAGCAGGATTTTTATATCTGCAGATATTGATGATCAACATTTTCAGTGATTATACGTTAATGCCAATATCGTCCCACATTAGTGCACAAATCAAAGGGTTTAAGTCTGACAATCAGATTTTACTCTAATGGCCACCTCTGTGTTCCTTAAAGAAAGGAGACCACAACCCATTCAATGAGAGACAAATTATGGTGCTGTTCATCTTAAATTATGTTTATATCCAGCATGTTTTTGTCCCATCAGGATGCCATCCCCATGATAAGCAAGCTGCGCTACAGCGCCAACTTCGACAAAGCCTTCAAGCACGTGTTTGGGAAGACGCTGATCTGTCGCAGCATGGAGGTGTCCACTCAGCTGGCCCGGGCCTTCACCATGGACTGTATCACTCTGGAGGGTGAGTGGAGCTGCAATACACGGCACCTGACTGCAACAGCCGTAATGGGTGAAAAAGAGAGTCAGTGATCATCTTTGTAAAGAAAAGGTGAAGCAATTTAAGGGCTAGGAAGGAATTTACGTTTTAAAGAGTTGAGTTCTTTTCTTTGTTGTAACATAGCTGCATAACAGTCTACCCACTGACACAAATTTTGTGTCAATATGACACATAATACATTTTTGTGTTGCATTTTCATTTCATTAATGTGAATGTGTGGAAGGACAGACTGACAGAGCCAAAAAAATATTGAAGGAGAGAGATAGCCGTGATGCATCCTGTTCTGATAAATGATTATCTCTGTGGCATTCACCCTTCTGCCCTCATTAACCATTTTGGTGAAAACATCTGCCATTGAAATATTTCAAAATACTTTTTATTTTTAATTAATACTTTAATAGGGAGGAATTTTGACCAAAGGAAAAAATGAAGGTCCTTTTTTAAGCTCACATTTTACTGATAGTGACATGGGGTTATAAACGTCAATGCAGTATTAAGCTGCAAAATATTGCAGTGTTTTGTTGTTTGGATCTTTTCTTACATCCCTAATGCATTGTGTTGTGTCCCTCCAGGTGACCAGGTGAGCCACCGTGGAGCCCTGACAGGAGGTTACTACGACACCAGAAAGTCTCGCCTGGAGCTGCAGAAAGACATGAGGAAGGCCGAGGAAGAGCTGGGCGAGCTGGAAGCTAAGCTCAACGAGAACCTGCGCAGGAACATTGAACATATCCTTTTAAACAAACAATTTGTTTGTCAAGCTCATGTTTATCCATTTGGTACCATTTCATAATCAGAGCGCTCGATTTGAAGGATATCCATCATGAAATGTGTGCGAGAGTTTCAGAGCATGTTCGACCAACTGTGCTGCCGTCTGCCTGACGATGAGAACCTGTGGGTCTGAGAGGTCCTACTCATTCTCCTTCTGCTTCCAGTCTGGGACCAAGTTCTTCACTCTGGACTGACTCACTCTGTTTTCTTTTGAATGCCTCACCAAACAATCTCTTCATCAGGGAAAAAGTTGCCTTATTCTTGTGGAGATGTATTGATTATATGTAATGGGTTGAGCCACACATGGACATTGAACAGTTGTCATGTCAGTGTTCTCCCTGGCAGCGGAGAAAGACAGCAGTGTGATTGTTCACTTTATCTGTGCCATTCTTCAGGACCAAAAAATAAGAGAGTGCAATGAACTACATAAACCAGGGCTGGGAAACATTCAGTTTTTCAATACGTATTGATAGATTTTCATACAAGATGTATGGTATTCTTCAGTGCAGTACAGTTCAGTATTCTTATGCCACTGTGCAGACAACAGCTGAGACCAGAGGCATTCTGCTTTAGGGATGTCTGACTCCCTATAGCAGCCATTTGGCTTTGTCAACTCAAAAACAGCTATAAAACTCAAAATGGCCACTGTGGCACGGGAGAGTGGATCTTACGCAGGATCAAAAAATGTCAATGTCCAACCTACAAGATTCAGTTTCCTTTGGTTTATTAAGGATTTCAAACAAATAGGTGTCCTCGTGTGCTCTTGGTTTCACATCTACTCTGTGATAAAAACCATTCACCATCCCCGATGCCTGCCTATCCTGTCTTACCTGCCCCTCTATATCCATATCACCTGGTGCCAAACAACAAAACCCATCAAAATAAAAGACTAAATATATGCCCAAATATTCTAAATAATAAAACTGGCAATAATAAACATAATTATCTGATCATCTTTAAGCAAATAGCAACAACTAAATAAATAACTATATTTAAATGAAGCAGGATCCTGTGAATAGTTTCGACACTTCCCGAACTTTAGTACATCCTTGCCATTATTCTAAACATAAAGACCTTCATTTATCAAACATGCTTACAACAGAAAAGTCAGTCATGTACAGTCATTACCTATTGACCATGACATAATATATTTGATGTGTCTATGTTTATTTGTTCGCCAGCACTGCAAATTCAAAATGCGTTTCACACTTAATCAAATGGCTCAATATTTTATTAAGTTTTGTTGCATCCCTAGTATGCTTGTAGGTTTGGACATTTAATCCAAGCACATGGTACCTCCAGCACTGAAAGAGCCCGTATTACACTTTGTTAAGTTTCATCTGCCTCTAAGTTTGTTTAACATGCCTCCTATGCATGAGAGAGTACTTCTATGCACAAGTCAAATCTGTGGCATCTGTGGAATTTCCTCTTAAAGTGTGTGTCATAAATGTTGATTATGTAGTTCAAACGCAGGCGGATTTGTCTACATAAATACTGAAAGCTGAGATGTTTTCACAGTATTAACATGGAACTCTTTGATCAAATATTTAATCTCATTTAAGAAGCAAATAAAAGCCTAAACGTGCTTGTGCAAAACATGACAGGGCCTACCATCATGAAAACTGTTAGTTTTCAGTATTTATATTGTCAAACATTGCAATAACTTACAGTTGAGGTAAGTAAAAAAAAAATCTTAATTTTTAAATCTTCTGCAGAAAATAATGTAATAATAATAATAATTCAGATTAATCAATTTAAATGATATATTGCGTAGCCCTGAAGTCGACTGTAAAGTTGATGCAGAGCTGTGACAACATGGCACCAACCGCACTGAACTGACCAGTTGCCAGAGTATACCTGTTCATCAATCAGAGTGGACTGTGCCCACGTGGGGAAGGGGAGCCTTACAGGGCTAATACCTTTAAGCGAGTGTCTAAGACACAGAGAAAATACGTCAAGATCAGTGGTACTCAGTACATGAAAAATTGATCAAGAACATTAGCGTTTGTGAACATATTTAAGCAGTCATTAATAATAAGTATAGAATAGAATAGAATGCCCTTTATTGTCATTATACTGAATGTACAACAGTGTGATTGACTCTATATGCAAATATACTATTAAAAAGAAAGGATAAATATTAAGAATATAAAATAATGTAGAGATGTATTGCACAGGATGGTTGAATATTTACAGGATAAATATGAGCTAAGGCAAAATACCGGCTGTTTAAAGCACTGTTATGCAGATTTTTGCAGTTTAGCCAAAATATAATCAGGTATTTTTTTTCCCCATCACCCAGCCGTCATAAACCTTCCAGAAATACAGGCAACCTTCATTTCTTTTTGATGAATAAAAACTGAATTGATGCGCCTCTGAGCAGCGTCTGAAAGCCTTTTCTCTGTTTAGCTGCTCTTTTGAACGACGTTACATCAGCTCTGAGTGCAGCCTTCACTCAGCAGCAGTGGGATGTCACCTGTATTTAAAATGTGGATTAAATCCATCTGGGTTACATAGCCACCTCAGCCAGCAGGAAGCTGATTCGGACGCAGTGAGAGTGCCGAAACGGGTCAAGAGGGATTAGTGTCTGTTAGGTCATATCAGCTAGAGCCATGACTCACTGCTGAGCGGCCCAGGAGGGCAGAGCGGGCGGATCACAGGGGATTTGTGTTTGCATGTACAATATGTTTATGGAAATGGTCACTTCCGCCCAGGTATGATTATCCATGTGTTTGCACACCTGTTTTATTTTCTTATTTATTTAGATATGTAATTGCTCTCAGCGTGTACACCTGGCGATTACGTGTATAAGTGAGTAGGCAGAGGGAAGGGATGACTGAGCCGATGACATGGCGCTCGTCCTTCGCTCCTGCAGCGGTGACTCAGAGAACCGATCAATTATTTAAAAGCCTCTTGTTGTTCTCTGTCCACCTTACCCGTCGATACGCCCGACATTACACTGATGCACCTATCCCATCACTCCTCATCAAAGGCTGCCCTCTTCATTTCACCACCAGCGACACATCTCAGCCCAAGTATTGAGGCCACACAGTAATGAACCTCCATTGTGAACGCACTGCTTCAGCCCTCGCCGACTTCTTTGTATGAAGTGATTCATTCTGATTCATACTTTATTCATAAGAGTTGAAGTTGTCATCACAGAGATTAATGCCATTTTTCTTTTGTATGTGGGCAGCAAGTGGCCTAATTTCAGCCGCTCGATTTATATAAGTCATTTTTCTCTGTCTAGCAGCCAGGCAGAGGAGCCCTCGGATGCTCAGCAGCCCCTTTTTACATCAGCTAATTAATTGACTTGGGTGTTTATTGAGTCCTGCGTAACCTCAAAGGCTAAGAGGAGTGATGTAGTCCTGGAGGATCAATAGGCTTGTTTGTTAAATTAGCTTAATGCTCACTGTGTGCAGCCCCTCTTAATCCTCCGCCCAGATATCAAAGATGACACAGCCCAGCCTTGGAGGTCCAATCACAGCACAGAAGCACCCTGTGTTTCACTAAAAGCCTGCAAGCTGTCCTGTGACCTTTGTGTTAGCGAACGAGAGTACACCCTGCACTTCCTCTGCTTTATTATCTCTTATGTGTAATGAGTTTTCTGGTCCTACTTCAGGGTTTTTCATGGCTCAAAATAAGGCAAAGGTTGTACCTTTTTTTTGCTGTTTCCACATGTGTGTTTTTTTTTTTTGTAAACCAAACAGTTATACAAGAAACACGAGGATGGATGGATGCATAGATGAATGGATGGATGGATGGATAGGTAGATGGATGGATGGATGGATAGAGAGAGAGAGAGAGATGGATGAATGGATAGATGGATAGATAGATGGATGGAAGATGAAATAAAAAAACTGCAAAAGCTAGCTGACCTGTATTAAAGACCACCTGAGGGTCTTACCATTCATGGTTTGGTTTATACCTCACTTTTGGGTCACAGATCAGTTTGGTTTTCCAGTGGTGCAGAAAAAAGGAAATGGGTGGGGTTAAGTGCATGTTTCATCGTTTTCCTCATGTATTTATTATGTTGAAAAGTATTGATTCGATATCAGGATGCAGCGCAGTGGATAGTATCCTTGATTTTCCAAATCACTGCACCAGGATACTTTTAGATAAAAAATACAAGCAGCCAGATAATATCATCTTCTTATATTATTATATTAATTAGAAATGGCTTTTGAGATCGAATATCTTTTCAGTGTACACAAACATAAATAAATTGCATGGGTTTTTTCTCCCTGTACTTGTTTCTTTCTTCCTCAGAAACAGAACTGACACTGTAGTCTAGCATCAGCCTCTGCAAGATTAAACAGGTATTGACTCTGCATAGATTTGAGGATCTTTTTGACACCCCTATTGAACAGGCAGCAGTTATTATGTAGCATGTTATCTTGTCTATATTTTAAAAGGAAGGGAAAGTTGGAGTCATGTTGGGGTTTTGTGATATCTTTAGTATGATGACTTTTATAAAAATAGAGTTGTTTTCAAACTGCACTGCTAAATCATCATGAGCAGGGATGAGAGACATCCAATGAAAGTAAATCAAACTGTTAAAGTCATTTTATAAGTAGGATTAGTAATATAAGGGTGGCATGATGGCTCAGCAGGTTGTTTGCATGCTTCACAGCAAGAATGTTTCTAGTTCAAACCCTGTGTCAGTCAGGGCCTTTCTGTGTAGAGTTTGCATGTCTTTCCTGTGCTTTCATGTGTTTTCTCCAGACACTCTGGCTTCCCCCACAGATCATGCTTGTTAGGTTAATTGGTGTCCCCAGATTTCCCTCAGGTGTGGATGACTGTGTGAATGGTCGTCTGTCTCTCTATGTGGCCCCGTGATTGGCTGGTGACCAGTTCAGGGTGTACCCCACCTCTCGCCCAATCTCAGCTGGGATAGGCTCCAGCCCCACTGCGACCCTGACAGGGATAAGTGTTATAGATGATGGATGGACTGAATCGTATTATTATTATATTCATATTTTCACTTAGTAGCTGTACATACTCAAATGTTTGTACTTGCTCTTGGTCTGAAAAAAGTGGTATTAGTGCACGTCTACATCATTTTAATTTTGTCTATTGACGCCCATTGAAGAGAGAAGTTCACACATCCAACTCTGACATGAGCTGGATAAAGGAAAAACCTTCTAAAAGACTGCAGTTTCGTCATATGTTCTGATTGAGGGAAATGGAAATAGAATTTGTACTACTAGGCATGACAGCGAAGTTAATGTGGTCAGCTGTAGCCTAAAGACATTCATAATGTAAGCTATTTTCCTTAATGTTTTCTCCACGTATCAACAATGAGATCGATCAGCTGATGAACCAGATGCAGCAGATCGAGACCCAGCAGAGGAAGTTCAAAGCCTCCAGAGACAGTATCCTGTCAGAGATGAAGATGCTGAAGGAGAAGAGGCAGCAGTCAGAGAAGACTTTCATGCCTAAGGTGTTTATTTGCTGCTGATGTCACAATATCCTCATTTTATATGTGTATAGTGCCTCAGTATTCTGCACACGTGGCTTATTTCTCACTCCCTTCTTCTTTGCCTCTCTTTTCCAGCAACGCAGTCTTCAGAGCCTGGAGGCCAGCCTGCACGCCATGGAGTCAACCAGGGAGTCTCTGAAGGCCGAGCTGGGAACAGATCTGCTCTCCCAGCTCAGCCTGGAGGACCAGAGGCGTGTGGATGACCTCAACGATGAGATCCGTCAACTCCAGCAGGTCAGCAGAATCCGTGAACGTGGGCGTATCATCTGTGGCTGTTTTTCATTCACAGGATTGATAAAATAATGTGTAATACTAAGTTGGATGCATTTATTCCACTAAAATGTTTGCAAGATTTCACAGAAACTACTGGACAGATTATGCTGAAATTTTCAGGAGATGTTGGTAATGGCCCAACTTAAAAATGATTAGATTTTGGTGGTGATCCAGATAACCACCATTAGCGAACAATTGTTTTTGCTTAATAACTGTCTAACTACTAATGATATCAACATGATTCTGAGTGCTCGGTGTGGGTTTTCAGGGTCAAGGAATCGTATTATTATCTTAACCTTATCATGGAATTATTGCTTATAGATGTAACAGCAATATGTGAGCTACCTTGGTGGAGGTTTGCATTCTCTGAGTGCTTTCTAGTTAGAGTGTACAATGTGCAGTTTCTGTGCAGCTGCATGGCTAGTTTGCAGTTTTGCAAGCTACTCGGGAAGGTATATTTAATCTGGCAAAACCTTTACTAAATTGTATGTAGCTGACAAGTCTAAAGGGCAGAAAACACCAAGTAAATCAGCAAAATTGAACAATATTTAACACTGGATCACGGTGTCTGTATATTAAGAGATGAGATGAGACTAAATTATACTGGGTTTTAGTGTTGTGACAGTGTAGGCACAACTTCATCCCCTTTGTCTTGATCAAAGTATAGCCCAATTGCATTGATTTAAAGAGACAAATCAATGCTATTTGTACAATTACTTTTGTTTATGTCTGGGTTGAGCAGCATTGTGGCAACAGGCAGATATCTGTATCATAGTTAAGATCAGTGGCCCCCAACCTTTTTTGTACCACGGCCTAGTTTTACATCATACAGTATAGTCGTGGGTCAGCCTGTTTCAAGAGACTGGGAGGGTAAATGACGAACAAAAACACACATGTTGTGCATGGTACAAGTCACCATAACTCAGGACCAGAGAGTGCCATGAGCTTGTTTCTAAAACCCTAGAAAGAGACATCCACAAGGGCTCAATCTGTTTTTATCAGCTGCTTAAAGGGATACGCCAACTTTTTTTGTTTTCGTGTCTTGCCTCACTCCCGAGTCCATGACAAGCAGATAGACACCATTCTTTTCAATCAATCAATCATACTTTATTTGTATAGCACTTTTCATACAAAATTTCCTAGCACAAAGTGCTTCACATAGAAGTGAAGAAACAAAATAAATTAAAATAAATAAAAAGTAGAAAATTGAATACAATGAAAAATACAACCCACCCCCGCCCCACCCTCACAATCCACATACAGCACACGCACTCACTTACACACACATACAAAGACATGAGGAAGAGATTCTGATTGTGCATGCAGTAACAAGAAGGAGACAGGCAGAGCTCCCCTACAGCTAATTAGCTTGGCTCAGACACTGGGAGTCAATGGGTAGCCTTAGCCTGTTTCTGCCTACAATCATCAGATAAACTCTTCAGCAACTCTAATCAGTCCTGTGTGCTTGTTGTGTGAAAGTCAAGTCTTTCGAACAGCTCTTTTGAGTGAAGATGAGAACCAATTCCTTCGTTTGCGAGCAGTTCCTGAATTTGCATTCAATTTGCATTTAAGAATGGCTTGGAAATGAAGGCTCGCTCACAACTGCGAATCAGTTCTCTTGTTCACTTAAAAGAGCTGTTCAAAAGACTACTCGTTCACGAACGTCACATCTCTAACTCAACAAAACAAAGCATCTGTTAACGAGTAGAAGAAGATATTACGATGATAGCAGAAGATAACTTAACATAAAGTGGTAAAAATACACGTCACAACAAGCACACAGGATCGTTTAGAGTTGCTGAAGAGTTTATCTGATGACTGTAGGCAGAGGCAGGCTAACAGTACCATTTACTCCCAGTATTTGAGCTAAGCTAATTAACAGCGGGCGAGCTCTGCCTTTTTACTTGCATGCACGGTCAAAGAATGGTGTTTATCTGCTTCTGATGGACTCGGGAGTGAGGTAAGACATGAAAACAAAAAAAGTTGGCATATCCTTTTAACAGTGATATTTATGCAGTTGGCTAAAAGTCTCATGTTGACATGGTAACTAATCAAACTTGGTAGCTCTATTGACTTGTCTCTGCTCGCAGTTAGAGTATACGTTGTTATTTGTTTGCAAAGAAGAGTACAAAGAGATATTTAATTTAAAGTATTTGTGTTTTTAAGCTGAAATGGTTGGTGCGTATATGTCCCTCTGCCTGTATATATTTAGTTCAGAGATCATTGTGGTCACCTACGTATTATTTTCACTTTGTTTCCCCGCCCTCTCCGCCTCCTGCTACTGTTTTCAGACCCGACTGAGGTGAGAGCAGCAGCTGTGTGTGGGATGTTCCTGTGATCCAGCGTTGCCTCCTCTTTCTCTTTCACTGCCAGCTGCTCTCGGCTCTCACCTCAGTGAACCCTCAGCCATTCCTGCAATCGTTGTGCAACATCTCCGCCCCCATATCATGGAGCCTTTCATGTACCCTCCCAGTGTTGGTGGTTGTTAAATTCTATTGCGGGATACAGAATGCTCGCTCATGAATGATCGTTAGTTCAGCTTTTGGTGGGAGAGAAGCGTAAGTGCGTACAATGGTTACATGCACCATTCTGGTCACAGACTACAAGGCGCACAGCTCCTTTTATATGATAATTTATTTAGAGCAAAATAAAACAGGATGTTGTCGACACAGTGAAGTGGTCTGAGTAAGATGCCATGGGCCTTTTTGCTAAAATTTCCTCAATTTCTAGCACCCAGGTGGCATAGTTTTTGGTCTCTCAATCTTGTTCTTGTTCTTAAATTTTGTTGCTTGACTTAACAAATGCCATATTTGTTTGTCAACCCCTCTGTCCACCCACAGGACAACAGACAGTTGTTGAATGAGAGGATCAAGCTGGAGGGCATCATGACCCGAGTGGAAACTTACCTCAATGAGAACTTAAGGAAGCGCCTCGACCAAGTGGAGCAGGTGAGTTGTGCTTTTACCTCATGTAGAAACTCTCAATAAACATTTTTAGTGTTATTTAAGATGATGACAAAATGCAGTTAATAATAAGAATAATAAAGCTTTACTTTACCACAGTCGCAAATGAAACGTAATTACTTTCATAACCAGCTAGTGAAAGCAGTGTTATTGAAGCTATTAAATGATTTATGTAATGCTTGAATGCATTTCTGTGAAAAACACAGAGCTTTGAATTAGGTAATTGCATTCATATAGATCAGAGGAGGGGGGCTTCAGTCAGCGTGGAGCTCTTTTTGATGTGACCTCTTTTGCATTGTAACAGGAGCTGAATGAGCTGCGAGAGACGGAGGGAGGAACAGTGCTCACAGCCACAACATCTGAGCTGGACGGCATCAATAAGCGTGTGAAAGAAACTCTGGCTCGATCAGAAGGTACACATCGTTCTGAAAACACAGCAGTTAGAGGGCAGTGGGACCAGCTGTCAGGCTTAATGTTCAAAATCACACAAGGTGGAACGAAGTTTCTAAAATATTATTCTTCACTCGATATTCTGTACAGACACGGATACCTATATTGTAGTGGTGGGTTGTGTATTGATTTCTCCAGGAAATGTAGATAAACTTTATAATAAAATATTAAGACTCAATTAAATAATGTTTTTGACATTTTTACAGTCTGTATTGCAGGAAAATAACTTTTTTTTTCATCTGGCCTGTCATTAATGCAAAGTGTAATTTATTACCAAGATTAGATACCAGGTCAAAAACAATAAAAAACAAACATTACAGGGAAACTAACAGTATCATACCAATTGCCCTTGAGATTAACTTTTTGCTAAGTTAAGTCTAAATTGGTTGTTGTAGTTTACTTCAAGAAGCATTTATGTTATTATTAGTATCTATATAGATATATATATATATATATTTTTTTTTTTTTTAAATTTGGACATGTATTTGCACAAGAGAGTGCAACAATCAATATGGTGGGAGTATTCACCAGATTGATATAAATTTACTGGATTTAGCACTGTGCTATTACTGTTGTCCAAAATATAAAAGAAAAAGATCAAACCAGTGTTACAGACAAGTAAAACCAGTATTATACCACAAACAATAACAGTTACAGTAACATATAAATAGACTCAGTTATTATTTATACTTTGATAAACTGGCTAAAAATAGAGTTCTAAACACCTTGTATAGTTCAAAATCAAGATAAAGTAGTAATAGGAATCAATAATGAGATATTCATGAAGACTAAGTCTATCAATCCACTGCTTAACAATGACACAATCTCTAGGTGAAGACTGAAAGTCACAAGTTGACAGTAATTAAACCACAACACCTTCTGAATGCAGAGGAAGATGCAGTAAAAACAGTGCGAATATGATACTGACAGTGTGTCATTCACTCAGTAGTTACCAGTCCAAGCTGATCTGTTTCTATTTATTATGGATACAGGCAGAGGCCTTCAGCAGAAATGATTCAGAAGTCAAGAATCCCGACAGTCAGGGCAGAAGTGGTCAAAATATTGTCTTAAGTTTAGACAAGAAACTTAGAGCACAACACCCAGTAAGGGGAGACACCAGCAACTTGCAGAGGCATTGATTGATGCAGCACAGGGTTGAATATCAGGAGTGTCGTGCTGACGATTTTTCGGCTGAAGACGTAGGCCAAATTTTTCCCCACAGAAAATCAGCGGATATCGATAACGGAGTCCTTCATCTTCTCTTAATTTTGAACAAGAACAAATAAGTAAACATGGAACAAAAATGAAAACAACAACATCAACCAAAGCACAAAATAAATTTGTCATTTGCATGTTCAAAAAGGAGTTTGAGGAAGTCAAAACTTATCTAGTACCACCCCATCACCTTACACTAGTCAACAATCAACCCACTTCCAAATAATAATGATAATGATAATAAAAATGAAATTTATCACACATGAACAAAATAAACCAAATAGTAATAATATAATAACACAAATAGTAATCAAAGAAAAAGAAAGAAAAGGAACAAGAGAAACTACGTCAACCTTTCATGATCTTTTTACCGTCTTATCTCTGTACCTTTTAAAAATCATGTTTTTCTTACCTTTTTCTTAAACTGCTATGTGTTTTGACATTGTTTCAATTCATCAGTCCGACAGTTTGAAAGTTTTATACCGAACACAGATACACACTTTTACATTCTTAAAATAAAGCAATCCCCTTAAATGATATTTTATATCATGTGAAATCGTTAAAGAATCAGATTGATGAGTGGAATTATTGATGGCACTGGTACCAATAAAATCATATCAGTGTTTTTCCTAGTCTCCATAGGGTTGTGACTTTGCATGTTTTTAACACAACATGAAGAATTTCCATACTTTGGACTTAAATGTGAGATCTGGATCATGAATGATCAACAATACCTCTTAATGCCACACCTAGTTTAGGTTTTATCTGAAAGAGGTGGTCCTGAGGTTTTATTTTCATGGTTAAGAAGCTCTGACTTCAGGGTTTGATGGAATGGTAAGCAACCAGGCACGACCTACGAACATGGTTCTGCCAGTCCAGGTTCAATCCAGCCTGTGGTCGGTGTGCAGAGTGTCCTCCCCTTCACTCTATCGCCCCCTTTCACAAGCCTATCCACTGTCTCTCTCTGTCCTGTCAATAGAGGCCTAAAAATGCTCAAAACAATCTTTAAAAACAAATCTTAATCTTGAATCTTAATTCAACAACCAAAACAAGTTCATCTTCTTTTTTTAGTGTCTGTTGGTTGTAAAAGTTTCCATTACAGTCGTTAAACTGTCCTGTGACCTTTCAGACCATTAGAAGAGGTCAATAATAGAGCGTTATGTAAGGTCACAACTTCAATAAAACACTTGATGGTCGCAGTTTTATACATTTTCCAGAGGCCTTGTGACTCAGATGAGGTCAACAGAGTGCAGTCGCCAAAAAGCACTTGTACCTGAATAGCATTAATTTTCTCATTCATAATGAATTTGGCTCATAAGAGGCAGATTTAGACGTTTCTGAAGTTGGCATCATATTTAATCTTTTGTTCTTAAGTCTTTCACGTTGAATTTGCATTTATGATTCACTGAACAATCTGTTAACAGAGAGACAAAAGAAAATCAAAGCCTCAACATGAGGAGGTTAATTAAAGCTTAGGAGCCAAAGGAGGCAGAGTGCATGCTGAATATAAATGAACTTCAGGGATTACTCACTCTTGTTCAGTAGTTTATGTTCCACATCGTCTCAACTTTTCAAACAAGTGAAAATACTGAATATACTTTCACTGGCCAAAGGGAGACCTGACAGAAGAAGGTCTGGCTCCACTGTTATAACCATCATAATCATGGCACCTCTCTGTCCACTTCTGTCTTCTCTAGATCTGGATTCCCTTATTGACAAGACAGAGGGGGAGATAAAGGACCACATCAAGAGCATGGATCGCTGGAAGACCATAGAGAAGGAGCAGAATGACGCCATCAACCATGACACCAAGGAGCTGGAGAAGATGACCAACAGGCAGGGCATGCTGCTCAAGAAGAAGGAGGAGTGCATGAAGAAGATCAGAGAGCTGGGCTCGCTGCCTCAGGAGGCCTTCGAGAAGTACCAGACCCTCACACTGAAACAGGTACGAGCAGATTAATAGTTATATTTCCTTTTTATCCTGTCCTTGGCTCATTTTAAAGCAAATAATGGTGGTGAAAATCCTTAAGTAAGATCTCACAAGTGCAGATTTGTCCAAACTCTTTAATTCAAACTAATATTGTTTCAGATTTATTTAAAGGTTGAGCAAAATCTCCCTTTTTTGATACAACAAAAAATGTACTTTGGACTGCTCTGAGATGTCCTTCAGATCCTCAAAAAAACTTTACAAGCCTTGAATCAAATTTTTGAAACTTGAGGACTTATAAATGGGGCGTCGGTGGTGCAGTTGGATAGTGCACTTGGTCAGTATTCGGGAGGTTGCAGGTTCGAGCCCTGCTCCGGGCGACACATGGCAATGTGTCCTTGGGCATCACACTTAACCCCAAGTTGCTCCCACTGCTGCGTCAGTGGCATGTAAATGGGCAAATGTGTTAGTCGATACTGATGGATAGCTAACATAGAAACTCAGAACCATCAGTAACTGAATGTGAGAGTGACTGGGTAAGTATGACCTGCAGTGTAAAGCAGCTTCGAGTAGTCAAAGACTAGAAAAGTCCTATACAAGCTCAAGTCCATTTACCAGTTACATAAACATACAAGAAAGTCTTTCAAAGTTTGGTGTAAAATTTTAGGTGACTTTCAGACTCAGAGAAGTATGATCTGTCCAGTTAATTTAGCATCTTATCGTCCTTTTTGTTGATATAGTTGTTTTGATGAGTCCAGCTCATTGAAGCAGGAGAATTGATTCTTTTTAAAGCTGCTCTCTCTTTTTTCACATCGCTGACCGTTTCTACAGTTGTTACTGTGTAACATGTCACCATGCTGCCTGGTGTCTTCTGTGGTCCACTGTCAAGCATTGAAAGCCCCACTTCCTCATGCACTAAATTAGTTTACACTTATATTGTCAGGCTTGACAAACATTAATAAATATAAACATTGGTATTATCGCTCATGTGACATTAGACTGCCTCTGTTAACTAGTCTTGTTGTTAGCCTAGCCTGCTTCCCAGAACACAGAGACTCTTGCCATTGCACCACTGGCCATGCTGTTGTAACACAAGGCTAGCCTTGTTTTTTTCAGGGGGCTTGGACCTCTCCAAAAGACTGCTCTATGAACGTGAAATGATCTAAAGGACATATGCAGATATGCTGCTTCTTTTGGGACAAAGCAACAGAGCTGTAGGTGTGAAAAACACCTACGACTTCACATTTCAAATAGTTTATCTTTTAGTCAGTGAGCATATCATAGATGGTGGTTCTTGTAATAATCTTTGCTTGAGCATTAGACCTTAAAACTAGACTTTTTTTCAACCATTATTGAAGTAAAGGATATTTGTCTTGCACATCTTGTTTGAAAAGTAAGAACTTATCTATATAGTGGGTTTTTCTGTCATTTTTGAAGATAAAGGTGAAGATGTGTGCAGCGAAAATGGATGTCAAAACATTTGGGTCTGAAGAACAAGAAATAGCACAGTTTCAGGCATAAAAACAAAAAGGCAGAAAGAAACTGAAACTCCTCATACAGCTGGAAGGGAACTGCAGAAGGGTGATAATACTTTGTGGGATTTTCACTCTGGGCTTTTACATCACACATCACAAATAGTCATTTGAGGAACTGAGCAAAAGATAATGCAGCTCTGAGGCCTTTGAGGTGTTAAGTGCTATGAAGGAAAATTGTTAAAGTGCTAGAGGTTAAGAAAGCCTTTCCTGGATTTCACTAAGTCGTAGAAATCACAAAGCCCACTCAGGCCTTTTGTTTCCACAGCAACAGGGACAGTAAAGACACAACAACAGCTCCAACAATAACTCTGTAGGTCCTCTGAAGGTCAATCTCTCTGAGCATCCCGTCTTACTATCTGAGTCAAACTTCTGAGTGGGAACACGCACACATACACACAGATAGTCCGGGGTCTGTGGCGCCTGAGGCCATCACATCCCACCCACTCACTGTGACTCAGACACTAGTTAGGGCTCTGTCTCTGATTTTTTTACAGCAAGCCCCCTCTGGGTGCAGACGGTTCGCTGAGGGGGACTATGCTGCATCTTTCATAAGTGTCTGAGCGTGCACTTTGTGTGTGTGTGCATGTCAGTGCGCGTGTGCCCCCCCCTCCCCTTCCTTGGCGGTGCTGAAAATAGCCCACACACTCTCCCATAAACACTCCACATCTTAATCTTTCTCTGTGGGACTCCGCTCCGGGCGTAAGACGGTGCCAGTGATTGCAGAAGTGGATGAGAGGGTCGTGTAATAACGGCACTTGCTCATGTTTCCTTGGCCATTAGAGATGCAGATGGATGAATTTATGGTTTGAGAGTCTGGAGAGGGCATGTCGCTTTTGAGCCCTGGCTTAGCTGGTTCTTAATCAGGTCACGCCATCTTCAGGCATAAATAGATTCAGGCCAAGTGCTCGCTCTGAAATTTATAACATGACTGAATTCATGGCCATTATAAAGTGGCACAAGTGCGCACTGATTCTATGAGGACGCAGATTTCTCTCTGATGCTGGTGGCAGCTCAGAAAATCTGCATATTTAGTGGGTTAAATAAGTTTGAAAATGAATGCCTAGTTAAAGATAAGTACCTTTTTAGATCTGATTGAATGTGTGCTTGACAATTCTGATTCCTGGGGGTGCCGATAGACTCGGACTGAGTTTCAACTGTGCACTTACGTACAAATCTCATCTCTTGTGGGCGGCCCTGGTTTGATTCTGACTTAAAGCCCATTTTCCACATTTCTTCCCCTGCTCTCTGCCCCCTGTCCAGGTCTGTTCACTGTCTCTGCACTGTCAGTAAAGGCCAGAATGCCCCAAAATATCTTCAGAACTAGAAAGCACTCAGAGAGTACAAACCTCTGCCAAGGTAGCTCACATATTGCTGTTACATCTATAAGCAATAGTTTCATGATAAAGTTACCACCATAATATGATTCCTTTGCCCTGAAAACTCACACTTCGCACTCGAATCATGTTGATATCATTATTAGTTTGACAGTTATTGAGCAACATGATCGTTCACTCATAGCTGTTATCTGAATCATACGGAAGAGGATTAGGGCCACTGTAAAAATAAAAAGTGAGTTCTGAGTTTTAAGTCAGAACTCACTTATTATTTTTACAGTGGCCCTAATCCTCTTCTGTAGAATCACCACCAAGTCTCATCATTTTTAAGTTGGGCCATTACCAACATCCCCTGAAAGTTTCAGCAAAATCTGTCCCGTTGTTTTGTGTAATCTTGCAAACAAACAAACATACGCTGGCAAAAACATAACCTCCTTAGTAGAGGTAAATAAAGACCATTTTGGTTCCTAACAGCCTTTCCTTCAATATCAAAAATAGTTTGAGGATTAAATTATATCAAATAATTGATGTCATCTGTCTGCCTTTCTCTCCAAACTCCCACAGTTGTTCAGAAAACTGGAGCAGTGCAACACAGAGCTGAAGAAGTACAGCCATGTCAACAAGAAAGCTCTGGACCAGTTTGTCAACTTCTCTGAGCAGAAGGAAAAGCTGATCAAACGTCAGGATGAGCTGGACCGCGGCTACAAGTCCATCATGGAGCTCATGAACGTCCTGGAGCTGCGAAAGTACGAAGCCATCCAGCTCACTTTCAAACAGGTGAGACTCTTATCAGAGCCTGAGTGTGAGATATTCACCTACTAATGTTACTTAACACCCCAATTCTCTCTGATACCAAAAGATTTCTGGGAGTCATGGTTAAAAGAAATGGGACAGGTACCAGGAACTATACAAAAGATACTGGGGTATGATATTCCTGTGAGCTACATGGTACTATAGTCTGTATTTTTAATTCTGTTGGAGAGACAATAAGAGTATGGGATGGGTATTTGATCAATATATTGTTGATAGCCAGTAAGAAAGCCATTACGAGGAAATGGGGAAAGTGGATCCGTATTTTCCGGACTGTAAGTCACACTTTTTTTCATAGTTTGGCAGGTCCTGCAAGTTATAGTCAGGTGCAACTTATATATCAAAATATACATAAACATGTTTTTAAACTTTAATTCATACTGACATGAAACAAGGAGTAAACATTACCATCTACAGCCCCGAGAGGGCGCTCTAGGCTAGGCTAGACAGAAACAAAATGCCCCCAAAATGAAAATTCTATTCTGCAGATAACAAACTGCAGGTAGTAAAATATTCAGCGGTAATCGAGCAGAAATAAAGTTTGGGGTGAGAGAGAAACTCATGAAGGACTGGTGAAAAGCAGAGGTTACTGTTACTCCAATGAAGAAAATGAGGAAAGCTAATCACGGGTCGAAAGCAAGACGGCCAGAGCTGGAGGAACGAGTCCACAGATAGGTGCTTGAACAACGTGCTGCCGTGAGAGACCTGTTAACGGTGCAGTTAAATGAATTTGATGCCCTGGTAGCTGCCAACAAGATGAATATAAATGAGGCCAGTGGGCCTTCTTGGTGTTAACGCTTCATACAAGGCAACCACCTCTCTATCAGAGCACTAAATAAAGGCGACTTACAGTCGAGAAAATACAGTAAGTGAAAAGTAAGAAAAGCCTGGTTGTGTAGTCTAGAGGTGGCATCTCTCATTCTTGTTCTGCCACCCAACCCCTACCTTCACTTTGAGACTTTCCTCTCCTTGCTTTCTCCTTTTTAGGTGTCAAAGAACTTCAGCGAGGTTTTCCAGAAGCTGGTCCCGGGTGGCAAAGCTACTTTGGTGATGAAGAAGGGTGACGCTGAAGGCAGCCAGTCTCAGGATGAGGGCGAGGGCGGCGCTGACAGCGAGAAAGGCTCAGGCTCACAGAGCAGCGTGCCCTCCGTAGACCAGTTCACTGGAGTCGGTATTCGGGTGAGAGTCGATTAGTTTTTATAAAAAAATAAAAAGGACAGTCTGTATTTGTTTGTTTACATTTTTATGACTGCTTTTCGAGCACGTTCTGTTTCCCAAACCACCTCCTGTAACTTCACCTTATGTGAAAATATAAGCCATACGTATCATCAGTAAGGCTGATTATCATGCACAGACTGTTCCTTTGTTTAAGATATCTCATTCTATGAAATTTGATGACTTCGTATATTTTAAAATAATGCAAATTATGTATAGAGCAAATCAAAGTTACTTCCAGACAGTGTACAAAGGTTTTTTCATTATGAGAGTCCAAGAATGATTTACGTGATGTCTGTAAATTTAGGGTAATAAAAGCAAAAAAAAGCAGTTAAAAGGAGACATAATCTGTTGTAGGGGTTAGATTATGGAATGATGCCGATATAAATTTGCAAATGTGTAATACAAATTTCTTTTTCAAAAGAATAATTGTGAGTCATTTTTTAGGGTTACAAATGTAAACGATTTGTAAATTATTTCTGTTTTTTTTGTTTTATATTTAATGATTTATATTACTGTATTAGTTGGGGTTTTGTTTTTTGTTTCTTTTCCATGTGTTATAAATATGTGGAGAGTAGCTTAATTCATTAATTAGGAAGGCATAGATAAAAGCATTCTGCTTCTGCCTGTGCCTTTTCAGTCACCTCCGTTGCAGTGTTAATTTTGTTGTCTTATTATGTCCGTCATAGTTTTTGTCAACATCCTTTTTTCCCCTGACGAAAACTAGACTATAACTAAAATAAAATAAGCGCACATTGACAAAAACTAAATTAACTGACATTTTCGTCAACAAATGAAAACTAGACTAAAATGTTTGATGGAGACTTGATCCAATCAAACCAAATCTCGTCATGTAGACAGTAGAGACAAGTTAGGAATCAGAGTTACTTTGGTTGTGTGGAAAGGTTGGATGAATTAAGAGGGACATCCAGTCACAACTGCCTAAGTTTCATGGTGGTGGGATCCAAGTGTAAATCATGACTTCAGAAATTCAAGGAAACATAAAAAAATGCCTTTACAATTCCTATTTTAGTCAACTAAATTTACAGTAGATTTCATCGACTAAAATGATGGGAAATTTCATCAACTAAAACAAGACTAAAATTAAAACAATTTAGATGACTACATTATGACTAAAACTAACAGATATCTTATGCCAAAGACTAAAACTAAATTAAAAAGTACTGTCAAAATTAACACTGTTCTGTTGCAAGCCATGTTTTGTGGTGTTAACATTTGTTGTATTGAAAGACTGAATAATAAAACAAAATAAAATATCTCATTATATCTTGCAAAATTGGCATATGTGTCCCAGCCCTAGCATCCTTTCAGAGCAGCACCAAAGGTGAGGCAGGTCATGTGATGAGTAATTCCTGATTTCTCATCACACTAAATTTATCAGTATCATTATCGGCGCTGTCATAACAGCTCTCAGAAACATTCAGGTCATCGACTGGATCGAGTCCCTTCTCAGAACAGAGACTCTAATAATAATCAAAGCATTAAGTGCGAGTGTGTGTGCGTGTCCTGGTTGTAATAACATGGCCTCCCTCTCCTCTGTAGGTGTCATTCACAGGGAAGCAGGGGGAGATGAGAGAGATGCAGCAGCTGTCTGGAGGTCAGAAGTCTCTGGTGGCTCTCGCTCTGATATTCGCCATCCAAAAGTGCGACCCGGCCCCGTTTTACCTGTTTGATGAGATCGACCAGGCCCTCGACGCCCAGCACAGGAAGGCCGTCTCAGGTAATGGCTGCTCAAAATACACACAGAGGTGGGATTAAGTGGATCTCACGTTAATTAATCCTACTGATGAGAAAAAAAAAACATCTGTGGGAAAATTCTGACTCATCTTCAGCCTTGATTAATATAACAGCAGCGTAATCGCATCTCTGCTCCTCAGACATGATCGTGGAGCTGGCAGGTCACGCTCAGTTCATCACTACCACCTTCAGGCCGGAGCTGCTCGAGTCTGCCGACAAGTTCTACGGAGTCAAATTCAGAAACAAGGTGAGGAGTCCTGAAGGACCGGGTTTATCCGAAATCATTCAGGTTTAATGACCTCTGAAGAGCTGATCTCACAGACAGGCTGGAAAACAGGGTTAGGGGGGGCGCAGGAATCAATCCCACTTGTTTTTGTTCCAGCTGATTGTGTTGTTTTGTTCTGAGGACACTTGAGACAGACAATGCCGGGGCAGCCATGAATATTCTTCCGAGCATTACAGATTCTTTAGGGGCTTTGGGTTCACTGTACATGAAACAATGATGATTCAGATTGATCATATGTCTAAAGAATATTAGAGTTTTGGGGTCAGAATGGACTGATCAGACTCTCCTTTTAGTGAGTTTTAGAGGTTTAGAAAAGTTTCCTTCCTTTGCAGGTCAATTACACAACCTTAAAGAGACACCCTGGAAACTGTAGTCAGATTTCCTCTCAACTTTTGTTCAAAGAAAAATATAAGTTCTAATTTGGAGGTATTTAATATGATTTACTACCTTAAGCAAGGCGATATAAAGAAAGATGTTCAAGGTAAGCATGTGTGTCATTAAATGGCCAAACGATTAAAATGGGAGCCTCAGTAGTAGGAAACAGAATTACTCCCTGGTTAAACTTTTTCCAAAGTTAAGGCCTGTTACCCTGATCAAAAGTTTAAACACAGGCACACGCCAACAGTCAACTCCACAGCTCCAATCAATAGCCAATACCTTTCTGCCATAATGCCTTAATAGAAAATGTTTGGGGAGGGTAGAAGGCAGCCAGGTGATTGGGCTATTGTTCCATCAATCTGCATTTATTACCAGCCAATCAGATAATGAAGTAGGCGGGAGTTACTGCGCTACAGAACATGAGCCACAAACTCTTGTCAAAACATGTCTGAAGAGGAGCGATTCTTACTGCATGTATGCTAATATCTGTATGAGCAGTCACTTCCTGCTGTTGTCTCAGTCATAGCTTGCTCATCTTCCTGCTCTAAAGGACGCTGATTGGGCCGTGCCGCTTTGGGCCACTCACAATCGCTGTAGATTGAAGCTTTGTAAGATGGATCTGCCTGGTTACAGACATTGAGTCAGGTGGATGATCAAGTTCTTTATTAGGAATAACCTCTTGAGATGTGTCATCTCATTTTCGAGGGAATCCTTAAGACGAAAGTGCACATTTGAAATACAGGTTTACAAACCATTGAATAGAGCACAAAACAAAACAGTACATGAGAGAGGTGACACAGTACAGCACAAAACAAGAATAAAGACAAAAAATCAGAGAGGAACAGAGCTATCAAGTAGTGATAGGTGTACAAGCTCAGGAGAACCTTCGTGTGGATTATTGGGGACAGAGTTTAGTTTGTAGTGAACATTCAGGTCAGTAACTATCACACTGAAGATTTTAATATTTACAAGCAGAGCATGGTCGAAGTTTAACAGGTGAAATGGCAGTTTTGTTAAAAACAAGTACAATTAGTTCTGAGATAAGAAGACAGGGCTTTTTTAATGAATAGATCTAGCTACTGTGCAAGGTTAAGGAACCAGCATGATACCAATTCCCTGATTGGCCTGAAAAGGATGTCGTCCCTGCACCACTTTATCATCCTGGTGTCCACTGAGGAAGATCAGCTGATTAAAACATACGAACATACAGAAGAAAAACAGTCCTGTTGCTGTCGTGTTTCATGAATCACAGACTCAAGCATCATTATATTACAGTCATATTTAATCTGTTATTACCTCTGCCAAGGAGGTTATATTTTTGCCCCCATATGTTTGTTGTTTGTAAGATTACACAAAACCCACTGGACAGATTTTGCTGAAATTTTTAGGAGATGTTGGTAATGGCCCAACGTAAAAAAAAAAATCATTAGACTTTGGTGGTGATCCAGATAACCTCCATTAGCGAACAATCGTTTTTGCTCAGTAACTGTCTAAATAGTAATGATATCAACATGATTCTGAGTACTGGCTCTGGGTTTTTCAGGGTCAAGGAATCATATCATGGTGCTAACTTTATCATGGAACTATTGTGTATACAGGGTGGGCTATAAGTTTCCATACATAGGAAAATGTATAATGTACAAGCATAACTTCAACTGTGCTAATGCAAGTTCATCAACAGTGGAAAACGCGTATTAATATGTGTTTTCGAAACAATGGTAATCATATAGAGCACATTATATAAATAAAAACGGTTGTCCAACATGAATGATTGTTTTTGCTATGTATGGAAACTTATGGCCCACCCTGTAGATGTAACAGCAATATGTGAGCTACCTTGGTGGAGGTTTGCTCTGTCCAAGTGTTTTCGAGTTGGTATGTAACTTAGATTTCCTCTCTTACTCGGTGAATAAATGTGATAGCTGCAGAGCTTCCTCATCAGGAAAACAAAAGCTTCAGGAGATTCTTTGGTTTCATAACAAAAACACTCACAGCTCAGTCAGAGTGTCTGCATAAGGAGCATTGATTGGTCATTAACTGTGTGTGTGTGTGTGTGTGTTTGTAGGTGAGTCATATCGATGTGATCACCGCCGAGCAGGCCAAAGACTTTGTGGAGGATGACACCACCCATGGTTAATCGTCTTCAGCTCTTCCTCCTCCTCCTCCTCATCCTCTGTGTCTTCAGTGCACTGCGGAGCTCCAACCTTCCACAACGAGGTCCAGAGACCAAAATATATCATTCAGTTACTCCAGCAAATTTTAAGCCCTTGTGGTAAAGATAAAAACGCAGCAGCTCGAAGCTTCTCTGACATCTTAGTTTCATATTTGATGACTCTAAAAAAGACCAACGCCCACTACACTCGACAGCCAATCAAAACCATTCATCCCGTCTCACCTGAACACCCTGAAGAGAGCTCTTGGTACCTTTTTGTTACTGTTAATTTTTCTAAAGGACATTTTTGACAGTTTGTTTTTTATATAAATTGTGAAAGAGGAAGTCCGTGAGGAGCTGCTGGAGGTGAAGCCTTCAGGACCTCCTCAAAGCTGATCCCTCTGTGTACAGGTGAGCTGCTCTCATGACTTTAATGCGGATTGATGAATTAAGACCCTAATCATTAGCATTTAGAGGATCTTAAGCTAATCTTGACTTGTTGTTTTTTGTTGCTCCCCTTAGAAAAGTTCTCTCTGAGGCTCCTGTAATGTAAACTCTTTGTTAACTCGGACTTGATATAACGAAGGTTCAAACGTCTGATGGTTGTGGTTCCTTTATCTGGTTGTTACTTTATTGTGATTTCATGTTTTTAGGTCATTTTAACATATGAGAAATTTGATTCCAGGCGCCACACACTCGGTTTGAAGTCCATAACGGCTCCTGTAATTTGTGCTAATATCTGAAAAAGAGAAATGATTCATGGAGGATGTATTTAGATCCTGTCGTGACTCATTACTGAAGCACAGAGTCACAAGTTATAAATATTTTAACACTGAAGGTATTGTCTGGAATAAAACCTCTCATATGTTGAACCTAGTATGACTGCCTTTTAAATGTTTTTGTTCCTTTTTATGTAATGACAAAAGTTAGAAAAATAATAAAAGATCAAATTTAAGCTTGCTGTGATTTCCACTCTGGCCACTTGGGGGTGCTGCATCACTGACTCCTGATACCCTCATGTGTTGAACAGAGCGCTCAAACATCCAGAAACATCACTCAATTACAATCTCGACAATTTACAGCAATAATTTTGACATAATTTTAAAAATGAAAATATTAAGTGAGGTTGATCTTAAACAGGACATTTATTCCTCTTCTAACCAGGTGTTCTAAAGCTTTTCGATGCCCCTTGAATAACAGTGGCAGTGTTTGTGTACCCCCACTCTGTCTCTGAAAGTGGTTTAAACTTACGTTATGTGCACAATAATGAATTTTCTCTAATACCCAACATGCTGCTGTCTCCAAACTCATCACTGATACTGATAAATGCACTTGTTTGTATTTGTTAACAGCCCAAAGTATCTGCTATGGCAGGAATACCCTTTCCTTTTGGCAGTGCATTTGTGTAAAGAACAGATGTTTAGCATGAAAAAAAAAAACAATTTATCTTGATATATGTATACACTGTGTTGTATTTTAAAAGTAGACATTGAGTTGAATATTAAGGATCACGTAAACATTCTGCATAAATATCCTTTATATGGCCAACATGTACATCCATCCATCTATTATCTATCCCGCTTAAACCTTTTCAGGTTGTGGGGGGGCTGGAGCCTGTCTCAGCAGACATTAGTCGAAAGGCGGGGTACACCCTGAACATCAGCCAATCCCAGGGCCACATAGAGAGACAGACAATCATTTATGCTCACACACACACATAAGGGCAATTTAGAGTCACCAGTCAACCTAATGAGCATGTTTCTGGTCTGTGGGAGGAAGCCAGCGTGAACCCAAGCATGCACAGAGAGGACATGCAAACTCCACATAGAAAGGCCCTGACTTACACAGGGATTGAACCAGCAACCTTCTTTCTGTGTGGTACCCAAACATTCAATCACTGAATCTACTTCTGTTGATGAATGCAAGTAAATAACTAAAATATGACAACTTCATCAAAAGATGATAATGTGCTTTGATTTTTTTGTTTTTGTTTTTGTAAACAGTAAATTAAAAAAATCATGGATAACATTAATAACTATAGTTCAACATTATACATATTTCAGTTAAAGAGCTTCTACGTACTAGTGTATTAACATAACAGAAACATAAAACATGATTTTGATAGGGATGCATGATATTGGATATTTCCCAATATGCCAATATTTCCTGATACCGATATTATTTGGCAAGAGTTTGAGGTATCTTCTTTCTGAACTTGACCTGTTCCTCTCATTGTGTTAGAAATTGATGTCTGCCAAGGAAATTAACATTTAGTTCTCTAACAGAACACACTATTGTTTTTAAAATGTAAATATTCTGCAATAATAGGGTGAAGCATTGTGCTACATTAACATTCTGTGGGTATTAAAGCCAGTGTGTGATGAAAATGGATTATATGAACGGCTAAAATATCAGCCGTAAACATTGGCAGGAATTTTGATAACTGCCAATATGGATTTTTCACTGTTTAAGCTAATATCTGCTGACACGGATATTGTACCGATAATATTGTGCATCCCTAGATTTTTGCCAATGCTGTTAGTTTAGGGCAGCTGTGGCTTATACCTTGTGTTGGGCGTTGGTCTAATCAATTTGTTAAGCACTGTATGTCCTTTTTTAACACTGAAGTAGACTGGTGAGCCATATGTAGAGAGTAGGGGGGCTGCATGTGGCCCCTGGGCCACTAGTTACCCACCCCTGATCGCATACTACATTAGTGGCAGAAAATGTGCTTCTCTAAGAGTAGATATTATGTTCTAGATTGCTCGGTGATGAAGGGAGCAACAGTAATAATTTTACCCACGAAGAAGAGGTGGGAGAAAGGAAAAGCAAAATTAAAGCGACTTAGTGGCAAAATGTGAAAAATGGTGGAACTCAAATGAAGCCTCAGTTAAAAAACAACATAGATCCAACATAATCAACCAAACCAAGAAAAAACACTGAAAAAAGTCAGATCTAAGTGAGAGTATTTGACCAATTTCAAAACAAAATAATCTCACTCGACTGATTCCAAGCCACATTTGCCTTACATGTCTGGATTAAGATCTTATTTGAAGATTTAAAAACTAAAAATAAGGCCTGAGTTGCTTGAAATAAGTAAAATAATCAGCCAGTAAAACATGACAAATTTAACTTGAGCAGATATTAAACCCGAATTTTAGAGTCAAACTTTCCTCGTTTCATTGGCAGATATTTTCTAATCATTACAATCAATTCAGTGCCATATTTTTGTCTTTTATTCCTTAAAGTAAGATATTTACCACCACTTGTTGAGTGAATGTTATAAAAATGTGTTGTAAATTTTTTGACTTGAAAATGGACATACACACTGGCCTAGATCTGAGTTTTTGAAGCCTTCTACAAAAGAGTTCATCATTGCTGGAGCCCAGGAGAAGCTCACAGCTCTCCGGCCTCTGTCGGCCCTGATTGGAGAGCCGGCTCAGGTGAGCTCGTTCGCTGCCCTGTGGAGGAGCAGCAGCACCTGAGAGCTCAGAGAGGGAAGGAGAGGACAACACAAACACAACTACCAGACCTGTGGACAGATAGGTTTGTCTTCATAGTGGAGTCAAAGTGAGGACGAGGTCGGCATCAGTCCTGCATCAAGGTCAGACTCTGCCCCCCCTCCAGCAGACGCCACACCTGTGTCAGACCCTGTTGTCGATGTCAGTGGTCCTGTCGAGTTACAGAGCACCAGGGGAGCTCCCACATGTCGCACATACACGGCTGTAATCCTAGCATCACCGCGCACTGGCAGCAGATCTGAAAGGTCACGACCTCCTGCAATGGATTCATAGACCTGTTGTAAGACCGCAGACTTTCAGAGCATGCTGGGCGATGAGTGTGCCAAGACTGTCACGGTGTCTTACGTCAGAGATTTAACCTTTGAAACTGTAGTAACTAGCTAACTGTATTTTCACTGTAGATCACATGATTACTACAGTTTCTCGATGACTGATCATGGACTTTTCAGTACAATTACACTTTTATTAATCTCTGGGTTTGAGTTAGTGCAAAAGATGTCTCCAATTTATTTGACCAAAAAAGTCATATATATAAAAAAAATAATTTGTCCACTTATCTTTAGTATCAAGTTTTCTTATTTTCATTGAACAATTTTTTATTATTATTTTTGCTATTATTATTCATCTTGACAATTTATAACAATAAATGCATTGTCTTGTGGGTAGAAAGACAAAAAATAAGACATACAGGGATAAGGATCCAGTGGCTTACAATTTCACTGAAAATATAAGCATTTGGGTAATAATAAAAAAATTAACTAAGATTAACTTGTTGTCTTCCACTGGGTTGCCTGAGCACAAGAAATAAACAAACAGCACAGCAATGGATGGAGTAGATTTAATCATAACAGTAAACAATAATAACATGTTCACCCCTTCAAACTGATACCCTTACCGGGAAGAGTATAGGTTTAGAAGTAGTTTTCTTTTTTTTCTTTTATCTCAGACATGTATACTTTTCACGTACCTTGACATGTTTCGGCGGAAACTTCCGTAACACCAGCTGATAAGACACGTCACACCTACCACCAAGTGACACTTCTGAGGAAGGCAGAAGTTTCCGCCGAAACATGTCAAGGTACGTGAAAAGTAACACAAAATTGTACCCTAGTAGGCGATTCTGCTTTACTAGTAAAGTCTACTCTCGCACTAGTGCACTAAAAACCTTTACTACAAAACTTTTGTTTACTAGTGCCACTGGTAAACTCAAAGTATCTCACAAGTAGTACTAGTAAAGACAAACGAATCACTAGTAGTCCTAATAGGCCTCATGCAAATGAAGTAGGAGGGATTATAACCAAATCCAGCACCCTGATTGGTTGTAATATTTTCAAAAGTAAATGGGAAGCTTGAATTTGCTTTCCCCCGCCTACTTACAAGCATATAAGGCTTACTTGTAGTACTGGTGAACATTTTTAAGTCTACAAGTAGAGCTAGTAGACCCAAAACAGTCTACTTGTAGTATTAGTGGATTTTTTTTTGTCTACTAGTAGCACTAGTGACAGTTTTTGCTTCCCTAGTAAAGTGTACTCGCGCACTTGTTGACCAAAATTGAGTACATGTACTCCAAATTTGAGTACTAGTAGAGCTGAACTACAGTTGATATTACCAATATCAATTTTATGCCCAAACAGCTTTCCATAGATAATGATCATTTAACTTTAACCACCAGTTTACTTCTAGATTTTTATTAGTTTGCCATGAATTAATCATGTAATTTTTATGTGCATTTATTTGGACAGCACAGTGCATATTGATAAACATAAAATATCTTGGGAGTCTACACAATACCAATGTATATGTCGGCTCTAACAACTTCCTTTTACTACCAGTTTAGCTCTAGTTTCTTAAAGGTTACCATTTACGTAAAACCAGTTATCATAAGATTACCACTAGTTTAACACCAGTACACTGCAATATTACCACTAGGTTAGCATTTATTTGTCATGAGTAAAATAATATTCTGACGCGGTTTATTACTTGTTACAACTGGTTCACTAGTTTTCCTGGTTTAGATCGATAACTTTATTTGTCCCAGCAGGTAATCTGTGTTCAGGAAATAACATGCACTTAAGAAACAGAAAACACAGGGACTGAACACAAGACAAAGAAAAAGACACTGACATGAACTGACATGATTATCAGTGACTTACCACTAATGAGTTTAACACCACTTTACCGCAAGATTATCTTTGGATAACCACTGGTTTATTAATACTTTATGTTAACTAATAATTTACCAATAGTATAATATTAGTTTTGAAATTAATTGCCTCTTTAACATTGGGTTACCAATAATTTAGAATAACTTAACAATGGTTTAGTACTAGTTTATAATTAGGTAACCACTATTTCATCTTTAGTTTACCATCTTTTTCATCATCACTTTATCAGTAGTTAATCACTGGTTGGTTATTTCAATTAAAAGTTCTGCATTAGACTCCAATTTATTTTTCATTACCTCTAATTAATCGCTTCATTATCATTACTTTACCACTAACTACTAATTTATCATTATTGATCACGTTAACCACTAGTCCGTATCACTCTAACGCTAGTTAAACACTAGGTTTTTTTTTTGTTTGTTTGTTTGTTTTTTTAAATTGCCTGTAATTAACTACTATTTTTTCATTAGTTTACCACCAGGGAAGTTTTTTCCTCGTTTTTTTCTCACTCGTTTATGCCTGCTTTGTATGTTGTTCTCCAGTTAATCATTACTTTACCATTAGTTTACTTCTAGTTAATCATTTGTTTAGCACTAGTTTGTCGCTGGTCATTACTTATTTTTATTAGTTCTTCATGATTCATTACTTGACCACTTTGTTAACACTGATTTATCATAAGTTTTTAGCCTTTTGTTAATCTCATTTTTGTTCTCTATTTTTTTACCACTGGTTATCATTATTTGTCAACTAGCCAATCATAAGATTAGGATTTGTTTTACCACACGTCTTTACTTATGGCCATTGGTTTACCATTAAGTATATCAGTGCTTATAACTTATTCGTGTTAAGTTTTTGAGTAGTTTGACTTAAATTATGATTAATTTGCCTTTGATTAACAACTTATTTGACCAGTTTATCACTGTTATCAATTAGCTTATCAATATCCTCCATAGTTTATGAGTAGTTCACTTACAGTTTATATCCAGTTCACTTCCAGCTTAGTTTATGACCAGGTTATCTTCAGACTACTACAAGTTCAGCACTAGTTTATCATCAGTTCACCACAAGTTTACCAATATTTCCACTTCTATTAGACTATGACAAGTTTATCACTAGATTACAACTACTTAACTTCTTTCTAGGTATAACACCTTATAATTATTTATTTTCTACAAGTTATCCGCTAATTTATTGTTACCCAATGAGGATAAAGGCCCTTTTTGGAAAACAAGGACTTTGCCCTGGAACTATAGGATCCAAACTTAGTTCCCAGTTTATAACACATTTTTGACCAGAAGAACTCTATTAACTAACATGCTCCTGCTCCAGCACGTCATGGAGAAGGTGGGAGATGTTGTCCATGTGATCTTATTTGCATTGTCTTTTTCTGTACTGCTGTCAGAGTCCAGCTCCACAGCCGTAAAGTCATTTTTATGTCTGTTGGAGTCGGCTCCCGTTAGTCTGCTGCCCCAGAACACAAAGTTAAAATGATGGCACCTGCTGCCTCAAATTCATAAAACAGCCCCAGCATCAAGGACCTCATCCTCCAGCTGGTCCAGTTTACTGTCAAGAGCTGTCTAGTGACACAGGGCACAGTGAACATAAGAAGCTTGTGAAATATGTAGGAACCAGGAATCAAAACAAGTACAAGTTGGTAAAACAAAAAGAGATAAACTTAACTTACACTTAACTAAACAAAGAACTAACCCTGGTACAGTTATGGAGCTGTTTCTGTTATTGCTTCTCCATTTGCCATTGCCCTAAACCAGAGGGTCTAAGAGGTGTGGTGAGGCACACTGGTGAGCCTTCAGGCATTTGTACAACCACACGTAATGGTGATCAGTTCCGCCTCTCACCCAACATCAGCTGGATAGGCTCCATCCCCTGTAACCCTGAAGGGGATAAGCTATAGAGATTATGGATGGATGACTGTAAGTGTAGCATAACTATCCTGATGAAAATTTCTTTGTAGTACAGTTGTTTGACATATTTCATGAGGCATTTGAACCTCAAAATGAATATGTTAAATAGATTGGTAAGATAATTCATGGAAGAGGACAAGGGCCACTGGAAAAGAAATTAAAGGTGGGGAAAAAATAGGTTTACGAAAAAAGTCTGAATTTTGACAGTTTTCTATCCTGTCTTTTTTCCCTAGACTTTTCCTTAAAAATGTTTACTTATAGTTCAGAATTTGTGTTTTTCTCTCAGAAATCTAATTCCGATCTTCAGATTCTGAACTTAATCTTTGAATTCTGACTAAAATTCTTTACTTTTTTCTTAATAATTTTGGCTTAAATATTTGAATTGACATAATTCCTTGCATTCTGACATAATTGTTTCAAATTTGACTTAGTTCTTTGATTTATGACTTTTATCTCAGAAATGTGATTTTTTTTCACATTAGTCTGACTTTAATCTTTACATTCTGACTTAAATTTTACAATTCTGTCTCATTTCTCATAATTCAGACTAGTATGTCTTGGAATTTTAACTTCTCTCATCCAGAGCTCTGACTTAAATATCAGATTGCTGACATTTGTCCCAGATTTTTTTTCTCAGGAATTTATTCTTCACATTTAGACACTGGTCTCAAAATTCTGTTATTTTTTTCCCTAAGAGTTATGACTTTTTTCTTAGAATTAAGATGCTCTGTTTATAGGTCTCACTATAATCTTCTATTTCTGTCTTTTATCCCAAAATGTTGTTTTTTTTTCTTGGAATTCTGAGTTTTTTCAAAGACTTAAAAAAATATCCTTTATCTTTTTTTATTTTCATTTTTTTTCCCCCAGTGGCTCTTACATGCATCAAATAAGCTATTTAGTATCATTCTAAGTAAAGTTTTCTTTGAAATTTTGGCTTGGTATTAGATCTTACTTTGGCAAAATTAGTTAGAAAACCACTTGCTTTTATGGCTTAATCCTCCCTTGGCTGCTGTAAAAACACCAACAACAATAGGCCACAGGAACTATTTTGCTCCTTGAGGGGAAGTTCTTGAACCTAAAAGTTCCCAGACTTTTTGGTTCAAAAAGGTCTTTGATTAGTAGAAGTGACACTGTTTTGTCCTTCTGAATGCATGTATTAGGAGAGCATCAAACCCAGAGTCTGTGAGTACTCTCTTCTAATCTAGGTGTAATTTGTTTAATTTTAACCTCATGTTTTGTCACCAGGTTGAGTATCTGCAGGGTAAAGTGCATTTGTGAGTCTTGCCCTTCAATGATGACACTTTGTCTTCTAGTCCCCTCTTACCCGTATTGTATTTCCTCTAATCCATCCCTTCCTGCCCGTGTCCCCTCTACGCTTGGACAGTAAACACCATGTCTTTTCCGGGACCGACCGGCCACTCTGCCCTCTGCTCTCAGGATGTGAAGGACAGTAATGAACAGATAATTCCAGGTCCCATAATCAAGCTCCTTATCATAAAAACAGACATAAAGCTGTCCTGATTTTTATGGTCAACAAGTTAATTTGTCGTCTAACAGGTGCTTATTTACTGCTCAGAGGAGCGGGAGGGAAGTAGCAGGAGGAGGAGGAGGAGGGTGCTCTGAGAACAGATTGGCTCTGTCCTTGCACTTGCATGGTGGTCCATCTGCCACGCAGACTGGACAGGCTGACTGTCCCTGCTGCTCCCAAGGCATCTCTGTCTGATTTATCTGCACATCAGTGTGTCTGTCGTCCGTCTGTTTGTCTCTCCGGCCATCACTAACTTGTGATTGTGGTCTGCTAACATTACAAAATATTACCCATGAGCTAAAAATCTAGAAAAGGTTTCTCTCTTGTTGGAACATTTGTTTTGATATCATTAGATCCCAGTGAGCACAGCAAAAACCCCAATATTTCTCTGCACTCACACCTCAAACATTGACCCTCTGAGAACTAAGCTTCTGTTTGAAAACATTCTAATATATTTCTTCCTAGCTGCCAACCAGTAACAGGGCTGACATACAGGGGCAGACAGCCATTCACACTGAGACCCACAGGCATTTTAGAGTCACCAATTAAATAAACTGGTGTGCCTGGAAAAAACTATTGTATGCATGGGGAGATTATTTTAAACTTAACCCAGAATAAACTGTTTTATAACAACATTTTGTTGTTTTGAATGTTCTATAATTCAGAATCTTGATTTGTGTGGTTTGTTTTAAGACCACAAGGCCATGAATATAGTATGAATGAGGCCAGCAAGTCTAAATATCTTTGATCTGTCTGTTAATGGTTCTGTTTATAATGGGGCGTGTTTGTTAAAACTCCAAATCTGTCAGGGAAAGATCTGATGTAACATAACTTGTGTTGTTATACTGTCCTGAAAAATTAAAATCAGAGTTGAAAACCAAATCAGATCCCTTGGTCATGGAATGGACCAATTCAATTCCAGGTACTCAAAGCTAAAGAGGGAGGACTGCATGTGGAGAAAATAAGATTTTTTATGAATTAGTTTGTTTTCCCCTCCACATTTGCTGGTTTGCTTTAATGTTTAATAAACAACAACATGAGAGAATATTGTGTTTTTTGACTGAAAATTAAATAAAAACACCTCAAAGAATTTAGTTGTCCAATTTTGCTTTTTTGGTAGCAAAATGTAAAAGTTATAGATGTTTTTTGCAATAAGGATTTTGTGCAAGTGGTAAGAGGCATATGGCGTCCTTGTCAATATTTGCTAAGCCCTGGAATAAAAACAAGATGTCCTACATAGATTGCACATTTAATTGTGCATGGTAAATTATTACAATCATTTGTCAATCATAACTTTAAATGTGTAATTTGGTGATGAGGCTGTACTTATTTTTAATGATAAACAAAAAACATAACATAACATCTGATAGTGTAATAAAATCACAGATTTACGTCTCCATATTTCTCTTTTCTTGATTTTTTTTTATTTTTTTTTAGCGATGATAAGGTTGACTGGTAGTTGCACGATTTTGGGAAAGCAAGACAAATTTCCTTATTACCTTGAACGCACCATCAGAGACCAATCTTGTGCACTGCCAAAATTGAACGTTAGGGATGGTTGGTGAGTTGAAGAAATTATTTTAGCCCAATATGTTGTCACATTTGAAATAATTTAGAGAAATAAACATGTATTTTCTCACTGCCCGAGCTTAAATGATTTAAGTTCTTATTTTCTGGTTCACAGCATCTATTATATCTCCTTTCTTATTAAAGAAGCAAAGTTCTGTGTATATCGCTAGCTTAATCGTCGTAACCGTTTGTTATGCTAACGCCAAGTTGGCATTTGCGGCAGGTTGAAACTTTAAGACCACTTACCATATTTTATCGTATTTAAATTAATGTAGGGTGAATATAACAGGTACTTGCAACTGCTCATCCTCTTAAATGATTCCAGGTATTTTTTTTCCCATTCTCGGCACATCATTGTTGATTAAGACCGCTGATCGAGTTAGTCAGTTGAAACCCAGTTGATATGAATAATACAACTTTTATGACTAAACAATACAACTACTAAATGGCTCAAAATATTTTTGATTGCAGATAAATACATTCAATATTTATCGAGTTTCAAAGTGGCCAATCTAGGTAAGTACCATTGAGGTGAAGACATAAAATCCAGTTCAGGTAAGTTTTATTTAAACGTTAACTCACAACACCTGATTCATATTTATTCATATTAAATGCCATTTTCTTGTTTCTCTAATGTAATGTTATGATTTATTGGAAAGAAACTGAGTATATTTACTTGCATGACTGTGCTCACTCTTTAGTGTGCCTGCACTTTTTTGGGTTATTTTTATTGTTCAGTACTTATTTGAGTAATTTGTGTGAGATGTTGGACTCAAGAGAAGAGACAAATGTTTTACAAAAGCAGAAGCCATGTTATCTTTGAAGTATAGTAATAAATTACCCCATTTAAATTGTGCTTTAACTAATAGTATATTTAGTACATTTTTTGTGGCGTTTTACAGGACGAAATCTGTAAAGTGATGAGTCATATTATTTATTGTAGTGTAATTGTATATCAACACTTGATCCAAATAACAACACTGAGTAGCTGTATGAAAAAATATGGATATAAAATCGGATATAAAGGATGTCAATCAATTTTTCTATTCACACATCTTTTAAAATATCTGTAAAAAAGCTTTTTTTTTTTTTTTTTTTTTTTCTTAATCAAAACCGGACTGTCACTGCTTCAACAACTTGAAAGTCTGACTTGAGAGCACTGAGACATTGAGACAACTTGAAAGATTTCTTCAAAATAGGTAAGGAACAAAGTATTACAAACATCAAGCTATTTCTTACAATAGAGTTTTAATCCGGGCATGTTTTTGTATATGTGCCCTTTTAACTGTTTTGTTTGTTAGCCAGTCCGTTTCAAGCTCAGGCGGTGGTCAGCATTAACCAGACTAGTTATACTTATTAACTGTATCAGTAAACCAAGATTATGCTCATTGTTTTAACAAGTCAGCCACACTGGTCTAGTTCACTAGTAAATTTCAATGAGTAAGAGGAACCATCATGCACTACTTAATCCAGCTAAGATGAACTTGTGTTTTAAGTTAGCTAGTTTGCAAGCCTAGCCATGCCAGCAATGGTTTAGACGAAGCTAGAGCCAACTTGAAAACGAATTTAATAATGGTAAAGCTAAACACTGTAGAAGGACTTAACAAGAAAGACTGATGTCTGAGATGTGAATCTTCATTTAAAACCTATGATAACATGAGTCACGGTTTCCTTTTTCTCTCCTGTCTTGTTAAGCAGCTGGATGTCCTCGTTTTCATGTCCCTCATCAGGCAGATCTTTCCGGCAAAGCTTGAAAATGGAATAAAAAGGAAAATGATCAACATCAACAACAGGCAGTGGCTGTGGTCTTGATTAAGTTATGCTAAAAGGGAGAAGAGAATCCAAGCCTACAACAGTGCACATGAGGTTCTACCCTCTCTAGACACTGTCTGTGGGCTGTTTCCCAGATGGCCTGTGAAATACATCCCATGGATATTGTGAAACAGTCCAAGTGTTTCATGTTAGTTTTTCTTAACCAAAAGTCCAATGCTCACAAAACATTTTTAAATGTGATGAACATATGAGAAAGCCTGAGCATTTTCCCTTTGTTAATGTGGAAGTGTTCCTACCATCCACATCGAAGTTACTTAGTGCCAGTGAAGGTGATACAGACCCCCTCAGACCATGACAGAGGTGTCATTCAACCTGTTGTAAGGCGATGTACCATCACAATGATTCTAGAAATATTATATTAATTTGGAAAAACTACGTAGTGTTGGTTTAACTTAGCTCAAACACTGGGAGTCAGTGGGTAGCATTAGCCGTGTTGTAGAGCTCCTGTATCCGGAGCTCTACAACACGGCTCTACCTTCATATTAAGACAACCAGAAGAAACACTGGGCATAGGACAACATTTCTACTAAAGTATGAATAACAGGTAAATCACACAAATGGGTAGAAATCGTTGGCATTGTTTTTTCTTGCTACAGTATGCAGCTAATGTTACTGGTGCCTTCTGTTTACTTCACAGGGCATTTTAAATCTCTATTTTAACAACTGCATCTCTGTACAAATCCTGATATTAGAAAGAAAGTGTCCTGTAAACAAGGCAGGAATAAGTTGGTATAAAAATATACGGTTGTTGTAAATCATTACTAAAACAACAACAGCAACAACAACTTGCAGATACATATGCAGAATGCAAAATGATCTATAATAGTCTTTTAATTTTTGTTTTCTTTAAGTGCTACTAGTAGTACTCATGATAAATCATATGGAAGTGAACCAGAATACACACTTTGAAAAGACAAATTGTTCAATGGACAATATTTTGATAACAAACGAATTTATTCACAAAATGCAACAAGAAAGAATAGAATTTGATTTCATGTTAACTAACTACATACAGAGTTGAGAACATTGTGTTTCCTTTTTAGTTTTTTAAAAACCACACAAAACACAACTTTATTTGTATTGCCAAGGAACCTCTCCAGTTCTGCTGTGACGTTCACAGAATCACCTCTACGTCACTGCTGTCTTGTACCCTATGCTTGTACTGTGGCGGCAGCAGCCACTTTAAAAAAAGCTCTGCATTTTGGGGGACTCTGCCGGCAGGGAGGCGGTGTGAAAAGGGCTTTACTGTAGTGATAAGCATAGACCTTATTATAGTAACTCAATTTAAAACTCATTCAAAATCCCGGAGACTTTGAGACAAGAAAACCATAGAAGTGCCAAAGTTCTAATTCACTTCCACATTTTTGGACTCATCAACACACCAATTCATTAAGTAAGTATCAAATTTAGATTTTTGTCTTTACAAGATTACTCATATGTTTCCATAGTTTTTCAAGGTCCATGTAAAATTTGAGGTATTGATAAACATACCAGTTAGTGTATTCTCCATAGAAGTTTTTTAATTGAAAAATAATATTAGCTTGTGCTCCAGGGTTTTCTAAGAATAACGTTTATTTAGCTGACAGTAATATCTCTGAGAGGCAGACAGACATTAACCCCTGTTGGCCTGCTTTAGATCTGCTGGAGCCCTGCAGGAGGCCCTGGCTTAGACTCTGTGGAACCAAAGGTCAACTACAATCTGGCCCATGATTTAACGACATGGCACAAGCTTTTGGCCCGAGGTAAGAAGTTTGACATGCTTAGGAAGCATTAGTATTGTTTTGATGGCTTGTTTTGTGATATGATGACATTTCAGCCTTGCTTGGTCTGTTTTGATTTTAAGCTACTTTAATGGAGAACCTTTAAATTTAAGGATGTAGGGTTGTGACCTTAATATTCTCAAGGTTAGGGATTTTCATATTTCTTGATGTCATTTTAAATCAGGAAGGGTCAAGGGTCCTGAAAATTACAACGCTATACTTGGCAAGACTTACTCATTAGCACTTACTGTTAAACAACATATTTGGAGCCATTGATGAAGTAGGAATACTTTAAATCATAAATCAAAATACACTTTACTTATTATTCTGTACAGTATTGAGTGAAGGGATTCAATTTTGATTTAATGTCTGTTTTTTTTGCAAACAATTCTTGGGATTTATACTTGCTTAATTTCTCTAAAATTAAGCAACATGGTCATGGTGGGGTATTTTTACTCCTACTCAGGTTGGTTCGAATGTTAAAGTGTCCTCCCATAGTGCAGGAAAATACCTATAAAATTAAACAGGCCACTGTGGTACAGGCAGAGAGGGTTGTGTGGAGAATCACAAATGTCCACATCCAAGCACAATAGATACATGAACAAATACTTTAAGTGGTTCGTAGATTATTGCTCAGAAAAAAATTGGTGCTGTTTTTTTCTTTCTTGGTGTCATTTTTAGTACAATAAAATATATTTAAGATATACAGCTTAATTATAAATAATGTTCACTCTGATGTTAGCAGTGCTATTTCCTCTAGGATTGTAGCTAATGCCTGCTGGGGGTCTGAGAGCGGTTGCTGTACTTGGCTGCAGGTGAAAGTGTGCTTTATGTGAACGATACCATGCTTAAAATCTGGTTTGCAGAAAATTGATTTATGGATGCTTTTGATGGAGTTTGTATGAATTTGATTTTTTCCCAATTAGCAATTTTTTTCAGCACCTTTAATAAATAATAAAAGTAGCAACATCAATCTTGATCCTCAGTTTCTCCTTTAAAGTGAGTAAAATATAAATACCTAAAAGTTAAATACAAAACAATTCAAATGACTCCAACGTCCAATTTTGATAGATTTTTGATTAAGTATACTACCAGTTTTGCTTAAACATGATGGTAAAATAGTGTTCTGTTGTAGAAAATTCAATTCGATTTTGCTTTTATGTAAAACTCGTCTTTTACAGAGTTCATTATTGTTTTATTCTGATTGCTTTCTTTAAGTGTTTATTTTAGTTCTGCTTAAGTGAATACATTTGTGGACTCTTTTTTTTAATCTTTGACAGGAACTCTGATTTAGAAGTCTGTGCCCCCCCCCGAAAAAAAAAAAAGAAAAAAAAGATGATAATCATATCTTAAGGTAAGTGTTTAGCTATAACCTTGGGGTTCAATTTTAAATAAAAAGTTACACCAATTTAGTAACATGACATTGCTGCAATTTTTTTACAAGATTTGCCACATTGTTAGTACCAAGTTATTGGGCTGTTGAAGTCCATAAAACGTGAGCGTGTTTACAAACTATTGCCACATCAGAGCTGTTTAAAGCTTCACAGGTGTGTGACTAATTTCATTGCACAGGATGTGAGTCGGGCTCTACCCCTGTTGTTAGTGTTATTTAGGTCTATAAAACTTGAACTGTAAATAAACCCTCTTTAAAGCAGGCCTTTTCATTTGATGACCAAAAAGCCCATACCATGATTGGACAACAATGATTCAACATGTGATGCCACTGTGTAATTTTAGACCAACAATAAAAAAATGCAACTGCTGTCATGAACAATGGAATTTACAAGCTGTTGTTGTCAGTGATTGCGGAGGCCTCATTCCTTTTTTAAGCTCATTTTATGAGGTCATATGTTCTGTGGATGGTTGGCCAAATGCTGATGGCAGGTCATAACTTCTCTGAAGTCTGGGTTAGTCACAAGGGCAATGCAAGAGACATTTTCCTTCTTCTGTTTTTGGGAGAAATTCAGCTCTGACTGACTTTCAGGCTACATGTGATTGGATGGTTTTCGGTTTGGGAGATCTGTACGCTGGTCATGCTGCTCACTCGTGAAATTAAAAAATAAAGCAATGTTTCATGTCAAACAGTGCCATCTTAATTATATTTAGGAAGATGACACAGACAGAGAGGTCCATTCTGTGGTAATCTCTGTGATATATAGTGGTGCCTGCAATACTCCCCCTACAAAATCTTTCATCTGGAATGTGCCTCTTGTACATTGAAAGAACAACTTTTGCATTATATTTTGGAAGGACCCCAGGAGTATTTGCTAACCAGCTAACAGGCTGTCTCATTACTTTTAGTTGCCAACGTTGATCATCAAGTGAGTTTGCATGAAAAAAAACACAGTTTCAAGCAAGTTTTACTTTATTGGGAATGCAAGCCATGTTGTTTTGTTTAATAATGGTTGTTCATTATGTACAGTTAAACTTTATTTATCAGATTAGTATGAATTACAGTCCATTTGGATTAGTTAATCTAGAATACAATCATACTTATAAGACCAATCATCAGGTAAATGTATCAAAAATGGGACAGCAAAACTAGATGAGATGGCATACAATTCTATTTTGCAAGCATGTTCCTTGTCCAATGCCTGTAGTCTATTTGAGTCTTTTTGCATCTTTTAAAGATAAAATTTAAATTAACTGCTGTGCAGAATTACTCCTATTTTTGTCTTGTTTAACCCTTGTATGACCCCTGGACATTTTTGTCCATTTCCAAAATTCAAAACTTCCTCACAGACAATCACCATCCTTACCAGAGTTGATTTTTGGTGAGGGGGTGTCATTCTGGGTGAAATTTCAAAGTCTCAACTTTCAGCACAAAAATCCGTTATTTGACCCCGTAATGCATTTTTAACCTATCCATGACCCTTCATGGACAAAAAAGTCCATTTTCTAGAAAGTGACCAACAAAAGGTCAGAGGGGGGTGATTTTTGGCGAAAGGGGATAATTTTGGGTTAAATTTGAAAATCCCAACTTTCAGCACAAAAATCCATTATTTGACCCCGTAATGCATTTTTATCACATCCATGACCCTTCAAGTGGACAAAAATGTCAGTTTTCTCGAAAGTGACCAACAAAAGGTCACAGGAAGGTGATTTTTGGCAAGAGCAGGTAACTTTGGGTTAAATTTGAAAATCCCAACTTTCAGCATGAAAATCCCTTATTTTACCCTGTAATGCATTTTTATCACATCCATGACCCTTCGTGGACAAAAATGTCCACCTGTCATTTATCCATTTGTTATTGTTGCTATTTGTACTTATTATCCTCAAAATCTTTGAAGTGACTCCTATGGAGTTACACTTAGTCACTTTTGACATGGATTTCAAGATTTTAATCCCTTCCAGGCCATTTTGAACACCTCTGGGTGCTGTATCTATAGAGGGCAAAACCACTAAAAGGGGTGAAAGAGGTGTACCTACAATCAAAATGAGAGTTCAACATGAGAAAAATATTATATTTGATTTACAACAATAAACACAGTGATAGTATAATAACAATAGAATAATAACAAAAACAGTGTGGCATAACTATGGTGAGAGGGATAGGGAGGAATAAACGTGGGGAGGAGAGAAAGACAGGGGAGGCTAATCCGTGTATCATTCGTTCACTCGATTTTCAAAATAAAACCAAAAATGAAACAATGAGAAAACGAACTCTTTTCTCAATAGTCGTCTGTAAAATGACAATGAAAAAACGGATAACAACTCTATTTCCGATTTCGGTTTTTGTGCCCAATTAAAAATTATGAAAATGGATAACGAGATATTTATCTGATGTTTGACGTTTTTTATCTGGTGAAAGTTGCGTGACCCGGAAGTGAAGTTTATCCAGATGTTGAGAGCTTAAAGAGTAGACGCCGCATTGACCCATAGACACAGTACTATGTATACGGCTGATTTAGCGCAACAAACACAAGTCAGAAGTGCTATTAAACGGATTATAACAGGAGCTAATAACTGTTTGCACTGGGGGCAGCCATCTTCGATTGTCAACTAGGGGGTGGTAAGGATCCCCCGAGTTCCCAGCAGGAAATTCTGACCTCGGGGGGCGTTCCAGTTGAAATTTCCCACTTGGAACTCGGAAATCCCAACTTCCGAGTACAACTGCAACGCACCAATAATATACCGGTTGACTGACGCTGCCTATTGGAGCTGACGTATCAACCGGCCGCCATCTTGGATGGGTCTCCCATACGTCCCCTTCCAAAAATCACCTTCCTGTGACCTTTTGTTGGTCACTTTCTAGAAAATTGACATTTTTGTCCACTTGAAGGGTCATGGATGTAACTTTTTTGAAGGGTAATTCAAGGGTTAAATGTCCATGGTGCTTTTCCATTTGTGTAGTTGGCTCAACCTGGATTGACGCTACACAGCTTTTTTTTACCTACTTTGTTTCTCATTTCAGTTTACACTTTGCTAATACCTCTTTAACATCGGCAAGGTTTTAAGGGCTTAGTTACATAAAGCAGTAGCTTTATCCTTTACATCATATGGGAAATAGAGATTGGTGTGGCAGACTCTCAGTTTATGGGTTTTGTTTCACAGTAAGGAAACAAGTTTAGTTCCGGAGACAGTCCCAAACAGCAGAAGAGCATACTGTTAAAAGCAGAGGAGAGTTCGTAAAAAGACATGGAGCATTAGGGAGCTGGCTAAATGAGGCATTTTGACCCTTCAGTGGCCTGCAGTGTCTTCAGTTCTTAAATTTTGGTTCAGCTTGCTGGGAAATGCAAAAAAAAATCCTCTGTACTTGATGTGATCTCTAATGCGAAACCAAAGTAATAGAGTAGAGCTTAGTTGAGCTGATACTTTGCGGAAAAGACCCACAACTGCATATTCCAACCAAATGGTAAAGAATGGGCAAGGTCAGACCATTACCAATGGCAACAGGTAAAGGCAAGGTTGGACTTCGTGTTATTTTATCGGTTACAACAGTGTCAATGTCATATAGGGCAACCACAGAGCATCAAAACTGTGTCATGATTTGCCCAAAAAGAATGATGTAGAGCTGACACTGGAGACAACAAACAAACTTACAGTAGCCTATGTAATGTACAACACTTTTTAATTTCTTGCCAAATGTTATGATGAAAGGTTTGATGCCCTGTATAGAAAGCCGTTCGGCCGTAAAATTGATATCTGTGATATCAACTCTAGTTCAGCTCTACTAGTACTTAAATTTGGAGTACTCAATTTTGGTCAACTGGTGTGCAAGTAGGCTTTACAAGTGAAGCAGAAAGTGTCACTAGTAGAACTAGTGAAGTAAAAAGTGTCACTAGTCTTGATCACAATCCATGTCCGTGTGGGAACATTAGTTAGTGAGTACATTAGTTCCAGCTTATACAACAAAAGTGGCGCTTCTCTGTTGGCTTGTCCTTCCTCATCTGCATCAGCTGCAGTGTTTTATGGTTGGTAGATCAGTGAAAAGGATACAGTTGGAATAATGTCAGCTAATACATACAAATCCACACATTCATCCATACATTCATCCATCCATCCATCCATCCATCCATCCATCTTCTTCCTCCGCTTATCCTTGGTTGAGTCACAGGGGCAGCAGCCTAAGCAGGGAAGCCCAGACTTCCCTCTCCCCGGCCACCTCGTCTAGATCTTCCCGGGGAATCCCAAGGTGTTCCCAGGCCAGCTGAGAGACATAGTCCCTCCAGCGTGTCCTGGGTCTTCCCCAGGGTCTCCTCTCCATGGGACGTGCCCGGATCACCTCACTAAGAAGGTGTCATCCTAATTAGATGTCCCAGCCACCTCATCTGGCTCCTCTCAAGGCGGAGGAGCAGCGGCTCTACTCCTAGCCCCTCCCTGATGACCAAGCTTCTTACCCTACCTCGAAGGGAGAGCCCGGACACCCTGCGAAGGAAATTCATTTCAGCCGCTTTTACCTGCGATCTTGTGCTTTCGGTCACTGCCCACAACTGGTGACCTTAAGGGGGGGTAGGAACGATGATCGAGCGCCACGACAGACCTGTGCAGGATCTGCATTACTCACTACACTGCACTGATCTGCCTATCGATCTACCGCTCCATCCTTCCCTCACTTGTGAACAAGACCATGAGGTATTTGGACTCCTTCATTTGGGGCAGAATTTCATCCCCTAGCCAGAGAGGGCACTCTTTCTGGTCGAGGACCATAGACTCAGATTTGGAGGTGCTGATCTTCATCCCAGCTGCTTCACATTCAGCTGTGAACTGATCCAGCGAGAGCTGCAGGTCACAATTTGATGAAGCCAACAGGACCACATCTTCTGCAAAGAGTAGCAACCGGACTCAGTCAGCACCCTGGCTGTGCCTTGAAATTCTGTCCATAAAAGTTATGAACAGAACCGATGACAAAGGGCAGCCCTGGCAGAGTCTAACCTCACTGGAAACGAGTCCGACTTACTGCTGATATGATATGATTGCGGTGAAACTCGAGCGGGCATGATGTCACTTACCGTCGCAAGGCGACAGTAACAATATGAGCTATTTTATGGACAGGCGGCTTGGGTGGGTGACGCAATGTCAGTCGCCCAAGTCACATTAGGTTTGAACCCACCTTAAGCGTTGTATGCTGATAAGGGGACGGTGAAAAGCAAATTCAGGCTCTCCATTGGCTTTCAAAAATATTACAACCAATCAGGGTGCTGGCTTTGGTCATAATCCCTCCTACTTATTTTCCATTAGGTCTGCTAGTACTACTAGTGAATCTTTTGGGTTTTACTACTACTACAAGTAGACTAAAAACAGTCTACTAGTGCTACTAGTGAGATATTTTGAGTTTGCTAGTAGCACTAGCAAAATAGTTTTGTTTACAAGTAAAGGTTTTTGGTGCACTACTGTACAAGTAGACTGTGCTAGTAAAGCAAAATTACCTAATGGTAGACAATTTTGTGTTACTAGTTCTACTTGTAAAGCTTTGAGTTTTTACCAGTTACATTTTTAAGTCTACTAGTACTACTTGTAACACTAGTTGACCTAATGCAAATTATGTAGGAGGGTTTATAACCAAATCCAGCACCCTGATTGGTTGTAATATGTTTGAAATCCCATGGGAAGCCTGAATTTGCCTTCCCCTGCTCCCTTACTAGCATATGAGGCTTACTAGTCATAGTAATAGATATTTAGTCTATTAGTAGTACAAGTAAACATTTTTTGATCTACTAGTAGTACTAGTGACACTTTTGGCTTCACTAGTAAAGTCTGCTAGCGCACTAGTTGACCAAAGTTGAGGTCATGTACGCCAAATTTGAGTACTAGTAGAGCTGAACTACAGTTATCACCGATCTCAATTTTATGCCTTGATGATACACACAAGCAGTCACTCACTAAGGTGCTAAGGTTAATGTAATGTTAATGTAATAAATCTCCATTTTTTCTCTCTTTTACAGTCTGGTTGTAACAGACTTAAACATGCGTCAGAGGAAGGGATGCTGTTTTCATAGCTTTACTTAACTTTACCTGTCTCGTAGTTCTCAAGGCATGAACTTTGGTCTCTTTACATCTGTGACTGTGGCAAATGCAGAACTCCCAGTGCTCTTATGGGTCAGTGTCTCTGACGCGAGGGAACAAATCGTAAAAATCAAATATGCTGCGCTCTTGTCATGGAGACATGAGGTGTCCCAGACTTGTCTTTTGTTGTCAGTCATTATGGCACACCATGTGAGATGACAGGACTGATTTTAATGGCCGACAGGTCTACAAAAATGCTAAGACTGTCGGGTTAGGCCATAATCGTACGTAAGTGGTGTTGTCTGTCTTAGGCATAACTTCTATTCAGGCTTGTATAGAGTAGTATATTACTTCTTCATTATTAACATATCTATAGAAACAGGTGACATGGAGATGAGGTTTTAATCCTGTGTTAAAATCTGCATGTGGTTTATCAAAGCAACTGTTGATAAAAAAATACAAATCCTGTTCAAATTATATCAGTGCAAGTTTGATGGATGTGTGAATTTGCTCTTAGAGACTTGTCATTCAGAAAAGTGCTTTACTCCATGAAAAACTGCCAATCCATTCAAATGTAAATTATTTTGAAAGATGAAAAGACTGCTCTCACTGTAAACCAGACAAACGCTATGTGTGTCTGCCTTTGGTGCCAGCTAGTGTGCCTGTTCAAGCGTGCACACAATAAAAGGGGCCTGCTGAAATAGATACCATCTTCTCATGCAATGGCCATAACCACATTTGACCTTCAGTGCATGTGTGTGTGTGTGTGTGTGTGTGTGTGTGTGTGTGTGTGTGTGTGGAAGTGTGTCACATGTGTTCATGAATGAATTTGTGAGCTTGGGCTTGTCACATATTACGCCCTGCTCAGTTCCCACATAGAGGTCTCACTCTAATGAGGCTAAAGGTAGAATATTAGAATGGCTGTAATTAACAGACTAAGCTTGTTTAATGGCTTCACACATGTCAGCTTAAATCCTCTGCAAAATAAACATTCCCCTCTTCATGGGAATGCTCAGCCCCAGACTGGCATTCTCAGCTGCAGTGGGAGCGTTTTCTGGAAAACTGATCGCCTGGAAAGGGAGTTGTTTCTTACTTAGCACAGTCTTACTTTGGCATTTGGCAAATGGTATGGATTATTATGGTTGTCTTTCTTTCATAGAGTTATGGTGTCACAAAATATAATGGTGATACTGATATGGAGAAATTTTGGTACCATTACATTTTTCATCCATTGAGATTTACACAAAGGACAAACTATATCCCTTTATCCCTTTTCCATTCATCACTTTAGAACCTGAGACACCTTAAACACAATTTAATTTCCCTGTAATAACTGCATGCATGTTACTTTACTTCTTTCGAATCCAAAAATTTCAATTTTGACACTCTGTAAATCCTCAAATACAGACCGGAGCCTTTACTTACAAAACCACAGAGAGTGCCAGGCCTTTATATAAGTGAGGCTTTCTATTGGAGGCAGGCCATTTTATTAAAGCCTCTGTCTGAGCAGTTATTCTGTTTTAGTTTACGCAAGTGCCATAATAATTAAAACTTTAGTGTTTCAGGAATTGGGGTTAATTAAAAATGCCTAAATAAAAAGCTAAATTATATTTAAATTACAGTACTAAGATGAACAGAAATTCTTTGTTTCATGTTAAAAGAGGATTGTATGTAGAACTAATAACATTCAGAGTTTAAATATTCATATTACATAAAAGATGTTTTAAAAAACTGTTATCAAAGGTAAAGTTTTGTATTTTCTTTAATTCAAAAACTCATTTCCACTACTTGTTTAAAATTAACAATCTTTAAAGGGATTTTTTTTGGTACAAAAAAATAAAAAATAGTTTTTAGTGTCTGCTCTTCCCTTTCCCTTACCTACACACTTTCATTAATTTGAGAAGTGTTTCAGCTCTACCTGTCATGATTTTTTATCTGAGAAGAAAACTTTGTTTCAGTAAACTAAAATAAACATTGACTCTAAAAGAGAAATAAAGACTTTATTACACACACAAGTATGATTATGTTTTAGGTCAACTATTGGGGTCTGAGTTCATCGTTATCTGAGTCCTTGGATCAGGTTTTACTCGATAAGGAGGTGTGCTTTGTTTTGTATTAACGGTTGATATTGCAGCATTTAATTAATGTGACAGCTGCGCATTATGCGAGACACCCATACAAACTGCTGTTGGTGTGGAGTAAAGAGTCCTCTCTATTTTGTTAAAAAATAATTTCTGTCTTGAACACAGTGTCGGCTGTCTCTGACCTCTACCCTGATTAAAAAACTTGAAGTGGAAGCTATGTCCAGCTTGCCCCCTTGTTTCTCTCAGTTGAAAATGATCTCTTTCATCTTGTTTTCTGATTTAGAAGCACTTGGTGTCAGCTGTATCTTTCACTTTTCCCACCGTGGTGTTATGCTGTATATTTCTGCATTTGGTCTTGGAGCAAAGGATTTGTTTGGCAGAGTGTGCATCATGTGTGACTATTGCACAGGAAAGAGAAACCACACCTTTAAAATCAAATGACCATTGAAAAGTCCCAAAAGCTGTTCTGTTAGAAACAAAAACACCAAGAAATAATCATAATAACATTTGGTGATACTTTGGCCATTAAATGCAAACCGGCCTTTACTTGCTTGGGTGGTCCAAGACCCCGGTTATAATATGGGGCTGGTCCAAATTTCAGCTAAAATCCACTCTTTAACACATGCCCCTGCCTCATTCTAAGCAAGCCCGTTTTGATAATCTTCCAAAATACTACCATGATTATTTGTTCCTCCCACACAGATATGAGTAATATCTTAGGCAGTTAAATCTAATGATATTTTCAGATACCAGAGCAGCATTCCTTGTCATAAAAGCCTCACAGGTCTACCTACTAAGGTTCCTCGTTTCTATTTTGGTACATATTAGCAGTGCCAGAGATGTTGGATGTTTGTAGCATAAACAAAATTTAGATATTTAATTCCTGGACCATTTAGAGTTTTAATTCAGTCATTTTAAAACATGTTAACAATAAACAATAAAGACAACTTATTTGTTAAAGAAAGTCAAACTTTTTCTTAGTATTGAGAAATTGTGACTGGAACGTTTTGTCTTTGGTTATTTCTGTTAAAGACCTCTTGTTAGCACTCTATCAGTCCAGAAAAACATTTTGTCACTCGACATGTCAACCACAGCTGTTTACACTGGATATAACTGATCTCTTTTCAGCGTGTTCTCATTTCAAATGACTGTGCTAATGTTAGCTGGTGATGAGGCAGATTTATGAGAAATGTTGTGTGATAGCCCTCCATTAAAATGTCTTTTATTTGCATTGACAGATGAAGATGAAGGTGGATTGATGATTAAATCACTTCTATGCTTTGTTTTCTTTGACATTGTCCATTTTTAATCAAACCTTTGAATGGCAGAAAAATGGGTATATGATCATCTCCATGCAAAGCTTGGCAGTTCTTAGTCTGTTTGTGAGTCGAGTATAAGCCCAAATTCCACATCAGGTTTAAGCGGGTGTACCAATCCCTGTAGGCAGAATTGCTTTTATAATGATGTTGAGCAGCACAGGGTTCCACGTAATTCATTTTTGTGTGATATCTCCAACTGAAGGAGTGTTTTCTTCACTTTACCTTTTTACTGTGCATCTTATCGAAAGTCCTGGGACAAAGCTCCACTGTCATTATGCCTGAAGACATCCATACTGTCCATACTACTTAGGGGGCAAGAGTGCAGCATAGCAGGAGTTTCACATACACCATGCAGGCCTTGTTTATACAGTATATAAGTTTTCTGCATTCAGATACAAAGTGATTGCTCAGCACAATGTTGTCAATGACTATATATTCATTTTACAATCCTTGCTCTATACTGGGCTTGCCAGCCCGAGGCAATGATCTTAAACTATTGTTGAAACACAGAACTTTTCTCTGGTTGGGGGGGTCTACTGTTGAGTCTAGATGCTACAGACTTTTTGTCTCTTGCATAGAAGTACTCATGCCAAGGAAACGTGAAACACACAAAGTGGAAGATGCAGCGTGGCAACGCTTGTTTATGTCACTATTAGCCAAAATAGAGATGAGTAAAGATGGAGAAAGATGGCTCAGAGGCAGGAGTGGGTGATTATTGATGCACTCGGTGAGCCGTTGGTAGTTTTTTGCAATAATGAATCAATCTGATTAAGAGAAGAATACCTTGCTTACACTTCAGAGTCACAGTCTCCTCAGGCAGTGTGCATGTGTAAGCAAGGCGAGGCTAAGAGCATTGTTTCAGCCTATTTAACTATATGTTTTTTTGGCTGCATGTGTGTTGACACAGATCCTCTCGACACACACTCCCTGCATTTTGTCCCCATGAGGGCATTTTTGGTGTGGCTACGCCTTGAGTGACACGTCTCTGTGGGATCGGCTCTTTAGCTTTCGCTGGGATCATTTCACCCAAATAAGTTGTGAAGAAAGACGTTTCTGTTAGCATGTTTAGCTTTTTTCCTCATTCATAGTCTTTTTATTCTTGTATTTGACATTGCTCATTAAGAAAATAAGTAAGTAAAAATAATTGAGAAACATCATAAATGATTCACAAAAAGAAAGTACAGTCGGAAAGTACTTTACTCTTCTACTACACATTTTATCAAACTAAGCACGAGTGAGGTGCGTTCTTCTTCATGTCTTTTTAGCTGCTGGGGCACTTCCAAGAGCTTTTTGAGCAGTACTTCCTCAAGGGCTAAAGAATTTGGGAAGAATATTGAATTGCAATTATCTTGACCTTTATTATATTTTCAATATGATTGAAGTAACAAAGGGAATGAAAAATTTAGCTTATCTTCTCTTTTAATAAGGTATATCAGAATATGCTAATGAGGGGGATTTTTTACCAACAGGAAAAATGATTTATTTTGTCATATTTGTATGGTAAATATGCCACAATACCTCTGCCGCAAAATACTGACACACATACAACCTTAAAGAATTATAGCACCCTCTGGGATGTGAAAATTTCAATGATTTTATTGTGATTTTATTGAAATTGTGATCAGTTGTCAGCCCTAACTGCCATCCGCAGGGGGAAAATCAGCCAGAAATGTTTGAGGTGTTATTTACATAAGAGACACACAAGTAAATTCCAATTACAGATCGTCAGTGGATGTGCCTTGTAAAAGCATTGTGTGCAGTGACACAGTCAGCTTGGTGTCTGATTGACCAAAGCACATTTAAGTCAGTGTTGATGCATTACATAAACAGTGTCTCAGTTATGCCTCTGGGGACAGCACAAAGAGGTTTATTAACATTCCCCCATCATGCCCATTCAAAGTGAAGGCAAAGCATTTCAAGGGAGTAAATAGTAGGACTTGAAAGGGCATTATTTGTGAGCCTTGAGACTGAATGAGTGGCCTTAAATGCTAATGTATGTAGATGTATTATATCCTAATTTATCCAATCAGAAGCATAATTGTCAGCCAAGTCTTAGACCTAGGCCTGTTTTCTAGCATTACTTGTTGTCTTAGAAAAAATAAATATATGTGTGGGTGGTCTGCCATTGTTATCTTGCATTGGATGAATTGTAAGTCAAGGATGTCATGTTCTCATTAGACAACAACAACAAAGAAGATGATGTGATATTGGGAGACAGAAGACAGAAGTTGTCAAGAGAGGCTTAATTTTACATAGTATGATGCTTTAGAATCGGATTGCTAAGCAGAATTGATATTGGAATTGGTATCAATAAACTCTTATCAGTGTCCATCCCTAGTCCACTGTATTTTGGTTGTTTACATTTGATTTTTTTCTCCCTACAAACAGCCATAGATTGTGGATGCTTAGTTAGGACTTGTCATTTAGAGCTCTGACAATACTTTGCCATCAAAGGCAGGAGGTTCATGTTGCTGATCTGCATGGAGACAGATTTCCAGGGAGCACATGAGTCAGAAAAGCAACATTTTAAGAATGACGTCTGCAGGATGTTGCACATATTCTGCTTCTGTCCTTCTTATAGTTTAAGTCAGGGGTGGGTAAATGGCAGCCCAGGGGCCACGTGGCCTTCCTACTTCCTTGTTGCAGCACTCCAGTTATTTTAAAATATATATCAAAAATGTATGTACATAAAGAAATCATGACAAAATCTGTCATGACTGTGAATATTGTAATAACTACAGGAAAATACACATACTTCTCTGTAATTGCATCCATGGAACTCTCTTTTAATCATTTATCAAAAGAGAAATAAAAATGGAAGTACAATATACTTTGATAACCAGTAATTGCTATTTTTCTTGCACTGAAAAAGTAGCTAAAAGTGGCTTGAATTCTATATGTAGCTCATTAGATTAGGAATGGCAAGTTGTATTTGAGTCTAAGTATAGATAAATGTTGATAAAGTAACTCCTTTTGACAGCTATTTACATTCATCCCTATTTGTAACCTTCAAATTACAAAAACATGACCCTCTTCCAATGAGGGCAATTGAATTTGGCCCTCAAAGGAGCCAAAGTTTCCCATCTCAGGTTTACGTTAATCCAAGTAAATTTTAAGCCCTGTTTAGTCAGTACAAATTATGCCCTCTACAATCAGCAATCCAAAGTATTGAAGGCATTTGTCTGTCTATTTAATTTGCAGGTTAGTCCATATTTATATGAATGAGCCCTTGAGATTAAGGCATGTTTGAACAAGTAGAGAACAAGGAGCTTTCTGACCTAATGTATAAAAAGCATCCTATATGATTATTTATTACGGTTGCAGTTGTATATTTAGTTTGATGACTTTTGCAGACTGCATGAGATTCACTGAACAAACAGTTTAGCTGTAATTCACTTTGTTACTGCCATACTCATCACGCAGTCATCCAGGCATGCACCATTATAGAAACCACTTCATGCTACAGTGGTATCTGCTTTCTCACAGAGCCAAAAATAAGTGGGGGGGATTGTTATGTAGAGTTGTCACATGAATATATGCACGTGTTGTGCACACAAAATTTGTTCGAAAATTTGGCTGCAATTTATAGAAAGGTATTGAGAGTGTTCTTTGATTTTTTCCATTTATCGCTGAAGTAGATATAAAAGGAGTGCCGCCTCTGTTGGTTGTTTTACCATGATGTATGATCTAGATCCTCATGCACTTTCAGGTGACGTTATTTCATGTTAGCACCCTGCTGGTTTAGAGTTTTTGAATATTGTTCAAGCAGCAAACTTCAGTATTTAAAATGTTGCCCATGTGGAAATGCAAAAAGCAGCATTTACTTAAGTGTCCACTGGCTGCAGAAGCCATGGTTACAGCTTGATTCAGAAAACATTTTATGCTGTTTTTATGCTCTTACACTGTGCAGGGAGGATTTTTCTGTAACCTTTTTGTTTTGATTTTATTAAGGTCAATAATACTGCCTTAATAACCAGTAGGCGGTTATTTTGAGACCACCTTTTGCATATTTCCTGTGGATTTTTTCACAGCAGCATTTTGAAGCAGGCTGAGTCCAAGAAAATGGCCTGAACTGGTTCTGTGTCATTACGTCACAGCAGGCTTTGACTCCTAGTCACATTCTGCATTATGGGAAACAAACTAGCAGGCTAAGCTACTCACAAAATGACTCGCTGATTAAAAGTGGAGGTTAAACGTCCTATGTAAGATTATGCAAATGGGCATATTTATTATTGTATGACATACCTTATGATATGAGTGTAAACAATGTCCTTGCACAAAAAAGACGGGCTTTTAATGCTTGCTGGTGTCTACAGTGGAGGACATAGAGGACACCAGATAGCATGGTATTTCATTACAAAGTAACACATGTAGAAGTATTCATAGAGAAACTGTCAGTGATGTGGAAAAGTTTTAAAGAGGATATATTCTTCTGCTTGAATGAGCTGGATTAAATTCTGGGAACTCAACAACTTTTTAAATCAGTTGATGTCGTTTATTCCTGTGATGATCTGCTGTAGAGATGTTGAGTAATGTTAAAAACTGTTGCTAATTTCATGGTATGCTGTAGTAACTCTGTGGCATCTAAATTATTATTAATTAGTACTTTTTTTATCAGCCTGGTTTCCTGGTAGCTGTGATTTTATTATTATTTTTACTGCTGCTAATACTACCATGGCAGTGTAATGAGTTAACTTGTGGCCCTGTTTGTGCCGGTTGCTGGGTCAGTTGTGTCCTCATTGCAAACGCCACAACAAATGCAAATATCACAACGCAGCTGCATAAACCCATAACACAGAGGCATTAGGCTGCAACACGTCGGCATTAAGCCGCAACAGAGGTAAACTCCACAACAAATGCAAACACTGCAACACATCTGCATTAAGCTGTGTCTTGCCTCAGTTCCAAGTCCACGACAAGCTGATAGACTCTATTCTTTCAAATGTGCGTCCAATAACAAGGAAGAGACGTTCAGAGCTCGCCCCCCGCTAACTAGCTTAGCTCAAACACTGGAAGTCAATGAAAAGTATTAGCTTGTCTCTGGCTAAAGTCTTAAGATAAACTATTTGACAACTCTAAACGGTCCCGTGTGCTTGTTGTGACTCGTTTTTACTGCGTTATGTTACGTTATCTTCAAATATTATCTTTGTCCACTCCTAAGCAGAGGCTTTGTTTTGTTGACTAACTTACAAGCGCGTCTTTGGGGGAGATGTGATGTGCACAAACGAGTCAGGTCTGTTGAACTGCTCTTTTAAGTGAAGATGAGAACCAATTTGCACTTGTGAGTGAGCCGTTGGTTTGAGAGCAACTATTCAAAGCAAACTGCCTCCAGGCAAACAAGCAGCTCACTCACAAGTGCGAAGTTACAAGAAGTTACTGTGAGGATATTTAGCAGTAAATAACTGTGAAGATTACTGTGAAAGTCATGAAATATTTGGCCAGTAATTTACTGTGATTTTACACTCAGAAATTTAACAGTGTGCTTCTCGATTTCTGCAGAAGAAAACAGGTGGGACGGAACTAATCCAGCTTGGCGTGGTTGTTCCTATCAAAACAGGGGTTGACTACTGTGTTCATACAAATGTATATTTTCAAACAAACCAAACTGAGCCGAGCCAAGCCCGCAACACCCACTTGTATTAAAACAACCCTTCTAATCTATGTAGGTGTGAAAATGACTTAAGAGTTCAAGGTTCTTGGGGGGTGCTGTTTGTCAGGGGGCTTAAGGCTTGTGTCAGCTCCACTTCATTGTTTGTGATTCAGTTAACCAAAAGTAAGCTTGAGACAGTGGTTTTTGTTTTGTGGCCACTGCAGAATAGAATCATAAGCCCCTTCACTCACCAAATGGCTGACGTCATGTCCCATATTTTCTACAGTCTGTCATGTTGTTGCTTGATGGACAGTAGTTGCTCTGAAATACAGATGCATAATGTGTGCCCTTTCTCATTTGGTTGAATTTGACCACTGGAATTTTTGTACATCCTGTTTGTTAACCCCAAACAGCCAGCATGACAGATGTTATCTGTAAGTGGTCTAACAATACATACCAAACATGTATGACTGCACATCTTCTGTCCAGTCTCAGAGCTCACTTGGAACAAAAGGTACTTCTAGTCTAATTTATCCATCCTTACTCTCATCTTTCTAGTTTGTGTAGTACACCCATAAAGAAAAAAAAAGAGTTGATTTGTGCAGTCATACTGATTTGATCATCAGTTAACCTTTTAAAGCCTGAAAACATAAATTATAGCCAGAAAATTCTAATTTTTTGGAGCTGAAATGTTTATTTCAATTTCTACTGAAATCCAAAAAAATCAAAATTTCCATAAAATTTAACATATATAGTGTTTGTATCTCATATGATACATTAGATGTTTTTGGCAACTGATAATCCACTTGAGGACATTTTTATCATTTATCTGATTGTTTGAATATGTTTTTTTAGTAATTTGTTGATCATATAGAATAGATAGAGGTATAAAAGTATGTATCAAATATGATACAACAGGCTTTAAGGGGTTAACTGTCAGTGCTAAAACCTCATTCTAATATAACAATGAAGTCACTTGAGATTTTTAAACTTGTTCTGTGATAAAATCTAAGTTAGCAGGCAACAGATAACACCATTTCCAATTAGTTATTTTTAATCCAGCCAATAGAAATAAATGAATAATTTCAAGTCCTGGACATAAACACTTGCATCCTTTTGTGGTTGGATGACCTCCTGTAGGAAGGCTGATGAGTTTTCACTCAGTGCTATTCTTCCCCTGATGGTGACTTAATACCAAATGCACCCTACATTTTGGCTCACAGTTGTGAAACCTCAGACTGTCGGGCCATTACAAAATGTGAATAATCTGACGCTGTGTTCCCAGGGCTAGAGACTGGACCCCTACAGTGATTCAGCAGCTAAATTGATCCAGACACATACTGGGTGACTGATGGCATTCCCAGAACCCCAGTGCAGCTCTTCATTGGCCAGACTATGTTCGAGTGTGTGTGTCTGTGGGTGTGTGTTTTTGTGGCACTGCAGAGGTGATAATCAGCAGTGGCAGGAGGGACTTTCTTGTCCCTGTTGTTGTGCCGCGTGGAGCTGTCCCGGTCGGGACTCCCAGTTGGTCTCTTTCAACTCACCACCCCCCTCTGCTCTCCCCCGAGCCCACCTCTTCTGATATTCCCTCTTAAACTTCACTCAGTCAGCCTTCTGTTTCCCTTTGAGGTGGCCCTGCTGTGATTCACCTGTCTTTTGACACCAACCAGAGGAAGGGTAGTAAACGAAAGTCTTGTTAGGGTATATGGTGTGAGAAGAGTCTGGGAGAAGGGGCTATAGAAGTGGTTTGCCGGCTCTGCAGAGAAAGAACCCCTGCTGAAGAGCCCAGCAGCCAGTACTTTGCTGCCTCCTGGCTCCACTGTCATCTGTCCATGCTGTAGCCGAGAGAAAATCAGGCGGCTGAAGAAAGTTCACTCATCAGGATTTGCTGTCTTTGGACTGTTGTAGTTATTTCTGAGGGGGGTGTTTAGTGGGGGTGGGGGTGTTAAGGCTGCAGGTGGTGCTCGGGAGTTTGTTTTGCTATGCAGCAGGCTTGGGATCGGACAAGTAGCACTGAGAGTGTCAAGAAAGGCCATTCAAAAATGATGGGAAACGGACAAAGTGGTGGATACCCCTCTGAAACAACAACTGAACTCTTACAAAGGTAGGATTGAAATGTTTCTAAAATATTTACGGTTTATGGTGCAAGCCTGTCACTCACATGGTTGTATCAAAATTCACAATGTTCCATGGGGATTTTGGCTACGGAATTCATAATTGCATGTACTTCCAGATGTTGATGAAAAACACATTTTAAAATGTAAATCTAGGTTTAAATTGTTTCCAGCATGAATACTCCTGAAGCTATACTGGTTTGATTTTTTTTTTATGTTGATTAAACGTGAATCTGCTGTCTTTTAAACTTGGAAATACTTGTTCTTCTCCTCCAAGAATTGTGTAATAATGCCTTTATAATGCAGTTTTTGTAGACTAGCCTCTTCTTTTTCTCTTCATGTAGGTGTGTGAGTGTAAGTATAATGGACAAAACATGTATTTCACCTCAAAGAAATTCTCAGGGTGCATTTTAACTTGTGTATAAAAAAAGAAAACCAAATTTAAAGTTTTTTGCTTAGTCCCTTAACCTTTCATATTGATTATAAAAAATATTAAAAAGACACATCTTTTAGATTTAATGTACCTATTTTGAAAAGTTAAGCAAAATTAAATATCTAATTTAAAATATACGTTAACTCAAAGTGCCTCATAAGAGTTTACACCCACCTGATTACTCCTTTAAAAGTAAGAGTACGCCTGGACCAGTTTTACAAAACTTTTTAAAATGTATATGATATATGCCACGAGTTCTGAGAATACCTTTCATCACACTTACATACAAACATACATTTGTCACGTAAAAATGTTTTTTTTTTTTAAGTGGAAAATGTCCTTGGCAGGGAAATCGAAATTTATCAAATTTAGATCAATCTTATTCATCTATTTATTTGTTTGCTTGTTCATGCATTTATTATTTTTTATCAGTCCCTGATCAAAGCATATACAAAGCATTCATAAAGATAAAATAATTGGATAGTTTATGATTTGAACCATGTGGTTTTAAAGAATGTGTGCATTTATTCCTTCAAGGAGTATTTAATACAGTTTCACAAATACAGTGACTAGTTAAAATATATATCAATCGCAATCATACAAACATATATTGGAAGCCTGATAGTTTTGTAAATAGCAAAGTTTTGTCTAAATTAAGTACCATTAAGTCATGGTAATAGGTTCCTTGAAAAATAGAATTCATAATCAAACACTGGCAACCTTTTTATTCATTAAGGCCATACATACAGATCTGTTTTTCTTTGTTAGATTCATTTACCACATACTCAATGTTGCTTATTTTATAATGTGCATAAAAACTTGTATGCTCATGTTGTCTGTAAGCCTAACAAGGCACTTAAATACATTTCATTGGAAAAGGGAATAAGAATGTAATGTCCATAGAAATTACATCTGGTAAAGTCGTTTTGGTCAGAAGTTGACCGTGACAACACGTGGCCCGTCTTTTACCTGTCAGCCGTGGTATAGAGATGTATTTCATCAACGGGTAAGGTTAGAAGAGGCGAAACATTTTGAAGCTAAATTGCTATCCAGTGCTTTGCAACATTGTATGTTAAGAAACCTGATGGCTTCTATTTATTAGTGGTTAGTGTAAGAGGGAAGTTGATGATATCATGGAAAAATATTAAGATTAAACTTAAAATTTGTGTCACCATTGAAGACTGTGAAGTCTCTTGCCGTCACATTGCAGTATACTGTGTACCTCAGTTCTAAAGGAAATTTAATTAATGTAATTGATAGGTCACTGACCTGAAGGGATAAGAAAAAGTAGTGAATTTACCTGTTTCTTTATAACACATTTTTGTGGTAATTTGTTATTTAAGTTTTTGAACATGGGGAAAAAAGTGAGAGGTATGGTAGCCCATACATGGATTTCTAGCCTGCTGCTTATTTTAGACCGTCAACGAATTGGGGATGTGCTACATGACCTGATATTTTTACTTGCCTGATTTCTTTATGGAATGGTTTCATGTAATTGAATAATTGTTAAAACCTTTGCTAATTTAAAAAGACAATAATGAACATATACTATTGCAAATGTCCCAAAAAAAAAATATCTTCAAATACTTTTTTCAAGCCACTATTATTTCAAACTGTTACCATGAGTTAGCTACACTTAGTGAAAAGAAAATTGAATTGAATAAATTCTTGCTTTCAGGATATTTATTACTGATAAATGTTATTGTTATTTTTTTTATTGCCTGATATGTTTTTCTTTTGTTGGTTAATACAACCCACTCATCTATCTTACTACAGAGAAAAACAAAAAAAAAACAACAGGCAGCAAATTTTTAATGTTATAAACATAATATTCCCCTGACAAACATCAATCTCATAAGCAGTTTTTATGATCCAGTGTGCAGTGGTTTTGCATTCTCTGATTATTCAAATGGTTGATTTAATATAAAGTTGTGTAAATAAGTTTTATGGCTTGACAACTGAAAACAAAGCAATGTTGAGTCATTACAAGTAAAGATTTCCCATATAATGTATCTCCTTATCATGAGCCAAAGTAGCCAGAGACAAACATTAAGATAATGATGTGATTTGTGACTATTTGTGACTAGAGTGATTGTTGAAGATGCCCTTGTAAGTTTTGTGTTGTGGTGATGAGTACTCAGTGATGTGTTATTTGTAAGATTTGTGATCATGTTAGCTGAGCTTGTTTAACATGTTTTATCCATCATCTTGCGTGAGCATTCTCCCCTCCCTTTTTCTAGTATTTGACATCCCTTTTCTTGCTGCTGTGTTCCACCTGCTGGCTTTCTATCATTTTGGTGGCGTGTCAAAGAAGGGAAAGTGGTTTAAGTACATTTTTCCCTTGCACTGCAAGACCATTAGCTCCTTAGCAGTATACTGACGTGTGAAAATGCCACAGGAAAGGTAGTAAATCTTATTGAAGGCACCAAATGTTGTATTGCTTTTCTGACCCTCTTAGCACTGCAGGGTGCCTTTTGCTGCAAAGGAGTATAAAGAAATCAGTTTGGATGTCTTTCTGTTTATCATGTGGAGACTGGTTTGAACTTTCTCAGTTTAAATTTCTTTTGCATCTCATTTGGACAACAGTGCATCATACGAGAGTAATTGACATATTCTAATATATCAAAATGTATATATATATATAAGTCTTTATTTATTTGAAAATGTAAATCATAAGCAAAAGCATTAAAAAATATACAAAAACAATTAATTTAAGACAAAAGACAGAACTTAGATCTGCAAGACTTTCAAGCCAAAAGGTGTACAAAGAAGTACAAACTAATTTTTTTCTAACCCTTAATTTTCATGGCAATTTTTATCAATAACTCTCTTAGTAGCATCACAAGATTGACCTAGTATTAGCAGCAGTTTTTCTTAAATTGAAACCATATCAACTTCTTTTTTTCTCAGTTGTCTAAAAACACAAACTTTTATTAACTTTAAAGAAACTGAATTAATTTGCCATGCAGAAACAAGGGATTACACAATTTCCGTTAAAAGTCTTACATGGTCTAGATTTAATTAAAAAAAAAGAAAAGAAAAGAAAAGGCAATAACAAGGAATTTTTTTATGTCTTTTCTGAACTTGTGAAACACCTTAAATTTAGATGGCACTTTGATTGAGTCATATTTGAAGACTTACTGAATAGAAACTGATTTCAATGCAGTATTTCTGTCAGTGTATCACATGCAAATGAAAACAGACTGAACAGATAAAAGGAGAAAGGGTGGAAAAGTCAAGGGAAATATGGCTTCAAAATGATAAAAGTGAGGAAATCTTGCCACCTTCTAAGTTTTGGAAAATTGTTATCAAAGATGTAAAGGCCTACATGAAATGATCTCTAAATTGTGCAGAAATATTGCATTGGGCATTTTTGTTTAGGTCTAAAAATGTCTTAAAAGTAATCAAATTGATTTTAGATAGTATGCATAAGCCCTGAAATCTTCCTTTCTTCCGTTTTAAGCTTGTATACTGTATATTCACTTAGTCTTGTACCAGATGATTATTACTTTTTCAATAAGATTATGTTTTTGCCATCGTTTGTATATTTCTTTGTGAGCAAGGTAAAAAAAAGTTGTGGATTAATGGACTTTGATGAAAATTTCTGGGTATGTTCATCATGGCTCAAGAAATAAATTATTACATTTTGTTAGTGATTCGAAGACAGAGGCAGATCCAGGAATTTTAAAAGGATTTGTGGACATTGTGACATGGAGCAGTTTTCCACATTTTCACTAATAACTCAAAGATTACCAAGTATTTTGAAAAACTTTCACAAAACATTGGTCTCTTGTGCTCTTGTGTACATTTAGTTTATAATCAAAAAGTACCTTTTCTTTATTGAGCTGGTATGATTAGTTATTACTTTATATGAATCTACCGGCTGAAAAACTTACCTTTGATATTGTGTGTGGTTTTATGTGTGGTATCCTGTCACACTAATGAAGAATAAAAATATCCTCTGACCTGGTGAGCTTTTCTTGGCTCTTGTGTGGCTAGGCAAGAACATTTGACCAGCCTTAGACAAATTGATTGGTTATCTGACAGTAGGTATATTGCTTTGAGATGTTGGGACAGCCCTTTGACATCTGTGAAATAGGTTTAAACAAAGCAAAGCTGAATAAATATGGAGGTTTGTTTATGTCAGAAAGGAGTTGAATGGCTTTTACTGTCAATATGCCAAAAAAGACAACCAGATAATGATTGTCTGTCTGTTCTCACTTACAAAATATACTTCAAAACAACAGTGGGGTTGTATTTTTATTGTTTTTGTCACCATTAATCCTGCCAGCATACTGGATTTAGTGTAGTGTCTTCTGTGGCAACTGCTCTAACAAGGTCAGTGAGCTTAAGATGCAGTGGACGTTTTGTCCTGTCATTATCTTTAGGGTGGAGAGACTTTTCACACCTTTTGCTCAAAGGAATCGTATATTTATTGTGTTACCTCCTGTAGTTCACCACCAACTTAAGCATGTGTTCATTGCCGTGTTGACACTTGGCAGCAACTGTGGCTAATCTTAATGTTAAATGGTTGACAGTTGTGTGGAAGTGGTCTCTTGGGTCTTTCGTCCTGAACATGCTGGCTTCTTTTTGGTGTTGTAAGTCAAGTCAAGGTGCATTCCGTAATTGCATTTTTATGCCAATTGATTAAAAACAATTATTGAAATCACTCATAGGCTTAAAAACTGCAAGTAAGTGTATGCATTCAGAATGTTTCATGGATTCCATTATATGTAGACTTACAGCTTTTTTGTTTTTATAGTCATTTACAGCTTCCACAATTTAACCATAATCCTTTCTCTACTTTTTAAGAGCCTGGCATTGATAACGCATTTTATTCAATTATTTTTTCTGTTAGGAAACTATATAACCAAAGATTGATCAATATCTTTACAACAAAAAAAAAAAATCACAAGATAAGCATAATATGTGATGTTAAAAATAACCAGCATTAACTCACAACTTGGTGCTTTGAGAAGAATCAGGTCTCATTTATCCTAACTCCAGTATCTGAAAACTTGCCTCTTAGTTCAGATAAATTCTTCTGTCTGTTTCACTGTCAGACACAAAATTAATTAAAGTAATGATTAAAAGAGTAATTGTTATTTGAACACTTGGACAACAACAAGACTTGTTCTTATAATTGCTTTAATGTGTAAAGCCCTCTCAAATTTCTCCCTACCATAATGACATTCATAATTTATATTATTATTTATTTTTATTATATTTATTTATAATACATAACATGTTCAGCACTGTCGGTCTTTCAACTTGGTGTAGACATTGGCAGGAAACATCAGGGTGAAATTGTCATGTTATTTTTCTTTTTGATGGGGGGGGCTTTTTAGCCCTTGGAAGGGTTAAGAGAGCAGGGGAATACACTCCTTAAAGAGCCTCAGACAAGAATCCAACCAGGCCAAAGGGAGAGCCCTAATACATGGTAAGTGCAAAGCTACACCCACTGCCAAACTAGCAACCCAGTTTATGCTTTTTTGAGTTTTCTGTACCCTTCAGTGGGTTAAATGTGTCGGGTTAAATGTGTCTCCGCCGCATGATAGAGCACTTTCATGTACAACATAACATAGCCTGTGGCATCAAAATTTTTCCCTTTCCTCCTTTGATCAGCTGCCTGAAACAGCAGATTCCCCTTAACCCTCCTGAAGACTTTCCACTGTGATGTGTGTAAAAATGGCTGTAGTTTGTAGAAAGATTGCAGAACTATTTAAAACCACACCAAATTGTTTTGAGTTGACCAGCACCACGGAGAAAAGTAATCAACCATTTAGGACAGACAGGGCCTTGAAGTAACAGGAGCTCAAATAGAGTGACTGAGACAGAGAATACAGGTGGATCAGGGGTTCTCAGTATGTGGCATCTAGGTTTCTTGAAAATCAACAATTGCAAACATACTCTAGCAGTCATGAAAATCAAATACATGAACCAGAGGTAAGGCAAAGTATAACAACACTGACATTAAATTAAAGAATTTATCTAACATAGGAAGGCTGGAGGGTTTTTCTTTTCTTAAGTTTTAATTTCAAAATGAACAGCCAACTTCATTCAGCAATCCTACAATGTGAATCAGGTGAAGAAAACCTAATAAAGCTGTGGGTAAAACATTATTTTTCATAAAATCAAGACCAAAGAAAATGTAGAAGAGAGTAAGCACTCATGTTAGCATGTTTGTTGTGAGTTGACTTGTTTTCAGTAAAGCTATTACACCTTAACATTACCATGAATATAGCAATCCTCTCCATTTTTGCAGACCAAATAATCTGTAAGAGTAGAGCTTTCCTTATTACAATTCAATTATTAAAATTCTCTCAAGAAGGTAAATCTACCTAATAAACTACACATGTCCTACAATGTTAATAAAAGATCTGTATCGTTCAAAACTTGGAGAAATCTATTTTTACAATTGAGAATACATTAAAAAAAATTTTGTACAAGAAACCATGGGAACAAAATTGATACACAGATTTTTTTTTTTTTTTAAATTTTAACTTGTACTTTGCATTCTTATCATGTAGTGCCGTGGTTCAACAGATAGCCTTTGGCTCTCATTGGTCATCATAAGGCATCATATGTCATTGGAAAGGGGTTTAAAAGCGTTGAGTTGGTAGACTTAACACGGCTAACTGTCTGGAACAATGGCAGTGAGCAGAATTAAAGAGGCTTTAAAGTCTTTATACAGTGTATCACAATTAATATAAAGCAGTGAGGAAAGAGTGTTGTCAAATATTTCCATCTGTATATATTTACCAATGAGATTTGCAGGTAACCAGGGACAGACTTGCGGGAAAGACCACTTAATCCTAAAATCATCACAGTTTCAGGTTTTGTTTGGAGCATGCTATAAATGAAGCTGTTATGTGACTCAAGTGGTGGTCTTCTAATGTGATGCAAAATAAATGTTCACTTGAACAAATGTTGGTAAAATGAGAAGCCATGTAAAAATGTTCATGTCCTCATTACAGTTGCTAAGAGCCATCAGTACTGCAGTTTACTTACATTCCAATAAATCATGGAAAGTCAGCTGTCTATAAATGCTTCTGAACTGTTAAAAAAGCACAGTGTCATATTGGATTACCAACACATTTTTGTGTGTCCCATATCATTTTGCACTTAAAACTGTGTTACAGTAATTCAGAAGAGCTACCCTGTGGGCAATGGCTTGTTAACACATTAAGGGTGGTTCTACATGAGAGTGGTTTCACACCAGGGATCCGGGCATGGATCAAAGTATAATTTGGCCCAAAGTCCAGCAGAGGCTTGTTCATCCTCTGCGCTGCAGATGAGAAAGTAGAGAGAAGGCTGTTGTATGTGTCTCGGGAACTATTAAAACATCCATTGTGGTTGTGTGGTTTGTCTGCACAGAACATCAAGAAGTAGTTGGAATGGATGCTTTATCTTCTGTCCTCTTTTTCCCTCTTGGAGGATTTGCTTGCCTGCTACTTGCATAATGCAACCGACTGTACGAGAATGTGTAGATAGGCAAGTGTGCGCAGGTGTGGGATAATATCACTATACTTAGAGTTGGTGTGCATCATTCTTGGGTGCAAAAGTATGACAGAAAGATGCACAGTCAGACAGAGATGGTTATTTTATGTCATGTCTCTACAGCTATAAAATATCAAAAATAAAAAATAAAAGACTGACAAAAAGATGGACAGACAGGTAGACAGATTAATGCTTAATTGATCTACATGGAAATTCAAGAAGTTAAAGCAGCACACATGCAAGTACTAGACCTGCAAGAGAACAACCTTTTGGATCCGGGCATAGGTCAGAGAGCACTCGACCTCAAAGTCATGATTGTATAACACTTACAGAAAGATCACTATTGAAGGCTCCAAATAAAGAATATCTTTTAAACGTTTTTTTTAGAGCCAGTTTTGCTGCTACTGCTTGAAATCATTTTGCAGTGCAGATATGGCAAAATGGCCCATTTGATATTGCCAGTTTGAAGCACATATTTACACCCTTGTAACATCTTGCCTTTTTTTGTAAGAGTCACAGACAAAATAGTTGGTCCGTGCTGACACTGGAGATGGCAACAAAAGGGTTTCAAGGCAATATGACAACACTGTACAATAGAGAAGCCAATAGTGGTGAACAGTGCATGCACATGTCTGTGGTTGTGTGTCTCTGTGAAGCTTCCTGTTTGTTTACACTGCATCCCTATTGCGGTCCAACGACACTGTAATGCAACATGGAATCGTAGACTGAGACTCCAATGCTTTGCCATTGCAACAACAGTCTGAAAATACAAAGCTACAATATTGGTAGGATTTTATTTTATTGCCATTGTGGAGTTGCACCCTGAAAAAGAGCTATTGTGGTAACAGAGTGAAAGAGTATAAGAATTTTTTAAGACTTTTCAGCTCTTAAAAGGTGTATCTGAAATTTTGTTGAGAAGAAGTTATGACATTTTGATTCCCTGGAATGTAAAGCAGAAGCAGATATTTGCGCCGACAACAAGAAACAATCAGTCATGTCCTCTGGGATTAACTCTTCATCACCAGCTTCCGTAATGCTTTGACATCTGAGATGGCAGAGTTAAAGGTCACGGCGTAGACACAATCTAAATTTAAAAGGTTATTCTTATGACACTAATTAAATACTCTGCCCCGCAGCATACGAAAGGTGCAGCCTGCGAGACTATTATCAAGTAATTTTGGGCTTTTTTTTCTCTGCTTGGTAGAAGATATTTTCATATATCTGTTTCGGTTGTGCATATATTGAATGTTAATTGACTGTTTATTGTTTGTGTGTGTGTGTGTGTGTGTGTGTGTGTGTGTTGTGCTAAAAAGCCATAATTTCTTTATTGATGTTTTAGCTTAAATGGTCAAGGCTAGATTTAGAATATCATTATCATTACTAGTTCGTTGCAGATTCTAGTGAGTAGATTACTCAAAGATACTCACATTCTGTCAGCTGACTTTCTCAAAGGACAGTTTTTACTGTTGTCCCTCCCCCATTAATTCTCATGAACATAAGGTGGTTGAGCATTTAAAAAAGTTACAGAAGATGGTGTCTAGAAGATGACCCATTTTAGTTATCCTCACAAGCCTTAGAAATTAGGCTCTCCAAGGCTCTAGTTGTGATAAGTGCAACACCACATGACAATATTTCTTTTGCCACGTATACAATATACAGATTTTTGACTGTTGAAAACCAAAGAGTCATGCATTACTTCAGAGAGTAAATGGGAGAAAACCGTAGATCATTCTTCCTCCCACCAATCATTTCTTAAACTAGTTGAAATTCCATTAAGACAAAGTGAACAAATAGCAAACAGTGACACTAAGTTTGTAGACAAAGATGTTTAAAATTATCACCTGACACTGAATACAACAAGAAAGCAATGACAGATCGGCCAAAACAGACACAATGTGTTTGTTGTTTCCATGTAAACACTGGGTGTTAAGTTAAAAACTACTACAAAACTGCTTCTGAAGGCGGCCTTCCTTGTTTTTGCATCACATGTATAATTTGTGCTGCTTATTTGTTATAGTCAATGGCTGCTCTTTGCCACCGGCTGCATGATCAGTCACCCAAGCTCCCCCATAACCTGAAACCCTCAGCCCCTCTATCTCCTGTTACAGTGGACCCCTGATTTGCTCTGCAAGTGATCCCTGAATACTTTGGGAGTTTTTAAAAAGTTTTTGGATAGTCTTTTCTGAATGTGCCTCCCATGTGTGTCATATTACCAACTTGTACTACAGAGGTTAGAACTTATGAAACATAATAGTGTCTTTGTTTGATAAATCTTCATAAGATAAAGGTCAGGAAAATGATTGAGCTCAATTTAATCAGTTGATGTAAAAAGACAGTCAGGCGGTTGATGACTTTTGAGGTGGACGTGGAAATTTGCTGGGATTTGCTGAAATATGCAATGACTCTTGGAAAAACTCTTTGACCAAACTGTGGTAGAAAGGAACAACAGGTCATCAAGCTTTTATGTCTTCCAGTGTTGTGAATATGAAAAAATAGTCAATTTTATATATTACCATATAATTTATCCATGCCAATCCTCAGCACAAAGTCTCGCAACACTAGCTTTAGAGCAGCTTCCACCATGAATTTGGAGAATGTACCTAACGAATGTTGCCCTCTGGGTTTAATATTGGGAGATCAGGGGTGTCTAAGTAACCCATGAACCAACCCACTGTTTTACATCCCACACAGACTCCCGACTCTGCTCTGTAAGGCTGACGCCAACAGCTGAAGCCTGGGTAGATTGTAGCTTGTGTGCTCACCTCAAAGGCATTTTGCCTTGCCTACTGGTCGATTGAGGAAGTCATGTTTACTTTACCTCTATCACAAATAAGTCATTCTCACACATGTCATCAGAATGTGACAGTTTTTACTGATAAATTCAATAACATTTTCACAATTTATCAATTGAGTTATTTTTTTGAACAAGCTCTATTGATCACAGATTTTTACCTCTGCATAGGAGGTTATGTTTTTGCTAGCATTGATTGTCTGTTTGTCTGTCTGTTTATGTGCAAGATAATCCATGAAGTACTCTATGGAATTTGATGAATTTTTTAAGGAATTTTGGTCATGGCACAGGGAAGAAGTGAATAAATTTTGGTGGTGATGGAATCTAGATGTGGGAATTTCTTAAAGAATTCCTTTGCTTTGCGATATAGGGTGATTTTGGACATTTATAACCTACCTTGGCAGGGGTGTATGCTCTTGCAGCACTTCAGTCTTGTCCAAACACCAACTTAAGTCAATCAGCAACTACTGTAAGAAAATCATGGTGCTTATGGCCCCATTTAAACACACGTTACATTCTCCAGAGCTGGAGGCAGGAATCAGAATCAGTTTTAATCAGAATTGTTTCAGTTGCTCTTATACATAGTATAGCAAGGAATATCAAAAAAGACATTAAAATAGATAAGCGACATTAAAACAGATAAGATGTGTTTAACATTACATTTGCTGTGTTTGACATTACAGTAATGTGCACTCTGTCATTTTTGCATTTCACTATCTTATGATGGTTTCCCCTACAAGCTAAGTGGCATAGCTAGTGGCTTGTGAATGAATTTGTTTATACCAATGAGCACTTAACATAACATCTTCTGCCATCAGTGCATAAATGTATGAGTGTATGGAGTGTAAGATGTTGTGTAAAAGTGCTTTGAGCGGTCAGGAGACCAGGCAAACATTTTACAAGTGTTGTTAACTAAACACTTAGAGTCTACTGTGCAACAACCACATACTATATTTAGGGTCCTCGCCCAAAGGGAAAGGACCCTATTGTTTTTGTATCGTTTTTGCCTTCTTGTTTTCATAGAGCAGCTTTAGTTTCTCTAAAGGCTGGATCAGATCCCCTGTTGTTTTTTCTTTTTACAATGGCACCATGTCAGACCACTCAGTAAAAATCTTTACCTGTCTTGGTAGACAGACTAGCCAGACTACGAGTGTGATCATGGCCAAATGTTATTTTCTGTTGTCATAACATTATCTGGTATCGTTAAGGTTGTTATTATAGGTTGTCAGGTGTGCAGGTCATCTGTCAGGCAGGGGACAATATGGGCTGGCTATGGTTAAAATTTAAGTTGATGTTTAAATGTAATTACATGTCAAGAGAATTAGTCCAATAATTTATCTCAACACAGTTATTGGTGCTAAGCTTTGATAAATAAAAACAAATGGTCCTTCCAGCTAAAAAGTTATTTTTGGCATCAGGTCAGGGTGTCAAACTAGATGGAAGATGCCAGAAACATTCTGACTTGCCATTCTCATTTAGAAGTGGGGTTGTAGGGTATCATAAAAGTTTTGCAGATTATGTCACACTGCTAGATAATTTCTTATTAATCGGTCCGGTGTGTGACAATTGGATTCAATGACACTGAAATCTGACTAAAACTGTGTATTTTTACCTGACCATTAGTTGATAGTCATCTAAATTTTTATGGTCTTAGATTTCTGTATTGTTTTTAAGTTTGTATGGGTAAACTATCTGTTACCTTTGGTTGCTAGCGAGACGTTTCTACTAAATTTTAAAGAGGTCATGACTGCTAGGGTACGCTCATAATCACTAATTGAAAAAAAAGAAAGACGTTTATTTTTCCATAAACAGACTTACCCCTGTTTGTGCTCTATTCTATGTGAAACTGTGATTAGTTTCTCTGATAAGTTGACCTATAAACTAATGTAAAACTCAGAAGAGCAGAATATGGGCTCTTTTTTTTTTATTTCTGATGGTAGGCCATTGATCAGTGAAAACAGTGCCAGTCATATCAGCTATGCTGATTGGATCAATGCGTATATCCTTGTTGCTTAATACATGTAAAGGTAATACATTAAGCACAGAGGTGTTGTCAAGAAAAGAAAAATCTCCTACAAGTGTATTCTCACCAAAAAATGCCACCAGCAACTTCTCAATATGTTACATTTAATTTAATGTACTGCATAATTCAAAGTAACTTGTGGAAATTTTGTAAGATCTTTTGCTTAGTTAGTTTTGTGTGAAACAAGCACCAAACCTTTTCAAATGTGGACTGTTAGTTCACTCGTCAAGTAGCACATGTAGTTTCTAAAATGAGCTTGCATGCTTTGTCGCACATATCAAGATTTATGGGTCTGGGGTCAGGAGTGTCCCCCAGGGATCTAGATCTTGTTTTCAATAGAAAGAAGAGAAATAACCATTACAAGTTCTCCTCAGCATAACAAAGTCACTTTTTTTGTAAGAGGGTGACCATTATTCTTTTGACCATATGCTGCAATAAGTGGCACCTTAAAAAAGTTTGGTGATCGGTGGTGATCATAAGATAAAGATAGACATTTAATAGGCTTGGTTCATGTTGCTTTTTAACTCATTTCTGTTTGTCTTTCAAGTTTAAGGTGGCAGGAAAACTGAGCAGAGGCAGTGGTTGGTAGAGCCTGCTCTTAGACACGTCCAGAACATAATCTCTGTAGCGAGTACCACGTGAGATGGCTATAAATTATCACATGCCATGTTCTAACCCACCCCTAGCTCCTAAACCTTAATTTACCAGCAGGTGTACTTAGTATGCTGGGTGAAGTGGAGCGATAAGCCACACCAACAGTCATAGATAGAAATGTTTGACCTGCTCTGCCAACAGAGAAAGTAGATCTACGGAGCTGATGACATGTAGAGTTGTTGTCAGTTCATTTGCCTTGTGTCCTGTGTCAAAATAAGGGAAAGTTGTTGTATGGGAGAGTGTGACAGATGTAGATGGGAGATAGGACAAGCTTTCCAGCAACATCCCACTAAGTATTTTGTACAGAGATCTTTGTGCAGGTCTGCTGAAGTTTTATATTACATTTTCTTTATTTTAGATTCTACAAGTGCATATTTTGCAGTAAATTAACTTAATTTGGCAAGAACATAACAACTTTCAGTACCATTTTTTCAATTTCATTTTTTTTCCACTTGAGCCACGTTTTTATGCAGGGAAAATAACACAGAACTTTGTCAAAGATGTATAATCAGGCATTATATTTAAATGGATTAAACTGAATAGAAAGACTGACTCCCATGAAACTGCATTTCAACCAGGGAGAAACAGTCAACCTGTCACCAAGCCCACTTTGTATTATCTTTCCTGTAATCAAAAACCTTGGCCCTTTGCCCCCCCTCTCTGCACCATAACAGTAAATGAGTTTTTAATGCAAGGGCCAGCTTTGTTCAAGATATCTGTTATGGAGGCCAGATTTAAAATAAAAAACAATAAAATGATATGAACCAAAATTTAGATCTCCATATTTATAGCTGAATGGAGTTTTTAAAAATGTATCTTAACATTTTTACAAATAAATGATAATAATTTTAATAGGAAAAAAACAAAACACCGGTTAATGAAGCTTTAAGTAGGATTTTTATGATGCAGTGGGCAGCAAAACCTAGAGATTTGGGACTGCAGCTCCCCATCTTACATAGTGATCATATTGCACTTTGTGGTGCTCATGTGAAATTTGCAAAAACTTTTAAGGTCAAGCTTTCATTGCCACCTTATTTGGAATTCTTATAATGGTACATACATTTTTTAAAGAAATTCCTGGGCTATCATAATATTTATGCTGTAATGATGTCTTATTTATGTACTAAAAGTTGTATGACCAGAGAGACAAAACAAGAAATCCCAAAACAATATTTATATCTCCCAGAACTTCTTACAAATCACACACAGATCAATGACACAGAAGCATTTTCACATCAGATTGTGGGACCCTTAAGCTTTGGCCATGGGTAGATCAACATTAAAGTGTGCAAAGAAACTGACAGCAAAAACTATTAATATATTTACACATATTCTCCAGATGTTTTTTGCTCTATTTAATCATTTTTGCACATTTTTGGAAGCAATTTCTTTGGCTCAAATGTTACAAAAGGCCACATCCCATTACTCACGCTTTCTTGTTGATTCTTTAAGAAAATGACAGACTGTTGTCTTGTCTCTTGCTGACTTTTGGCTGCTCCTGATTGGACACTGCAATCTTAATAACAAAAGTAGAATACTTTCGCCACATTTAATTATTAAAAAAACTGAGCAGGTGTCACTTTCTCTTAGGGTCAAAATGTACATCTTTTAAAATCATTGTTAAATTTTTTAAAATTTAAATATATGGGACAAATATCACAAATTATGGAGTTATCATTGTGGATCCACAAATACAATAGTTCCAGAAAAAAACACCAGATTGCATGGCTGGATTAAAAAAAAAGTGTAAGGGATACATTTGACCCGAAGTCTTCCATGAAATGACAAAAGAATGAGTTTCCAAACATAGTTGTCCCATTAAAGATCTGTTATTAGGTTCAAATAAATGATAAACAAAATCAGTGTTGCCCATGGGTTTGGGAGGGTCAAATAAGATTTTTTTTGCTCAAACCCAAAAACAACAGCAAGAGAAACACAAAACATGGTAGTCCTGTATCAGTATTACAGTCGACCAAAGGCCCTCACATAACCTACTTAGTCTCACCATATTACGAAGATAGAACTTGAGCTTGTATAGCACTAACTAATAAACAATGTTACATTGTGCTTAAAAAACAGATCTCTCAATTGCCCCTTTCCCCAGATTGATATAGTCCAATATTTGTGATGTTGTTCAGCCTCCTTTCAATTCCATTTATTTTTGAACATGTTGAACTGCAGGGGCTAAGAGTGCTGCAATTTTCTGGTGCACCAGTGTGTCGTGTAAAGGATTACTGGTCAGGAATGAGTCACTGTCTGGCAGCACAAACCTTACATAATATAGTTACCTTGGCAACACGGTTGGGTCATTCATCATCATTGTGCTGATGTTAGAAAAAGTTGACTTCATATAAAAAAAAAAACTTATTAAGCCCCCATCTTAGCAATAATACAGTTTATCAATTAATGAATGAAAATAACTTCAAATATAAATGCTACATTACTTTGTTAGCTAATACTTCATTTGTAATGTAGCTGTTTGAGCATTGAGAGGTATGTGGAACAGATTGATAAGATACTATAGCAGGCTCTCAAGAGGCTATTGATATGAATATACAGTAAATATGGTGTGCCTTGAGATTGTGGCTTGGTTTTAGGTGTTCCTGTGGCAAAAATAGTCTCTAAACTTCTCCATTAGCTTTATACAAATGCTAGTTGCTTACTGGTGTGATATACCTTGCTAATATTTTGCTTCAATCAGTCTGTCAGTGCTAAACAAACCTTCCCTCCTTCATAGCTCCATCTCCCAACCCCAGCTTCACTATTCTTTTGCTTCTCTGTTTGGTGTTTGTTTGGCCTTGTGTTCTCATTGGTCAGAGCCTCTGATGTGGCAGGGCAAATAGGAGGCAAAAACAAGAATTGAGAATGCCTAACTTTCTGTTGGTAGGTGGTTACACATTTAAGATAATATAAGATAAGATAAGATATTCCTTTATTAGTCCCACAGGGGGAAATTCCAAAATATACAGCAGCTGCAGGATACAAGAGAAGTATAAGAAAGAAGCATTATACTGAAAAATAAGGTAATTACAAATCAAATACAGTAATATAAAAATAGAAATAATTTTTTTTTTAAAAAAGTATAAAAAAGTATAAAAAAAGTATGTTCTATATAGTCAGTGGCATATTTACAGTCCTTTTGTCCATGTTTGTTGTTTAACAGATGGTTATGTACATGTTGATATTTTACAGGTTGAGATTTGAGATATTATAATATAAATATGGTGGCTATGTACATGTTTGATATGTTTGGTATTTTAAGATGTGCTTTTGGCTGTTGCTCACTATGACACAGAAAAGAGGACAAAATAGTTCAAGGCAAACAGGTATTAAAACCCTGTGGCTCTAGGATCAGGCTTAAATCGTTGTCATCATTCTACATGTAAAACATCTAAATGAGTGAGATACCTCATATACCTGAAGAGAAACTCTTGCCCCCTTGGCCAAAAAATACAGTTGGAAACCTGGCAGCACAGATGTTGTATTGGTAAATGATACCAAGTTTAATATAATGCATGATTTTACCCGAAGTTATGCCATTTGTTTATTTAATACATATCACATCACATTGGATACTATTACTCTTAATCAAATCAGCTGTAATATTGGTGCATCTGTTGGGATAAAATATTAATTTCTTTGATTTGTGAATAAATACAAGCCCACTCAAATATCAAATTATATTCTGTTAATACAATCAGTGCACTCTCACATCACATTCCACCACCTGCTGAGCTGAGTGGCTAGGGCCGGACGCTCGTGGTCGGCTGTGGAGCACACTGCAGCTGTTAAAATGTTAAGATGATGCCAATACAGCAGGTGGTAGGATTCAGTGAAGTCTGGTTCGTCTTTCTTTTATATTAAATGGAAATATTCAGAGTCTGTTGCTGGTTTTCCATAACAGCAAGGCCTGTGGTTCTCAACTTGTGGGTTTGTACCCAAAAGTGGGTTATAGATCTTTATTATATGGATTGCACATGTTTGCATAGGTAAAGAGGTGTTGGTAGAATGATTCATGTTTAACTTTGTTGCTTAAGAGCATGTTTCATTAAGTGCTGTGTGTGTTAAGCAGTATGGAATTTTGTAACTTTAATACAGTAGGTGGTATGAATACACCTTAATGCTGGTTGTCACTGTCATTACACAAAAGTCATAGGAAAAGGGGAAGAAGGGAACTATTGGATTAGGTAGTGTAACAGAAGGGGACAAGTGCTTAAGTGTCTTCTCAGCATTAAAAATGAAAAAGTTAACAGATAGAGACAAAGTTTTGACTACTTCCCAAGATGACTTGAATTATTGTATTAGTGATGTTCTAAGGCTGTTCTGTCACATCTTAAGTCCAAACTGCATCACCTGTTTATCAAATTTATGCTATTGGTTGATTTATTGATTTATTTTTCAAGTGAAACTTGATTTGTCTTCAAAAAACATGATGTGGGTCCTAAACTACTGAACCTGGCTCACTTAGGAAATAACCATCACTGGTTTAAGAAATCCAAGGCCATATCAAAAAGCAGAAATGATTGAGAAGCAGAAAGTCAGGTGTTTTTAGAAAGATCTTGTACTCTTATCACAAATGAGGATTTTAGCTTTTTTTTATGGCTCTTAGTTTTCAAACAGGGAGCATGGCATTGCTGTATAGCTCACAGCAAAGTCTACAAGCTGCCTTCCCATGTCGCCTCAGCCAGCTCATCCTCACCATTTGCACTAATGGATTTGTAAATGATCAGACTGGAAAAAGGGGCAGTCACTGCTCTTGAACAACTCCTCAGCAGTCCACAGTAAAATGCAGAAGTTAACCAGAGAATTTGAAATAAACTATCAAGGTCATTCTTGTGACTCTTTTTAAATTTCTCTCCAGTGTAAGTCCTCATAGCTGTGGCAAACCAATATTAAGTGTCTTCTTCCCCCACCTAACCCGCTTGTGCAAAACAAATAAACTTAGAAACAACAAAAAAAAATATTTCCCCACTTTCCCTGATTGGGTCTTGGCTAGTCAGAGGCAGGTCTGTGATTGGTTCTGCCCACACTGACAATTTGTGGTGTCAAGTTTGCACTCTTTTGAGGAAAGGGTTGAGGCTATGGAATCTTGTGAGGGAAGCACCATTGCCCTGCAATGGTATGAATTGTTGTGTTGGAAATTAAGGACAACCTCAAAGGGGGTGGGATTTCCATTGGCTGGAAGTTGTCTGGTACTTGGCTGGGAGGGCAGTATTGAAGTGGCTGGATCTGTAGCTGGAAAGGATTATCATAACACAGCATCAAAGTGGCAGTGATGGTAAATTAACAGGAATGGAGGAAAGTGATTGTCAAGAGTGCACTCATGGGCCCAATGGCTCATATTTGTGTTTCTCCTTACTGATCATTGTTCATCCTACTTGCTTCACATGCGCCGTTTCTTCTGCCTTACACCTTAGAGAAACTGAAAGAGAGATGCATGGAAGAGACATGAGGACAAAGGAGGCACAAAATACCAAATGAGTTATCCTTTATCAGTTTGAGCAGCTTCACCGATAATGATGAGCTGCTCCGCTGATTGGCCATCAAACACGTCTCCACACAAACACCATCAGTTACAAATGATATATGTTATATTTTTAAACAATATATGTAATATGTGAAATTAAATGAAATGTTTTTATTTTCATAAGCTGAACAAAGCTGGTTTGAGTGCTATAAGTTTTTAGTGATGAATTTGATGATTCATCTATATTTTTTTAATTGATATGAAAAAAATGGATAAATGTTATGCCACACTAATGTGCCATCACATAAAATAGCAGTTTGTTCAGAAATAAATCAGCGGCTACAAAGTTTAAATAGTATCAGATCAACACTGTCAGAAAAACCTGTATGAAAATTGTAGTGATCAGTGTGAAGATGTGGTATTTCTCCAGGTGCCGTGCCTACAAGCCAGTCATGGTGCATCTTTAGTTGAACGACTTACAGTATATTGAGGATTCACTGGTGTATCCTCACTCAGAGCTCTGCCAGAAGCCTCTGCTCTTCTCCATTCACTGATTAAGCCTAATGCATCTGTATCTTCTATTTAACCACTGGCACTTTCACAACCTTGTTTCACCAAATTAAAGTTGTGGTGGTTCTGGCAACGGATGTGAAGTTTGACTGCAACTGCCAAACTTTGCCTTAAGTTCAAATGAAGTCTACTGTAACAGTGCTGTCATATTGTAGTCAGATTGTAAATATTGTTAATGTTAATAGTGTAAATTCCTTGGCATTGTTCATAGTCTCACTTTACTTATTTTATTTTTTCCTTCATTAGGAAGTTTTTGCCTGTTGCAACCTGCTTACTTAGATTTCTATGCTCTTATCTATTTTATTATGCCTTTATTTGATATTCCTACTGCTATACTGTGAATGTGAGCAACTGAAACAATTCCTTGGGGATTAAAGTATTTCTGATTCTGAATATGTTAGAAGAGTAACCCTTTTTGCCTCCAAGTGATGTTTTGATTCAGTAATTCCCCAGCAGCGGATATCTGGAGAAGAAACTTCTCTAACATTACCTTTGGAAACATGAAGGCATTATGCCTTGTTCACTTTTACTATCTGAATGTTATTACTTTCGGCTTGCACCTCATCCTTCTTACACAGATTTTAGGCTCAGAAAGTGCATAAAATGGTCATTAATTCAAAGTTTTGCCTATTAATATATACGCATAAAACTTCAGATCTTGATCATGTAAAATTATACCCATAACAAAGTAAAGTAAAAATTGAGTCCCATTTCATGAGGGCCAATTATTTAGTCTGGGATCCACACAGTAATCCCCTGATGGTCGTTACACCAGGGCATAGCCAACCCATTCTGTCCACTGGCTTTCAGGGGGATTTCTCATCCACACCAAGTCTTTTTTCCATTGAACTTTCTCTTCTTCCTTTTCCTCCTGCTCTGTTTATATGACATTTTAGAGGTCTGCAGAGCAGCTGTTAAGAAAGTTGCTGAGTTCACTTGTCTCCATTGTTTGTTTTAAGTTGTGCTAATGGCTATTTGAGCTGCCTGTGGTACCAGCAGGTTCCTGGCATGAGACACACTGAGCCATATGGGGAAAGTGCCTTCCTTGTAACTGTCATATCTTTGTGTTCACCCCTGCTGTGTGTGTGTGAGTGTGTGTGAGAGTGTGTGTTATTACTGTGTATATTGGTTTTTTAATGATGCACTTCTTTTTTAGATTTGACCCCCTTTCACCTTAAGCCTAGCCTTTCTCTTGGCCTGGTTTTGTGCCAGCAACATCTTGTAGGGAGGTGTGGCATGCCTGTCTTGGTTTGCTATCATATTCAATCACATGCTTGATGTAAAAAGAGAATTGCAAGGGGGGAGAAATCTATGACACCCTGTCATACCCCAGGACTCACACTATGGGTCAGCACATGAATATGCTGTAATGTAATTTCCTGTATTAAAAGGTCTACATGTGGAAGTTGAGAGTTTTTTTCATTTGTAACGTTATTTAACATGTTAAGATTCATAATAAGGGTACTCTTGGTATCCCTGAGGTTGTCCATGCTCATGGATGAATGTTCTAATGAGGGGGATGGGGATTGGACTTGAGACAAAAGAAAAAAAACACAAGTATTAACGTTACACACTTGGATGCTTTAAATACAAAAAGGCTGTAATTAATGGGGGTAAAGCATTGAAAATATATCACAGTGTATAAGCTTGCAGCTTTGTCTTGACACCCAAAAAAGGTGCAACCAGATATACATTGTGCATTTATCACTTGCAGCCTGATGGATTTAAAGACCTTTATGTTGTTTCAAACCGCTTCAAATGTCTGGATCTGGATCATTATACTAGCTTTTGTTGGATCTGAGCCTGTTTCCCCCATAATTTCGATTGTAATTTATTTGTCAGCTGGATGCCCTGGTTGAACATTTAGAGCTGAAATGTGGACTCTGATTGCAGACTTTTCCAGTCAACATTGTCGGACCTTGTCACAAAACCCGTGGGGAAAAAAATAATACCCCGTCTTTTCTCAGACCATGTATTTTGTAGTCAAAGAAAGTCAGATAAGAGACGTGAGAACACATTTTTATTGTGTAAAGGAGCCAATGTACATTCAGTTAAAGGTGATTTTACTAAGGTACTTTTTTTTATTCACTTTTTTGCTCTCTAGAAAAAAAATCCATCTGAGGTTTGTCAGCCTTTTCATCTCATCACATGTACTCCTCTTTTAGATAAATGTGAAAATGTAAGGGCTACATGATGCTTTTACCTCACAGCAAGAACATGCTGGACTGACCTCCCAGTTGGGCAGGGCCTTTCTGTGTGGAGTTTGCATGTTCTCCCCTTGCTTTAGCAGGTCATCTCTGAGCACTCTGGTTTCCTCCCACAGGACAAAAACATGCTTGTTAGATTAAGTAGTGAATCTTAATTGCACGTAGGGGTGAGTGTATTTGTGAGTTGTCGTCTATTACTATATGTCAGCCCTAGGTGCACCCAGCCTGTCGCCCAGTGACAGCTGGGCAGACTCCAGCTCCCTGTGACCCTAGAGGGGATAAAGCTGTATAGATAATGGGTAGATGGATGTTAAAATGTTTAATATCTGAAAAACTAGCCAAAAAAGTAAGGAGTATAAACATATTTTGACAAGGGGTGTGTATTGACAAGGATGCAAAAATAAAGATACAAAACATCCTGTTTATTTATTAGGCATGGTCCCTGCAAAATGTATAAACTTTATTGCCTACCTCAATGACATAAATAATAGTAAGAAGTGTGTGACAGAGGGATGAAGGGTCAAATGGATAAATGTCTGCTGCCAACAAAAGGCCAGAGCCTGCAATTAAATTAAAACAAAATCCTGAATTTCTGTGAGTTATTGAATAATAAAATATCTTAATATTGCATGAAAGATATTGACACAGTATTGCACCACAAAGCTCACAATATATTAATGTACACTGCCTGGCCAAAAAAAAGGTCACCACCACAAAAAAAGGTCACACACTCTAATATTTTGTTGGACCAACTTTAGCTTTCATTACAGCATGCATTCGTTGTGGCATTGTTTCAGTAAGCTTCTGCAATGTCACAAGATTTATTTCCATCCAGTGTTGCATTAATTTTTTCATCAAGAGCTTGTATTGATGATGGGAGAGTCTGACCACTGTGCAAAGCCTTCTCACGCACATCCCAAAGATTCTCTATGAGGTTAAGGTCTGGACTCTGTGGTGGCCAATCCAATGTCTCATGCTCCCTGAACCACTCTTTCACAATTTGAGCCCGATGAATCCTGGCATTATCATCTTGGAATAGGGAAGAAAAAATCCATTAATGGAATAACCTGGTAATTCAGTATATTCAGGTAGTCAGGCTGACCTCATTCTTTGGGCACATAATGTTGCTGAACCTAGACCTGACCAACTGCAGCAGCCCCAGATCATAGCACTGCCCCCACAGGCTTGTACAGTAGGCACAAGGCATGATGGGTGCATAACTTCACCTGCCTCTCTTCTTACCCTGATGTGCCCATCACTCTGGAACAGGGTAAATCTGGACTCATTAGACCACATGACCTTCCTCCAGGACAGTTCTTAATCCAATTTTAGTAGTTTCTGCAATCTCCATAGATATTTTCTCTTCTTGATGCATGCCAATGATTTGACCCTTTTTGAACAGACTAACATCTTTTCCATGAACACAGGATGTGTCTTTCGACATGGTTGTTTAAGAAATGAGAAGCTAGTCATTGCATCAGCTGGGGTTTAATAACTTGTTGCCAGCTGAAAGACAATCGCCCATGCGGTAATTATCCAATAGGAGGCTATTTGCTTCGTTAAATCCAGGTGGCGACTTTTTTTTTGGCCAGGCAGTGTATTATGTATGTATGTAAGGCATATATTTTCTCATACCCTTAATTTGAATGTTGATATATTGGAAACTGCACAAAGACAGCTGATAATTTGCTGAAGAATCCTAAATGTAAATGTGTATAGAAAATTGTACATTTTTTACAGCTTTGATAATATCATGCAAGTGTAAAGATCTCATTTTAAGTTTTGCAAAGGTATTTTATTGTGCTTCAACCACAAACACTGGTTGCCAATGTCCATTTTTTTAGGTAAAAAAAAGTGACATTAAATAAACTAAAAAAACACCATCTGAATTACTGCTCCTAGGTACCTTTTATTCAAGTAAGGGGGGGCAGGGACAGTAATGTCATTGGCTAGTCAGTTAGAGGGTTGGACAATGCAAAAGGGCTTGATTGGTATTTGTCAGCATGGCAGCAGTGACAGCTGGGAAAATGCATTGCTTGCCTTGGGCAGAGATGGAGGAGAATTTGAGTGAGGTAAGAGAGAAGAGAAATGGGGGTAATGAATGGAATAAAGGCGGGAGAGAAGGAGGGCAGGTGGGGGTGGGTGGGAATCATCACTACGTCACCTCATACACTAATATAGCTCCGATGTTGCTGAGCGCTGTTAGGGAAGAGACCAGTTACATGTTCAGCGCTGTATCCTGCTGTTTATCAGACATGGAAAAAATGATTTAGCCTATGGAGAATGTTATCTATTTCATGTTGCTAGTTAGACTTTGAATGTCAGAAAGACAGTTAGTGTGTTTGGATTATTTGTCAGGATGAATACGGTACTTGACAGCACAGTGACAGCCAATGAAAAATAAATTTATGGTCTACACGAGGACTGCAGCTATTAATAACTTTTTCAGAGCAGCGGGAAAAATGGCTGGTAAGGCTAAGTTGTCAAAGCCAACAATCTCCCCCCCACCCCTCACCCCTGAGTCTTGTCAAACTGTCTGAACTCTAATCTCTACATGCTTGACTCTCTGCTCAACTAATATTTCTTCTATTTACAAACAACTTTCAGAGGAACTGATTTGTTCCTTTTCTTGGATTGTAGTTCAGCCATTCACCTTCACTTTTCTTAACGCAATTCCCTGGTCAGCTGCTTTGTTGTTTGTCTGATGTATTAACAGACTGCTCCTTTTTACCAGACTCATGACTACTGTTACAGAAGCTGTAGCTGATGAAAGTTTAGACTTTCCCTTCAGCCTGTGTGGCCTACATCCTTCTTTTGCCGACCGCCACTTTGACAAGCCAGATGGCACTCTGATGTCATCTGTCCAAAGTCCAAGAAAGCTGTTCAGAGTCTCAGTCACCTGGATCCCTGCTCTCAGCACCTTGTTTGACACTTCATGTCAGCAGATTCCAGGTAACCATAGGGCCTTCTGAGCCCGTGTCAGCACTCTCAAATCAAACTCACCGTGAAACACCTGATAGGCAAGAAAAGAGGGGCAAGTGTTGATTATCTGTCAGAAATTATATTGTTGGAATTTATGGTTTACATTAGAGGGGATTGCTTGTTTACTTTGACAGTGATGAGTGTGGTTTTCATTAAGGCAAGCTGCCTTTACTTTGTGTGTCTCAGGATTCATTTTGTTTACAAAAAAACAAAGCAGGTCCTCAATCTATTTGTCCTGGACAACAAAACAGATAACTGAAAAGAAATATTTGATCATTATAACTCTGACGGACCTTTTTTTTTTTCAACTAGAAAAGACCAGTTTGAAATTGGGTGGGCTGTTTGACATTTAATTGAGAAGTATTGATAGGGATACATTTATGGTATGTTTTTGAAAATAATTGTTGGCTGTAAATGTTTTGTATATTTCTCTGCCTGAATCCTTGGCTCTATTCTATGTTGCATGCGGAAAGCACACTGATCAGTCTTTATAAACATCTGTGAGCACAATTATAAGTGGCATTCATGAGTATGTATACACATTGAGGCTGGGTGTTACAGCCTAAAGATAAATGCCCTGACTCAATTTCCAACTTTGTGAAATTTTTCCCTCTCAAAAAAAAAACAAAAAAACCTCGGTACGACAGAAATTGCATAAACAAGTTTTGATTTAATGTTTGGATTAAAATGCATGCATTTGGTATTTTGTTTATAAATGTGCGTTAGGTAGTTTAAAAGTAGACATCCTTGTCTATATTGGAACTGAAAACTGCATTATTTTTTTATAAAATGAGAACCCTGAAATCTCTTGTTAGTATTTAATCTCGTTAAAAAATAACTACAAGCCTTAAAATGTGCCAGTGCCAAAAACATGGCAGGGCATACTATTATGAAAGCAGTGAAAATGTGTAATATTTCCATCTTCAAATGGGTGGAAACTGTGTTTGGTAGGGGGGAGTCCAGGGGTTGCAATAAGTGGCAGAGTAAGTCAAATCTTCTAATCTGTATATCTTCCATCCCTAATACTCTAATTTCAAATGTAGCTCCATGTTGCATTAGAGTCTTTGATTGTGTGTGTGTTTTTCTTGTTTCTGGGGGTAATATCTGCACTGTATCAGACAGGAATAGCGCATATACAATGCATACTCTCTTTCAGCTCCCTGTCCTGTAACAGACTTATAATGAGCTGATCAGCAAATGCTCTGATATAAAACTGTAGAGTGACTGTGCCCTTGTGCATCCTGTGAAAGTGAAACAAGCCCAGTGTTTGTTTTGATCTTGTGGATGTATGCCCGTCTCTGTAATGTGTCCTCAAATAACATGTTCACTCTGCGCCACAGACTTTAGACCAGGATTTAGATAATTTAAGGCACACACATTTTCTGCATCCTGAAGACTGGAACACACCAGCTTTGTATCGGACCGCTTCTCATTTCCAGATAAACACATCCCCCGGGTGCAAGCAGGAGTGCATATTCATTTGCTATTTAAATAGTGTGAGCCCTAGGTGTTAAAATGGCAACTGCAACAGGTGGAAATTAGAGAAGACACCTGCACGGCAACACTCTGCAACAGGCATCCAACAAGACCATTTGTAAGCTGAAACTTGACAAAAATTAAGATGGGAAAAAATGACACATGTGATTAATTGTGACTTAGTCCTGGTTTTATCATCAAAAGAGCAGGACCAAATAGAAGCCAATCCTAATACTGGTGTGTTCTTAGTGTTTGACAACATTCCTCTTGAGTCCAATTTTTTTTTTCTTTTTTTTTATTATTGCCTTCAATTGATACTTGATCTCCAAGCATATTCCCTAAACAGGTGTCCCTTTAAAGCCCTTATGTAGGCACTATGTCAGCAGAGCTCTGGAGACTAATTGCTGTTTTCCTGCGTGCTTACATATTTGCTGGAATGCTCTTAAAGTTCCACAGTTGGGCGACAGCTGTCAAGTCAGAAGTTTCCTTTGACCTGTACGTTTCTCTTCGACTCCAGTATCCCATGTTTAAATATCCTAACGGTTGAAATAAGATAACCTGCAGGTATCATGTGTATGTGAGAAAGAAGTAGAGAAAAGTGCTTTCAAGTGTGAGCTTCTTGGGTTTAAGTTGCATGACTCTGGCTGTAACATGTGTTTGTGTATGGTGGGGTTAGTAACTTAATGTCAGGCATGTGAACTCAAAGGATGATTTGACAGTCACAGGCTGTGGTCGGGCAAATAAGATTCTAGTTACCTCACAAATTGTGGTTTACCTTTTGATATCCCTTCATAAAACCCCATGACTGATCCCAGCATAAATCTGAGTATTTTACAAGCTTCATCACAGAAACGTGGTATGAATCAAAGCGTGAACGCACCAGCCTTAATGGTGGTCGTGAGGGGCCAGGCCCCATGTCTCAGTGGCCAAGCTATGTCACCCATTGCTAAGACTCCATAAATCAAAGACCATCCTCGCTTGCGACTGTGCCAAATGTGGAGCAAGGCAAGCTGACCCCGCTTCCTCACCCATACCCCCCCCCCATTTAACTGTCTCCCATGGCATGATGGTGGCTATATGTTGACTATGCAGGCTGCGGGTATGTGTCTGATTTGTTGAAAAGTTAAATTAAGGCTCTGGAATGTTGGTATCTGTTTATGCCATATTGGGAATAGAGAAAGAGATGGATGGCTCTCTAGGGTAGTTTCTTAAGGCGCATATTCTGATGTGTTTGTGTGTGCATGTGTGTGTTAGCTCTTATACTCCACCCTTGTGGCACTATTGCAAATTTTAAACAACTTATGTGTAGTCAAGAGATTCCTCTCACAAAGTTACCCTTCTGCACTTTTGTTTTTTTAAAGATTATAAACCTTGCCTGCATAAGTATATAACTGCCAGTCAAGCGAGCTGCATCATAATGAGTACAGTGCCCTCATATGGAGACACGATACTGTCCTGTCAATCCCTCTGGGACAGTTAGAAAAAAATATAGCACCCTCTAGTGGTCAGCAGGATAAAAGCTTTTTGAACCACCCTTCATCCCCAATGTCTGTTTATAGATGCTGTTCTTTCCTGCCACAATGTGGCAAGACACCACAGAAGTCCTGAACAAAATACAAGGGTTCTTACAGATGCTTGAAATTCTTTAAACTGCTTGGCCTAGATGCTTTTCAAAAAGAGCTTGAATTTCTTATAAGGTGCTTGAGAGCTTGTGAATTATAATCATACTAAGTGCATGTATGGACAATTATTGTCATGGACTGAATTAGGCTATACATAATGCATAGTCTTTAAAGCAACACATTTTTTTCTGTAGAACTCTAAATACAATTCTGTGTTTCTACTCACATAATATAATCGGAGTCATGCAAGGAACTGATAACATTTTCAGAGTATATTTATTTGTGTAATTTCACAGTAACAAGAGCTGTGTGGGGCCAAAAAAAAGCTTGAAAATACACCCCAGAAACCCAGTCCTTGAATTTGATCTCTGAAAAGCAGTGTGACCCCCTTATTTTCAAACAAAGAAAGATAGACAGTATCTGAAAACTTTGTTATTTTTAAGAGAAAACATTAACTACAAAATGGTAACAGCAATTTTAAGTGACTTCCTTGACTCTCAGATTCAAGGCCTAAAATCTCTCTTTCTAGCTGTACTTTTAGATCAAAACCAACAAACATGGCCACAATAACTGCAGCTGTTTACCAAAGAAAATCAGAAATACAGCATCCAAAGGCCTTTTAGTGACATACACTTCAAACTGTTAGATGATATTTTAATTGTAAAAGAAAAAAGAGAAATCAGGAGCTGGTACACATGCAGGCAAACTAAAAACAAAAACTACTGAATTCACCTGTTTTACCTTGACAGCAACCTACTGCACAACTTTTAATTTTAATTTATTTTATTATTTGTTCTGACTTAACCCTAAGCATTTTATTATTTTAAGATGTTATTGTTTTAATGTTTTTATTTTTTATCAGTGTTTTTGGTTTTTAATCATGAGTATTTTAATTTTCTTTAACAATTTTACTGGTGGTACAAATGAAGGAACCTGAACCTGAGTGCTCTCAGGTGTAAAAATTTTACTTGGGCTACAATGAGGACCCCAAAGTGGTTATCTGGAGTCAGTTTTGAGATGTTTTATAACCACAATTTGATGATGGAAAGAGTAAAAATATGTACCATGTAAGATATAGTACTCAAGTAACATTAAAGTTACTTTGACTAGAATTCTCTTAAGGAAATAAAATTACTGGCTCGTTAATCCACACAGGTAAAAGTAAAATGTAATTTCTGTATTTTTTTTACATAAAGTACCTCATTATTTGAATGATTCTTTTTAAACCTGAGAAGGAGGAGAACAAATGTAAAGTATGATTATTCCTCAATGTACAGAGACACCAAGAGGTTATGAATCTCCAAACAAGCTGTTTATTTAAAAGCACACCTCTATAATAAGGTTTATTGTTACAGCAAATTTTGATCTTGAATTATTCTCTCCGTAATTGCTGGTGGCTGTCACTTGGTAGAAAAAGTCATACCACGGGATGATTTTAGAAAGTTAACTAAAAGGTTTGGCTTCCTCTGTTTACCATTGTTTTATATTTTGAATTATTAACAGATGTGTAAGACTTGATAAAGTGTAATACTCAATACAGTACTCAAAAATAACTGATTAAAAAGGTAATCAAAGAGGTGCAGATGCATAAAAAGCTTCTCAAATATAATAACAGGAGTATATTTGATTCGCAGGTGTGATTTTAGGATCAGACCTTTGGGGGTGCTCAGCTCCTTTAGGATGCAAGTTTCTTTCACGTGTTCTCTGCTGCTGTTAAACTACTAATTTAAACAAGAGAAAGAAATATTTTCTCACTAATGCACCACAAGTGTACTTAATTTTGAGCCACATTTCAATGTTTATACAGTTATTGTATAACTTCAACAAAGTTTTGAATGCAGTATGTTTCTCTACACTTTGTACTTATACACCTTTATTGTGAGAATATAATGCTCTTTTTTAGAATCTTAAATAACATGTCTTTAAGGTCAATGGGCTTGAACTAAATATATCTCACCACATAAAACAACCCTTTGCCACCACCTTAAACTCATGAGTTTATGCCATTAATTTTTAAAGGAATTCATTTTGCTCTGCATTCTGTCCTGAAATTAACTATGTGTTAAAAAATGTGTTTTTTTATGTAAATACATATTTTTTTGCTTGCTAAATTTCAAGAAATTGGAATTTATATATTTATTTATTAATGTTATTAGTGTATTTGTTTAAATTCAAGGATGTGGTTATGATTATTTCAGTCTGCTATTATTATTTTAGGGGTGGTGGTATTAAATAAAGGAATGTTTCTGCACCCCTGAAATTTATACAAATCTTTGGGGGATTTCATTACTTTCATCTCTGCCAGCGATTGTGTTGGACAGAAAATATACAAAAAGATTTCTGAAGAGTTGTAGGCACTTGTTAATCCGCATGAAAAGTGTAAATTCTTGAATTTCTGATTAATATAGCACCATCATCCTTGAACTGAATTTACTCAGATTAAATGTCAAAAACTGAAAAATAAAAAAAACTGTTTCCAGTCACAAACTTTCACTTTACAATTACAAAGACAGTTTTTTTTTTTTCAATCGTTGTACACCACTGCCGGCTTGTTTTTCTCTTTGCTGTCTGAGTGTGTGCTAACAGATGGAGTGACTATAAATCTGCATGGCAGACGCCGCCCCATTAGTTGAACACTTGTGTGCTGAGGTAAAGCACTGATTTAATAACCTACAGATAAAGCTCTAGACAGGACGACAGTGAGGATAGATAATTCATACCTAATTAAATTGTAAGAACTTGTTGTTTTTGAAGGGAAATGGTCTGTTTTTAATGGGTGTTTTTTGCTTTTAGTTTACATTTATTTCTAATACAGTTGTCTTTCAAAAGGAAATATTCATCTCACAAGATCACTTAAGTCTGATTTAGTAAGAAAAGGATTTTTTTAAAATATCTGACCACTGGCAAAGAAAAAATGTTTAACAACAACAAACATAAAAAGATTTATCCAAAATAGAAACTGATTATAACCCTCATAACCAGATTCTGCAAATTTAAAATTTTACATTATATTTACCATACAATATTTAAGTAAATGTTTTCTATTACACACATTTGAAAAGGACAGAACATGCATTCCTGTGTGTGTTTTAAAATAATTTTAAAAAATCAATGTATTAAAATCTTTTTTTTCTTTTTGTATACCTTTACATTTTATAGATTTAAAATATTCAAGTAATGGTGATATTCTGTCTACATTTTACTGTCCCAAACTGCTCCCATTACTTGTTCTGATTATTCCTGTGAGCTTTAAACATTACACATTTGATTTCAACAAACTTAGGTAAAAAATTGGTTTGGCTCATTATTGCCCTAATCCCACAATCGAAAAATTATCCTTGAATTATATTATATTAATATAAATTTGGTAAAGAATTTTTTTTTTTTTTTTTTTTTGTATTTTTGGTTGTCAAAATCATCAAAATTCACTCCAAAAATGCAGTTTTGTAAAAGATTGTTCAACATTTTTCATGCACAGCAAATATATGAACAATAAATTCTAACTTTCTGATATTTAATAATTTATTAGGAGTTTCATTAATTCTTTTGTACCCTGTAGTAAAATTCATAAAGAATTAGCATATCCTGTACAGTATTCAGGTTGGTCATTTTAGAGCTCCTCGCCCTTATTCAAAGTGGGAGTATGTGTTTGCTTTATGTTTGTGTGGAGGGGGGGCTGAAGACAGAAAAGCGCTGGTCTGAATCATACAGGTCCAGGCTCTCAGGATGGTTTGAAAGCATGGAAGGCCTCTATGTCACAGGGCTGGAAATCAGACCTCAGGCCTGCACCGTCTTCAGCAGGTTATTTGGTCTTCAATGCCCCCCCTCTTTGAAGTGTTATCTCCATGGACAGGAGTGGTTTCAGGGATACAAGGACCACTTCTTTTGCCTTTTTTTTCTTTTCTGTATTTGAATTTCCAAGTAATTAGTTTCCACAATTTCCAAAGAACTCAAGATGCCATTTTTAAACTTTACTGTAATTAACTGCTCACTCCTTTTTTGTGAGTTTGCTGTGGTTGATATTTAATATGAAGTGGATAAGCAAAGTATCTGTCAGGAAAAAAGTCCTGCAATGCCACTTAAACAAATTAACAATCACAGTAATAGTGGGACATTTTATCTGTAATACACATTTAATTTGCTTCACTTGTTGGTGTAATATTGTTTGGCGTCTTCTTTATAAAATCTGATTTACAGAGCATGGAGCCCGAAGGGCTGAATTTCAAAATCAGTGAATAATGTATGTTATAACAAAGAGTGAATGATTTTGGGAAAAATATTTGTGATTATTTTGACCTTTAATGCAATTTTGATAAGACAATGTCAATTTGGAGCTCTTAGTTCTCTTTGTAATCAAAAATATTTTAAAATAGTATTGCAATTTCACCAAAATGATTGATAAGTATGATTTTTTTTTTCATTTCTGCACCAAAAGGGTTTTCTTTTTTTTTTTAGTTTAAATCTTTATATTGAAAAAGATATGATAAAACATTTCATATTAAAAACATGGTCATTTTATATTGAAAAAATACAGAAGGGGAAAAAAACACATTTGAGTACCAGTCCTGGGACTGCTCTGTCCAATTCTTGTCGCTCAGAGGGGAGCAGGTGGGGCTTCTGGTCTTCTCAAAAATCTTCAGATTAGTATTTTGTCACAACAAGCACATTATTCAGTTACTGCTGATGACATTTATTGCGCTTGAGAGAGTAATTAGACACACCAAACAACACAAGAATGGGATGAGGTTCCAGTGTTATGTGCAATGTGTCTGTGAGAATTTAGATTTATTTTATTCTGTTCATCGGTATATGATAAATAGGCTAGAACACCTGTTCTGCAAAATATTTATATCAAAATAGTTTTGACACCTTTTGGACCTTAAAGAAATATTGTACTTCCTGCAATAGGAAACTGCAGTGGGCCCTATTGTGATTTTACTGAAATTATGATTAGTTGTTCATTTCTAGGTAAGATAGAGGATGGTTTTTGGTCATAAGATTTTAGACATTCACTTGAGTCAAAGACTACATTATAAAATATGCTTACATACATACATAAATACATACATATACATCCGTTATGCTGATATTTTAGAATTCAGTTTGGCTGATACCAATATACAGACAGTTTATTTATTTTAGTGTAGGGCATGGCAATTAAATGAATTTTAATTTTATTTACAATTATGACTCCCACAATTATGACAACATGATATTTGAGGTTGAATAATTAATGTGCCACATACCATGTTGTCCCTTTATGCACATGTTTTACAGTATGTGGTAATTGTTTTATTGCTATTTGTTATGTTTTGGCTACAAGAGTTCATCACTTCAACCTCAAACACATATTTTAATTTATTTCCATACATTAACAGATGTCGTATATCATACATTTTATATATGTTTGTTTTTTTGCATTTACTTTTGCTTATTGCTTGTATTTGGAGGTCTTTGTATAGTCAAATGTTTTAAGACTCTTAAAGTCCAACATATTTATATGATGCAATTGGGTAAAATCAGTGAGTAATTGTGCTTGATAATTGCAGTCTCAATATCTGTCAAATAATGGAGTAAATGATTTTTGCTGTAATCCAGAAGCCCTATTTTATGGAGCACATAAAAGTCAAATACATAAAACTTAAAATAAAGAAATATATAAATGCATAAATAAACATCAGCTGACAAAGGTCCAGCAGTTCTTTTTTAAAACTCCACAAACTGAAGCAGTCCATCCTGGTTGTTTCTCGAGGAGGCTCAGCAGCAACTGTTTATCAGTGGCAGGCCCCCAACAGTGGAACCAATTGGCCTCTCAGGTAAAAGTGTGAACTCTTCATTCATTTAAATCACAGCTCAAGGCCCACCTCTTTTCCCGAGCCTTTTCGGCAATATGAACAACCTTTTTACCTCCACCAAAGAAGTGCCGCTTTGGCCAGCTTTTGTTAGTTTGTTTTTGTACATGATAACTTAAAAAGTAAGTAACAGATTTTAATGAAACTTTCAGGGAATGTTGGTCAAGACACAGGAAAGAACTGAAGTGATTTAGATGGTGATCCGATTCTGGATGTGGATCCAGGAATTTCTTTCAAGAATTTCTTAACATTGGAGGATGGGGGAAATTGTATCAGAAATGCCTTGACAGGTGTTTGGGCTTCCGGAGCACTTCTATTTTTTTTGTTATAATCCTCCAGAATTAATCTTCCAGAATTGTCCATTGATTTTCTGTTTTTCTTCATTTTCTTGATACATGTTTGTGTCACATTTGTATGCTTATGTTTATGCGCATTTACTGGTCCATGTGTTTATGTCCAACTGTTTATATGTTTGTACACAAATGTTATTGCCTCTGTGAAGCACTTTGGTCGTCTTACAATGTTTTTATACGTGCTACATAAATAGACTTGACTTTACTTTATGCTTTAAGTCTCCCTTGACATTTTGGCAGTAAATATCTGCAGAAATTGTTTTATTTTCCAATGTTTCTGATCAGCTTTTAAAGTTATTATTCAAAGGATTAAAAAGAGTTTTATTTGTCATTCCAGTCTGCACTCACATGAAAAGAATGAAACTAGTTACTGAGGTCCTGGTATCAGTAAATATAAAAGTAATAAATAAGGTGGTAAGCAGCACAGTATCTCCAGAAATTAATGTGAATCCCTTCCTTTCACCATCACTTTCTCCTTCCCCACTACCTCTCTATTAAGCATTGTGTGGGTCAAACTTTTGCCACTGAATCGGCAGCTTTACGACCTCTAAGCGCTAACTCAAAGCCTCCCTATGTGTAGGTCTACCCCCGTCCTCACAAACACATGCTGACCACTTGTGACTTCTCATCACATGGGTCTTGTCTGCCTGTTCAGTGGTCACTGACACAGGGAAGCAGCACCATTCACATAGGGTGAAGACCAGTTGCAGTGATGTTATGCTAATGAACATGTGCTGGCACTAGTCGTCATGTTAGAGGGTAGAGACATACGTCAGACTCAGCTGCTGGATAGAGTTCAGGCCATAGGAAAGCAGTGCAGAGTTTGGCATCAGAGGTGTTAGTTCAACCTCCGCGGCCTGTCTTTTCAAGGTTAGTGTATTTCTTCCAAACCTCCAGGTGTGCTTTTCTGTATGTCTTTTTGAATGTTTTGCCAGTAAATCTTGACAGCTGTACTGTGTTGGAAATCTAGATACTTAAGCCCTGATTTTTGTCCATCCGTGGTGCAGCTGCAGTGTTTGGACATTTTTTCCTGAGTGTTTTATTGGAATCAATTGAAGGCTTCTCTGCAGCTCCACTGGATTCAGCCTCCTCTAATTTGTTACTTCCCTCAATGAGGGTCTGTGGACTGATTGGGCCCATGTGGCGTTTTGTTATGACTATGGAGCAAGCTTGGATCTTTGCAAAAGTGTGTGTGTGGTGTGTGTGTGTGTGTGTGTACTAGCTTGTTATGACAGGTTATGAACTGGACTTTCAAAGCAGAGGTTGTGTGTATTCCAAAAATGTCCAAACAAATCAAGCTTGGTAAAGTGATAATTATGATAAATATATATTTTCAGGCCACTGTTCCTAGCTTTACGATGAGCTTGGACTAAGTAACATGGATTGTACTCTGCAACATATAAATGGCAGTGTGATTATTAAATAGGTTGTATTAAGAAATATCATGTTTTTTATGTAATATAACTGGGGATTAATATGGTTGGCCTGTAAACAATTAATTTGTTCTGTTTCAAACTACCTTTACTTGTCATGTTTTGAAGCTTGATCTTAGTGCTGGATAAAAAGAAATTAAAAGGTATCACACTTGTTTGATATATTTGTAAATTAAACAAACTAATACCTAGAAATTGATCTACTTACAATTATAGTTACATTTTTGGCTTCTAAAGATCATTAAAACATGATCCCAATTAAATGGTTACTGTGCTACTTGCTTTGTTTTGTTTTGATTGATCTTTACATATAATCATCTCTATGTATTTGTATATTTTTGTCAATTATTTATTTTCAGTCACTGGCTGTTTTTGCTAAAGACACAAGTAGTTAATGGCTTAAAATATTTGCAGATGCAGATCATTAAACATCACTGAGCTTTTGTGTTTTTTGAGCAGCTCTAATACATACCTGTTTTATTAAAATGAAAAAAAGGACAAATAAGGAATGTTTATTGGAAGTGAATTAATTTGGTTGAATTGAAATGTTATTTTAATAATACTACCCTCTATCAAGGCAAGACAAGTTTATTTGTATAGCACGTTTTTAACAACAAGACAATTCAAAGTGCTCTGCACAATACATCAGCACACAGTGACAAAGAAAATAAAACATTTATCAAGAGAATAAATGAAACCACAAAGACATTAAAACAGAGATGAAACAAGAAGAAACTTTGACCTAAAAAAGCTAAACTGTTAAAGAAATAATGTTTTGACTAAAATCCTAAATTCAATCATTTTAGAAGTTACACTGCATTTTCTAATTAAAACAATAACTTGCATGTATTTTTCAATAAGAGTTAAAACTGTGGTAGCTACAGTTCAGTGTTGTAATTGAAACAGTCATGAAACTCTGTAAGCTTCAATAAATCGACCTAACTTAATTATCTCCGCCAAGGAGGTTATGTTAGTTAGTCTGTCTGTCTGTCTGTCTGTTTGTGTTCAAGATAATTTGAAAAGTTATGGACGGATTTGGATGAAATTTTTGGGAAATGTGTGGAATGGGATAAGGAAGAAATGATTAGATTTTGGGACTGATCCGGATCACTGTCCGAATACAGGAATTTTGTAAAGGATTCTTTAACATTGGGAGATAGGACCATTTTCGCCAAAGTGGACTGAAGCTGCTTGGCGGAGGTCTGCGCTCTCTGAGTGCTTTTCTAGTTTCAGCTGATGATTTTGTTTCATTTAGGTCATTCTAATATTTTCCTTTTGACTTATCATATAATTAAGCTAACTTTTTGCATCCACACTTTTTATTGTTAAAGTGTTACCCTTAACTTGAGTGAGATCAGCCCCTAGCATCCATACTACTGCCAGCTACATTGGAGATATTTTGGCCTTCTGTGTCTTTGGCTGCCATGATGTCCATTACTGAGTTTGACACCAAAATATTTGTACCCCTGGTTAAAAAGCCGTTAATAAAGGCTTACTGGAGTATTTCTGTAAAGAAAGTCAAACATGAAGACATTCCTGTTAAAATTTTTAAAGACCGTCTTATTTTTGGGTTTAGGGATTTGTTTAAAAAAGTAGGTCCCTTGAAACCGCAATATAATTTTCCTTCTCATACCTTTAAGATTAAAAAAATGTTCAAGGGGCCCAATGAGATGCTATGGAGGCCCTGACATTGCCTGAGGGCTGCCATAGGATGTTCACTGCCACAAGACATCACCCAAAAATGTTGTTTTCCTTGTTTTTTTTTTTCAGTTAAGTGTTGCAATTCCTTTATTTTTCACATACTTTTATTTATTGCTAATTTTTCAGACTGTACCGAGTAAAGTGTTAAATTTGATAAATGCAGATGATGCAGGGCTTTTATAACCAGAAATAACAATGTTCAAGAACCTTGACCTAGATGACAATTTTTAGTGTAATCCACAATCACAAGCCCCTTAGTGTGTTTGTATAAAATGGTTGTGGCAACCCACACCTACTTGGAAACACACATTTACAGATATTGCTTTAAAAAGTTTCATTCCATGCATTTGAAATCATTCCTTAACAAAAACTTTTTAAGAAGGAAGTTGAACATGTGTTTGTGCCGAACTGGCAGCAACAAAATTCCATTTTTGAATAAATGCGGTATCAAATCACACTGAACTCCGCTTTTACCACCTGTTGGAAAATAATCTCTGCTTTGACATATCTTTGACTTTACAGGGTCTTAAAGGTCCTTTAGAGAGAGGCGATAGTAAAACATAGGAATGAGATGAACATATTTGTAACGCCACAAAAATAAACCTGGAGGAGTTGTAAAACAATGTCCAAGATGGGCTTTAGTGTTATATTCTGATCATTTTCATGTAGGTTTAATTCAGTTTTTTCAGTAATTTAAGTACAAGTTTAGAATTATCTGAATTTAACATGAAAGACTATATAACTCAAATGATTGTTGCGTTCATGATTACTCAATGTTGAATTGGGACATTTTGTGTTTGTAATTACTCTTATTACCTCTGCCAAGGAGGTTATGTTTTTACCGGCGTTTATCTGTCTGTTTGTCTGTTTGTTTGTCTGTGTTCAAAATAACTTGAAAAGTTCTGAACGAGTTTGGATGAAATTTTCAGGAATTGTCGGAAATGGCATATGGAAGAACTGATTAAATTTTGGGGGTGATCCAGATCACTGTCTGGATCCAGGAATTTTTTAAAGGATTCTTTAACATTGGGAGATAGGACCATTTTCGGCATTTGTGCATATAACTCCACAAAAACCTACCTTGGCGGAGGTTTGCGCTCTCCGAGTGCTTTCTAGTTTAAATATATGTTTAGAAGAAAATGTTACTCCATTGAGGCTTGTGAGAGGTTTTCACAAATCTACAGTTTTCTCTCTTAATTTGAACATGAAAAAATACTTTTTTTTTTGCATTTGCAAGTAATGTTTTTTTAATGACTAACACCCAGATACAGTAGGTCCCCAGCATCAATTAAAATACTTAATATTACAGTAGTTACCTTTAATTGGTAATTAAAAAGATACATGATGCCAGATATCGTGACTTTTTATCTGCTTCAATATTCCTTTGTGAATTGCTCAAATATGTGAATTATTTCCTTCCCTTGATTAGGTTGTACTAGAATTTCAACATAGTATAGGGTAATGTAATTCATGTTGTATGTTTTCACCTTTATTAATCTTTACTCTATGATTAGGGTCTGGCAATGGAAAATAATTTGGAGAGGAATAAGGTGTTTAAACTTTTTCTTTTAGTTGAAATTTAATGACAAATATTAAATGATAAAAATATTAACTGTCTGGCTCAAACTGGTGTATTGTCTTCACCAGGTCTCCTCCAAAAAGAGGTTTTAATCACAAGAGACTTGGTGATAAAGTAAATTTTAAATCAATAAATACAACATATATTTTAAAATTTTGTGTGGACTGTACAGAAGAGTATGTTTTGAATAACGTTAAAAACAACCTGAAGAAAAAAATCAAAATTTTAATAGATTTGCAATGTGAAGTTGAAACAGAATCAAAAGCCCTTTTCACTGTGTATTTATGCAAAAGTGTCCCAACACACCTCACATCTTTACACCTTGAGACATTGACATTAATTCTGTGAAGATGTAATATCTGCATCAGTTCGTGGTGTAATACGTCTTTGATGTGTGTGATATGGTGGGGGCATACACAGAAAGGCAGAGACACAGCACTCTGTTCTCCCTCTGAGCCCGTGTGCCCTCATCTCTCCAATATTACTCCACTGATATTCTCTCTGGAGACGGAGCAAATGGGGAGTCAATTAATTTCCCTAAAATCATGTCTGTGACGTTCAGAGTAGAGGCGAAGCGTCACAGCAGAGTAAACATTATTGCTTGAAATAACAGCATGAATAAGGACTAAAGTTGCTTTTCAACATTATCATCATATGAACATTTATTTTATATTCTTGACATTTCAACTCTTCTCTCAATACACTTTTCTTTTGAGATATGAAGAATATAATAATAAAAAGCACTAAAGGGGACAGCAATGATAAATAAAAATAGACGTAAGTATAAAAGAGCAGTATGTACAGTATTCTAAATGTATAAAAAGACTAGAAATATAAAAGCTAAAAAACAACACTATAAGAATTATTTACACATTCACAGAGTAATTGCATGTGGATGTATTGCATGTTGTTGGTGAATTGCACAGTTTTTATGATCTACTGGGAACAGTGCTGGTTGTACAGTCTAACAGCGGCAGGCAGGAAGGACCCGCGGTACCGCTCCTTCACACACATAGGGTGACGCAGCCTGTCACTGAAAATTTTATTTTCAACATTTCAACTTTAATCCCACCATTTTGACTCTTCTAAAAGTGTTGTGTACTTAAAAAAACTCCCTCCCCTCATTATTTTTTCTGCCTGATCCTTTCTGTATTTTGGAGAACTTGAATAAGATGGCCCATCTTTTGACTTGACTCTTGTTGTTGAGGCAGTTTAATTCTCATTTCTTTTTATAATTTTAATCTCCATAACCCTGCGTCTTGAAACCTCTTCCTTTTTATTCTTGGTTACTGTATATTTGACACTTACGTATCCTCTCTTCATCATTAGATTGGTCTGAAGTGTTTTGTATCCTCTCTTCATCATTAGATTGGTCTGAAGTGTTTTGCACACTGTGCCAGATGCCTAAGAGTCCATATTAGTCTATCAAGGACACGGTGTGTTGGGATGGCAGAGGGCAACTCTGGTATTTATAGCTTTGAGTCATAAGCTGGAACGGTGTAAGTTTATCTCCCCATCAGCAAGCTTGCTCACTTAAGTGTGCATAATAAGCTGTGAAGGTGGGGACAGTCATCTGTCCAAACTGAGTCTTTTGTGATAACAAATTAGAGAGTGGTTTCTGATTTGTAGTATTTTTTTGTGGGTCTGTTGGATAAGGACGCACCAGTTGAGAAAATTAGGGTGTTTTTTTTCTTTACATCTTTGTTTTATGTCGGTTATTCATACAAGCAAAAAGATTTGAGGCATTAAAATCAAATTGGAAGCCCTTCCTCTTGAAATGTCTCAAACAAGCTCGTTGTTGTTTATCTTTCTCAGCATCCACTGCCACACTGCCAGCAGAGTAGTGTGGGGATAACATAGTTTTGAAGGGTTTTTGCACAGGGATGCTAACTTTCCTGGACAAAAACAGCCAGGTTAGCATCAGTTAGCTGATTCTCTGAACTAAAAAGACCATGAGATTTTTCATTGTGTTCTGAGATCACTGATGATAATAAGGTCTGTGCCAAACAAAAAATGAATGACACTTGGCACGTTTTTTTTATATCATGATCTTCTTCACGAGCTATCACAACTAAAATGCTAACTCACCTCCATGTTTTTGGACTCATTCCTGCACCATGAGGAAATTTGTGGGCCATTGGATTTTTGGATAATTCCAACAACAGAAAACGTACCCTATGGCTCTTCCACATTCTTTTTATTATAATCTTCACAAATTAACTTTACTTTTTTTTGTAGTGTAAAAAGCATTTGTTTGATTTTAAAGAAACTACTCCTTGGTGGACTGAAGCTGATCAAGAATGACACTTTTTTTAATGTCCATAACAAACTCTGTAGCCCTGGTGAGCCAAAAGATTTAAAAGCAACAGAAGGGCATTTTCAGATGTATTTTCTGCTGTTTGAACATTCTTTAAAATCCTTTAAACTAGTGTTTACCACAGACTGTATTTGAGTATGTGTGTAACAAATCACAAAATCCCACTGACTTTGAGCTGAAGAAACACGGAGAGCTGAAATGCTAATTGATTTAAACTTTTAGGGGTAATTACTGAACCACACTCTTGCTGTGTTTGACTTATGATTAAATTGTAATGGTTAATGTTGGAGCAAGATGTCATTTTCCACCCACAAAAATTACTCTCTGAATCAGCAGTGGGAAACAAGCTTGGCAGCATTAAATTGATGTGACACAGCTATTTAATTGTGATGCATCTCCTATTTTCAATGGTTCATGCCTTATCATGTGCCGATGGTCCATGCCTTTCAACAGGGCGCTTTGTGTGAAACATGGAAAAATATTCTGCATAGACATGTTAAATAAGAATATTGTACTATTGTTTCTATTGTATTGGCTGCTCATTTTTGTTTGTTTTTTGTCACAATATCTGACAAATTATGAAAGGTTTTATCTCAGAGTGCTAAACAAACTCTCATAGTTAAGGTTTAGAGCCAAACAGTTTACAGCTCAGCAGGAGTATGAGTAATGGTTATGATATGATAATTTTATGATGTGACAGTGTAATCACAAGACCACATCACAACTGCAGAAGCTATCGAAAGACAGACCAGCAGGTGATAATCCCTCAAATTCTTTTAAAAATGTATTTTAAACTATTTCAGACAGTCTGTTTAACACTCAGTCTTGGGCAGTACAGATGTACTAAGAAAGGTTTGGTGATCATTGCAAATGATCGTAATTCTGTTATGCAAGTGCCAGTGCATGCAAAACTTCAAGAATCATCAATCTTTGTGGAAAGATATTTGGGATGTCACCACACCTAATCTGACAGGTCTGTCACCTTGCAGTGTGGCTGGTGGCACTAGTGGGTAAATAGGGCTGTGTCAGGTGCTTAAAGTGGATGATGTGATACATAGTTGAGTAGACTAAGTTTAGACAGCATGTGAGGGCATTCATCAGAATTTGAAATGACAGACCAGTCAAACAGGGTCACCACAGGCGTGTGAAATCCAGTTTACAGTGGATCACGGTACTTTGTAAAAACATGTCTAGGTAGAAGAAAATAAGAGAACCTTTTAAATTTAACTTTTGACAAACAGCTGACTCTGAATGTAATATACACACATAACCAAGAACTACCCATACTACAGAACGGCTGAAGACTGGAAGAACTCGATCTGTAACAACCTGTCCCTGAACTGGTATTTCTCTTAGCTCACTCAGCACTCATATACTTTTCCATTTCAATAATCTGTTTTATTTAGTGAGTCAAAGAGTGTAACAGGGATGACTCAATTTCACAGGCCAACCTGAAATTAGCATCAAGCTCATTCCCTTGACAAGAAGCCTATAAGACTCCTCAATGGGTTTTTACTTTTAATACTTTAGAGGGACTTTGGATGTGCCTTCCAATTCACATTAAAGCAGCACATTTTTATGTATATTGTATACATTCTAAAAACAAAAACAAAAGACCTGTTGAAGTCCATGAGGACCCGCTGAAGAGGATTATTTGGTGAATTTCACTGTTTAATTCAAGAGCTGAAACAGTACTTCAGATGCCTCAGGACCAAGTGTTCACAACGGTGGAAGTTTGAGTGTCACAGTCCATTGTCATACTGCAGATCCAACACTATCTTCTTCCATACATAATCATTAAATTCATTATCCTTGTCCTTTTTTTGGGCGCTCTAAAAGAAACGCCCAATCAATCGAGCTGCCTTATTGAATCTTTTGGCTGACTGTGATTTACATGCCAATGAGTGCTTTCATTGGTCAGATGTGGGCTTACTGAATAGGGCTGAACGATATGGACAAAATTTCATATCTCGATATTCATTCCAGATATCTCGATATCGATACGATATGATATGACTACGGGTTCGGTTCGCCGGAAATCTTTATCGTTTATATTGTTGCTTTTCGATATTAATATCTTGAATGTTTATATCTCGATATCGATACGATAACGATATATTGTTCAGCCCTATTACTGAACATGAAGTATCATCCACGGTCAGAAAAAATAAAAAGCAATTTCGCACTGTGATGTAGCATCACTGATGTGTTAGCTTATATTGACTGGCTATAGGTTCAAAAATAACAATCACATGCAAATTGTTTATTCAAAGAAGCTGATTCTGGCATGTTCACCATGGACCTAATGTTGGCATCAAACCAAAGATGCCTATTAGACGAGGATAACACATGCTATGGAACTACTTCATGTATTTCGTTCGTGTACTTCATTTATGAGCCATTACAGCACCACTTTTCTTTTTTTGTTGTCATTGATAACTTGTCAGAAACTTACTTGTCAATAAGAATTAATTAAGATGCCCTTATAAGGCAAAAGTGTTAGGAATCGAGTTCCTGAAGTTTTTTGAGGACCCAAAGAGCAACCAGAGAACAGTCAAGGTGCAACAAGGTATAATTTATTGAGGGAATAAGACAGGGAAAAGGGGTGAAGGGATCAGGGTAAGCTGAGAGAGTTGGAGTAGCTGCAAATGGCTGGGCGTGCAGAGACACACAAAGATGTGTGGGAATCATCTGGCACTGTGATGAGTCTACAGGAGGCTTAAGTAGCAGATGATGATTAGGAGATCAGGATCAGGTGTGCTGCAGCAGGGAGAAACTGCAGCTGGTAGTCACGCCCCTCACAGGGAGTGAGTGAGCAACAGGTACAGAGAACACAGAGTGGAACCAGGAACAGTCTAAAATAAGGGGCTGTTTACACGACTCTGTTTTCGGCCATATACGGAGAGTTTTTTATTGCGTTTTTGCCTCCCGTTTACATGAGAACGGTGCCTGAAGTGCCTGAATTCGCAAACTTTTGAAACCAGGGCCCATAGTGGAAAGTTTTAAAAACGTATCAGTTTCGGCTCCATGTAGACGAGATACAGAGCGTTTCAGGGTGAAACACTGAAGTCACCGCATGCATAGTACTCTTTCACATGAAGGCTGGGCACACATCCCAGGAACAACAACAGCTTTGGCCATCTACCGAGCAGTATGTGTGCTGCTTACCTTGCTCGGTTTGTATCCGGACAAAAATATCCAGACAGATTTGTTGTCCAGACAAAAAACTCCTGCGTCTTCATGCGTCCACTCGCCATTGTTGTTTGTGAAAAGTCTGTTTTCACAGGAAAGCGTAGGTGTGTTGTAACACGGCTATTTCTCTACAAACCTACATCGCCATCTACTGGACTGGCATGCATGCTACAGCGTTTCCAGTCGTTCTCGAGTCTCCGTCTAAACATGGATCATTTATGAAAACGCAAAGGAAAAACCTTTCCTTTTCTGGTGAAAATGTCTCCGTGTAAACGGGGCCTAAAAGTCACTTACCGCAGAGTCGTCACAAAAAGAGTGAAAAGATTTTAAAGCAATAAGAATAGTCCCGTCTTTCACATGTCGCTGTTTTGTTGTAACTGATTTTTTTCAACTTCCCCTTTGTATATTTAGGTTTTATCCTCACAGTGATACCCAAAACTGGACAATCAAAATATTTTCTTTGGTAACTCTATAACATTGAGTGTTTTTATTCTTTTTATTTTTTTCATTATGGTCTTATTTTGACCACAAAAATGTTCTATTGGTTCCTCTGTATTTACAACTAAATATCTGAAATATAATAAATCAAAACTACAATACTTGTAGGTTATAACCTTATATTTTGCGGGATTTACATGCAAAAAAAAAATTCCCTACATTTACATTGATTTACTGCATGTGTGATGGCAAACGGCTCCTCTCATATTTTGCTGTGATGTTGGTACGCGTTTCTTGTTTCTACAAAATACTTTTTAAGGAGTTACATATAAAGTAGAAGTACTTTACCTAACCACTTCATGGCTTTAAAGGCCAACTGCATGAGATTAACTGCAGTCAGGAACAAGTGTAAACGGCTTATTCAGGACATTTTCTGAGTAGGTTATGTGATGAGTGCTTTGAAGAATAGGTCCCAAATAATTAGACCATGAAAGTCTCTTGACCTTAATACCACTGTCTGAGCATCTCTAAAGTCAAAGAGCTTAACTCTGGCTCTTAAAAGATGAATTTATTTGAAATTAAAGTACCTTGTTTTCTGTTTTACAGTATCAGTGCAGTGCCTGTGGACAGTGCCGATAAGAAGGGCCTCCAGTTAGGGGGTCAGCTTCCAGGCAGTGGGCAGGCAGGGCTTCAGCAGCAGAACCAGCAGCTCTTCCTGACCCCTGCTAGTCTCCAGCTCGCACAGCTGCAAGCCCAGCTTACGCTGCATCGCCTTAAATTGGCTCAGGGAGGAAATACAGCCAACACTACAACTGCTCTCAATCAAGTTCTTTCCAATGTTGCCATGTCCCATCCTCTGTTCAACCAGTTACGGACTTCAGCTTTAGTCGGAAACCCTCAGGGTGTGCTCCCCCCGGGGATGCTTGGTTTCCCTTCATCAAATTCAACCTTAGGAACCTTGGTGGGCGGGGGATTAAATCAGAATCCTACAAATGTGAGACAAAGCCATCCTGTTGATGGGGTTCAGCAGGTTGTGGAGTACGGTAAAAAATCAGGGCCAACTTACCCCTCTGATACCGACAGGCGTCTTCAGTTTAATGCTGTCGGGAGTACATCTGCAGCATCAGCCCCTGGCCCTGATGGACAGTACTCGGTCATTAACACTATGCCAAAAAATATGAACAATGTCAGCTTACAGAAAGATTTCTATGGCCATGATATGCCAGTGCAGCAAGCTAGATTTAGTGTCAATGAGCAGAACATTAACCTTTACAACCCAAATGGGCAAAAGGAGCAATGGAAAGGCCCTACGAACTTGAATCACAGTGGAAAGGTGGATATGGTTTCTAACACTGCCAGTGTGTGGACAGCAGCTGGGCAGCCACTTCGGTCAAGAACTGAACTGTATAACCCAGAGGAGCCAACCCCTGACCCCAAGTTCAATCCCACTAGTGGGATTTCCTCTTTTGGCACAAGTAGCAGCCAGGGCTTTGGGGGCTACCAGCCCATTCATGGAAGAGAAGAAACATTACCTACAGGTACAAGGACACTTCAGCCTTACCAAGTCAACGACTACCACGCCGTCACACCCACTCAACTGCCACACCAGTGTAGCATCTGTGACAAGAAGGTCTACAACCTCAAAGTAAGTGACCTGTTTTAATCATCAATGCATGTGTGTGTCTCCTCACAACTTGAATAAAAAACGACCGTAGAGAATCAATACATGGGAACAAGTGCTGAACCATATTAAAGAAAACTGACGTAAAATATGTTTTCTTTTGCATTTTTATGTATTAAAAATGGAACTACATGAGGTGAATTAAAGGGATTTTTATGTACTTTTGCTCCTTTTCATATTTTACAGTGATATTTGTTTTGTTGGGCTCTTAGATACATTTTAAGATTACCATTTCTTTTTTTTGATTGAAACACTTACTTGGATTTTACATGTCTTTACCTCGTAATAGAGAAGTAGCCAGCTAGAAGCCATATTTTTTATTTTTATTTATTTATGGTTTGGATTTGTTTATATTTTTTTATTTATATCTGAAATAGTTTTTCCTTTTATGATATACTGTGTTCTTTTTTACCTGTGTACTAATCGATGCTACTGGAATCTTAATTTCCCTGAAGGAGTCTTCAAGACAGCAACAACTGGAGCATCAGGACTTATCCCTCTACTCCTGTTAACAGCACGGGTTTCTATTTACATGACTGTGAAATGATGCTGGTTCAGTAGATAATTCCTAATGAATTCCTAGAGAAAACTAGAATGTTTTTTTAACACTAGCCATTGTGAATTATCAGAGTCATTAAAACCATTTAGGCTCCAGGGGATGCTGCTGCCTTCAGATATAGCTGTGCTTCTGTTTAAAGAGCAGTAGTGGTAACTTCTGATTTTCAGGAGACTCATCTTTATTTTTTTCATAAAGTGAAAAAACATTATATATGACTTATGTAAAAACATAAAGGGCAATATCTGAAATCAAAATCTGTCTTTACTGCTGTGACAGATGCTTGAATCCACCAGTTAACGCTGTCAGTCTTTAAGCTCTAACACCAGCATGATGCTTGAGGCCATTGCAGGTTTAAATTAGACCACCTCGGTGAGAATCTTGTTCATTGCTAGTAAATGCCATTGACCACATGTAGCCAAGTTAAGTAACTTTACATTGGTAGATACCTTAGGGTTGGATGAACTCTTCTTTTGTAAAGTTTAAAAGGAATCATGTCACTCCCTCCACTCTCCTTGAGCATGTTTTGTCTTCCTTTGTGTGTAAATGTGTAGAGCTGCTGTCAGAGGCCTGCAGTCTGTGATTTCAATCGGAGGGGGATTTGGTTTTTAAAACAAGCAAAAGATCTGATTAACAAAACTGTAGTTGTAAACCTTGAGTTTCAAGCGATGTACATGAAAGGGCAGTATCAGGTGTCACTTCCTTTAAAACACATCAGAACAAATAATGCATAAGAAAAAAATGTTATTATTAATTATTTCCAATATAGTTCAACCCCCAGTATCTTTACATGCATTGTTTTTAGCTTACTAATCCAAAATATCTCAGAATTATAAAAAAAAATGTGCTTACAGGAGCTATCTTACACAGAAAAGCTCTACCATGTTACCAAACTGATTCCATGTTTTTTTGTTTGTTTTTAGGACTGGGACCAGCACGTAAAGGGAAAACTACACCTACAGAACCGAATGTTGTACACAAATGACAGGTAGGTTTATAATTTAATGGACACAGATTAAGAAAATCAAAAGGCTGCACTAATTTCATAGTGTTCAGTTGATTATCACACAATTATTGGTTACAAAATCTTGAATTAATTATAAAATGTCACCTTGATTTAGTCATAGTGCTGTGATGATTGTTCGGTTTTGGGTCTTTCTTTTCATTGTGTCTCTGTTTAGTTTTGGACGACTTTATTTTTCTTTTCCTTGCCTCATATCCAGCTGTCTTAATGTTTCCATGAATATGAGCTCTGTCACAAGATATGAGTGAGCAAGGCAGGGGAGAGGCAGCTATAATCAGCCTTCTATGATTGTTGCAGCTCCGCAGTTGTATCAGCTGGAGCTGTTCACTATGCTCTTGGCAGGCCTTCGGATGGTGGTCTGAGCACCGGCGGAACAAACTCCATGGTTTACTCTTCTGCAAGTCAAGGTAGGATAACCCATTTGCAACACAGTGTGTCCCTGTTGTCCTGTAATACTTGAGTGTTGTTTGACTGAAGGTATTTGTGAGTTATAAATGGAGGTTTGGTGGTATTTTTAGTCATGTGAGGTTATGAGGCGATGTTTGTTTTTAGAACATCACACAAAGTATTTTTGTTGGTTGGGTATGTGGTAGAAGCTTTGTATCTCAAAACATAGAGAACCAAGATGCCAAACAAAAGTTGTTTTTTTTATTTATGAGTTTTTGACATTTGATTCAGTTTATGGAAGACAACAAAAAAGTCTAATAAAATGTACAGCTTTCCTGCACTGAAACACATTGAGCAGCTGTTCTTTATCATGTCGAACAAATCTAATAATCCTTTAACGATATCCCTGTTTTATAACCCTTTAAAACCCCATAAAAGTTTATGCTTAGGACAAACAACCGATAAGTGGTTGTAAAAAAATGTGATGCTCAATTTGCTTTACATTTTATTGTTTACAGCTTATTAATAAATACGGTTTACAGATTAAATTGAATCAGAGTATCTGTTTTCATACCCACCAAATCTGGTCAGGCAATGCCCAGATAAACATATTTTAGAAATCACTCTGATGCACACATTAAATCATGTGTTTCAAGTGATAAAGATCCCCCTAAAACTGCAATCAAAAGGGGTTTACAAATCAGGAAGAATTATGATAAACACAGATCCTGTGGTTGAATAAAACCATCACATTTCTAGCTTTTTCCAGCAGTGGAGAACCCCAGGAATCTCTGAACATCACAGTGGACTTTCACTTCACTAACAAGACTTATTGATTAACACTGATGCATACAGTATTTAAGCCCCTGTATTTTAGCCTGTATAAAAGAATGGAAACCTGACAGTTGATCATATGCTTGAACAAAACTAAGCAAGTAAAAATCACAACATCTAAGCTTTTTCCTACACATGAACTGTGCAATGCAACAAATTTTCAATCCAAATCTAATATTTTCCACAGATGTATCAGGAGTCAATGCAACATACTTGCCAGCTACAGCCATGAAGACTTATCCCATGACGGACGAAGGATTTTCCTCACAGCAGCCCGAGTCAAAGGTCAGATCAATGTATGCATTGCCCTCTAAAGTTTTCTCACATCATTGGTCATTTTCGACAGGCTGTCGAAAATTACCCTCCTATAAAGAAATTTTCAACTTTGTAAAACTAATGTGAAAGCAATCAAGAATTTATTTTTGCAGTTATTTTTGATTTAGTTTCAGTCTCATTTCCTACTGTCAACTTGTTTTTGTTAAGAAAACTGTAAAATTGGTGTAAAGGCTTTTCGGTCTCTTAAATACTTACATACCTTGAATGAAGATCTTTTTCCAGTAGTGGAGTATTTCTCCAATGGTTCAGGACAATATGGACAAAAATCTATATCTCAATAATTTATAGCGTGGATGGTGACAGTCAAAATAAAACTTAATGTTTCTTCCATATGAATGAATTCAAAAAACACAACAATGAAGCTCAAAGTAATGATTGTTTGAATGCAGTGCACTGCAATGGCTTGAGCTTTGGGGCTGCAGGTCATCATTTTACATTGTCATTGTATTGGACTTTGTGTTGCTAATGGGGCAGAAGGAAAAGATTTGACATGCTTCAACTTCTTTTCCACCTATTTTGGCATTCTCAGCAAAATATTATAATTTCACTGCTTGTTTAAGGTCCTGAGCACAAAGGGCCAGTATTTTCTGTTCACCATCCAGCCTCATTTTAGTGCAACAACTATATCAATATATAAGTTACTACCCGATCTTGCTTGAAAATATACTGTATCAGTATTTTTCAGAGATCGATATGTGTCCCAGCCCTTGTACCAATGTCTTTAATGATCTTGTGTCTTTTTGGACTGCCTGTACTTTTTATCCAATTTTATATTAGTATGAAAACAGATGGAGTTTTTGTTCGCAAAGATTTATTCTGATTCATTCATTGTTTTTTTTTTTCATTGATTAAAGGCAGTTGACAACATTTTATGAATCATAAATAATGCTCTTTCATCAAGACTCTCATATTGACTTGTGGGATAGAAGGTTGTTTTACAGCTCTTCTTTTACGCAGCATTAGAAGGGATGTCTAAGAATTATCTGATTGATTTGCCATTAGTCCATTAATGTTATCTGAAGGCATTTTGATTTTTTTTGCCACACGCAATTCTCCATCTATGCTGTCATACTTCAGCAGCAGGAAGAAGTTTATTACTTGCATAATGAGAGAACCCTGGATATTTTTTGTGTAACAAATGGAGCTAGATCCCCTTGTTGACAGCTGCTGGGGCCCAACAAGGGGCTGGACAACTAGGTGCCATTCAACTCAACATTAAAGAAATTCTTTAAAAAAAAAAAGGTTCCCTTTGCTCTCAAAAGTAAACAAAATATTTTCTGTTCTGTTCTATTCTATTACTAACATTATAAGTACTTTCAAATTTGTGTCTGTTTAATTTTCCTGCAGATATTGTTGTATAAACATAATGATAATTCTCTAATGATGTTTTTTTGAATTGCTCTGAATTTGCTCTTTTAAGTTCCTGTTTCACCCCACAATCCGTGGAAATCCTCAGATTTCTCACTGAGATTACAGCAGAGGGTAGCAATCTGACTCAGGTCTGAATAACAGCACCTGTTTATGGGCATCAATCACAGCGGCTGGCCTCTTGAAAAGCACAGTACACATGATGAGCGATGGGAAAATTAGCCCCACTAAACCTGAGGAAAGCGTACCCTGATGCCCGGCACAAAGCTTTCAACAGTCAAATGGCATTACACGCACAGGATGGAGGAGAATATAAATCTACAGAGACACGCTGTACGCTCTGTGGCGACAAAAATGTAATTTAACCACAGTATTTTAATATTTTTAAACAGCACCCACTATTCATCTAACATAATGATTTGGTTTTGTCCAAATACTAAGCCTGAATTTATCTTTTACGCTTGCAACTGAAGTTATAAGTAGACAAAAACCAACAAAAAACAAACTCAAATATATGTTTTTATTAGAAAAGGTAAAAAAATATACTAAGTGTACCCATGCCTATGCTTCAGTGTATTTAAGGAACCATGGTGTACATTTAGATGGGCTCACTGACCTCAGATTTAACAATATAAATGTCCCTATTTATACAACAAAATTGCTGTCGGTCACAAACCTCTCATCTTCAAAATTGGTTCTTTTCATGAAATGAAAAAAAATCACTCTGCTACTAAATGAATCAGATATTTACATTTTACTTTTAATTGGTTGAAAATTTATAAAAACCCACTCACAAACAAGACAGGTGGCCAATACCACTGTCTTATTTGAAAGAATAAGAATTATTAAAAAATGGAGGTAAGATATTTTTCCCTGGCAGTGCCGATCTTTCTCTCTGTCTCTCTCTCTCTCTCTCTCTGTACATACATATATGTATATATATACGTATATATATATATATATATGTGTGTGTGTATAATCTTAAAATAAATTGCTTGAGATCAATCAACCACTTACAAAAAAAAACACTGACAAAAAGCTATATAAGCCAACCTAAAACCAACTACATTAGCAATTCCGCAGTAAAACAATTTAAGAAATCAAAACAAAAATTTAAAACAAAGAAAAACTCAAAACTGTTGTAGCCTTGCTTTCATGGTCTTTACCCCTCTTAATACCAATTACAACCTGTAAATTCTTAATGGTTTGTGTGCATACAATACAAACGTTTGAAAAGGTAGATTAAAAGGGCAACATAACTTAATGTTGAAGTCCAAAAAAATAAATGATCTTGTGACATTAACAATTTAAGTACACAAAATAAGCTGATTGATTCACCAAAAACCATTAAAGGTGTGAAAGAAAAAGTTTTAACAATTTTGATTATGCAGTTAAATACAATAATTGCGTTTTAATCAGTTTGACTGCAGCCTACACTCAGTGATGTGAAAGTCAAATGCTTCTTGGTCGGTTAATGACAAAGGTTGTTATTATATCAGTGGGGAAATATTTATAGGCTGTCCTGCTTGTTCTAATGTTAGTTGCTATAAACAAACACCTGTCTGAGCAGAGCAGGTGGGGTTTTACACTTTTACATGCCCCATGCTGAACTGAGATCTCTCGAGCCAATGTACAAGGACAACCATATGAAATGACAAATTTTAAGTAAAACTTAAGATAGAAAGCAACACACTTTAAAAACCTAGACATGCCAATTTCTGTTTTAAATGTTGTCAGGAAAAATCCTTTAACATGATAAAAAAAAAATTAAATTTATTTAAGCTTTATTTAGCCATGTCAGTCCCGTTGAGATCAGAGTCCTTTTTTTAAAGGGAGACCTTGACAAGACTGGCAGCAACACACAGTTTCAACACACAAACCATCAAATTGTAAAATCAATAATAAATAAATAAATAAATAAATAAATAATAATAAATAATAACAATAAATCATCAGTTAAAACAGCTGCTGACTGAAACCCTGGATTTCAGATAAACAAGCTTTAGAAAAAGACACCAATCAACCCACACACACTGTGGTCCTCTTTTTGACTTCAGTGTCCAGCAGCCAGGGGTGGAAGGAGTACAAACGAACTATACTCAAGTAAAAGTAAAGTAACTTTGGCAAAATTTGACTCAAGCACATGTTAGAGAAGCATTGAATGTGCTGAAATTACTACAAGTAAAAGTAAAAAGTGCTTGATTTAAAACCACTGGGTATTTTGAGAACACTTTCTGTGTGTGTGGTCCAAAAAAATGACAAAAAATGGACTGTAATAAGCCAGTTGTTTGTCCCAGGATATGATGTAGTAGTATTGGGATGGGCATCTTCCAAAAGAAGCGACATCCTATAGTCTTACTGTCAGAGGGCCACATTGTCACAAATATAGGGTACAATCAGTTAGTCATAAGTTTATGTATATTAATGAACCTGTGCAGTGTATGATGCTTATCATTTATTATACAAACATTTACATTTGTAAACTCAGATGTAGATAAGAATGTGTAATTTACTGGTCCAAACACTGGACCATGAAATTTAGCCTCTTTCATGTCTTTATTTTTCCAGTGTATTGGTTTATTTTTCATGGAGAGCAAACCACACACAATAGGAGTACCGACAGCTTTGCGGTTATGTTTGTACACAGTTACATGAATGACGGGGCTCTCACCTTATGCCAGGGTGTGACTCCAGCCAGAAGCCAGTTTGCCAGCATTATTATTCCCTTTTTGGCTGTAAACAGTGTTTATTTACACTACCAATACTGGAAAATTATAAAAAATAATAATAATAACATAAAAAACATGCACACGTAATCAAGGATGATACAAAATATTTGTACATATCATTTCCTAGCTTGCATTTGGTGTTATATTGGCAGGTCAGGTTTAATTTCAACATAATCCATTTTGTGATTTTTTTCTTTATTTTACAATTCATTGTTCAAGAGGGGGTGCAGCATGCCTAAACAGGGGTGTAGCCAAATTGTTGGCCAATGCTCCCTGGAATTTTGATTGGAACCTCAAATCCAGGAGGCCTGGCTTTGGCTGTCCTTGGGCCCAAATTGCTCCCACTGCTGTGTCAGTGACATGTAAATGGGTATGAAGGAGTGAGGATGTTTTAGCTAATTCTAATGGACGACTTACATAGAAAGTTCAACCATCATTGAGAGAATAGGTGTGAGTGATTAAAGTGACATGTGGTACAAAAGCACCTTGAGTGGTCAGAAAATAAAGGAAAGTGGGATATAAGCACAAGTCCATTTACCGTGTACCGTTTACACCTCAAGTGCAAATCCAAATGCCTGAAGTGTGTCAAGCTTCTGGAAGTGGGATTTGTGTTCAGATCAATGTGGGTTGTGTTTTAAGAGGCTGCTTATAGCTGTCTTTGTGTTTCAGTGTGGACCATTTCTTTTTGTTTTGACATTTAAATCGTGTCTCTGGACTTACATGGACTTGAATCTTTTCAGAAATTAGCTTAATAGTTTTAAATGTTGCCACATTGTTGTGTCATTCTATGAAGGTAGGATTAGAAAGAAATTATTGATAAATGCTAATATTTAAGGCAACATGGATTGTTGGCATAAAAAGGCCAAACAATTACTATTGACTTTGATGTTCACGCACTAACTCTAAATGGAGAAATTAGTTTTTATTTGCCTGGCTGAATTTAACAGATTTTTACCTGAGCCCTTCAGTTGAGGACAAAGGGGCACAAAGAAGCACTGACTTTGAAAGGAGGAACAAGGCAGAAAGGAACTTAACATCACTGCTCCACATTTGTTAGTCTTACTTGTACTTAAGAGGGTTTAAATGAGTAAATAAAGGCATGTATTCTTTTTGGCTTGTTTAAGGAAAATCCTAATTACGTTTTTGACGTTATTTTTTTGCCGGCATATGTCTGTTTGATTGTCTGTCTGTTTATTTGTTTGTTAGCAAGATTACGCAAAAACTACTGGATGGATTTTGCTGAAATTTTCAGGAGATTTTGGTAATGGCCCAACTTAAAAATGAATAGATTTTGTGGTGATCCAGATAACTGCAATCAGCAAAAGATCGTTTTTGCTCGATATCTGTCTAACTAGTAATGATATCAACATGATTCTGAGTGCTAGGTGTGAGTTTTCAGAGTCAACGAATTATATTATGATGGTAACTTTATCATGGAACTTTTGCTTATAGATGTAACAGCAATATGTGAGCTACCTTGGCAGAGGTTTGTGCTCCCCGAATGCTTTCTAGTTTTAAAGTATAAAGGCAACATAGATTGGTGGTATAAAAAGGGCAAAAAATTACTATTGATTCTGATGTTCCCTAACACTAAATGGTGAAATTAGTTTTAACATGCTTGGTTAAATTTCAAGAATTTTTAACCATACCCTTTTAGTAGGCGGCAAAGGGGAACAAAAAAGCACTGACCTTGAAAGGGGGGCAAGGCAGAAAGGAACTGAAAATCACTGCTCCACATTTATCAGCCTTATATGTGCTTAAAGGGATAGTTCAGTATTTTTGAATTGGGGTTGTATGAGCTTCATATGGCCACTATGTACCTTAGGCTCCAAAGTGAATGGAACTTCATCGTCGCTGTCATAATCACTCCTTTTTAATTTCCTACATTGTCTCTTCCTCGCACCGCTAAGAGTCAGAACAAAAGAATTACAATGCCTAATAAAAGTTACACGAGCCTACAACTGGCGCCAGAAGCCGCTAGCTTGTTATGTTTACAACAGCTGAGAGGGAGGCAGAGTGATTCAGCGGCTCGCAGAAGTGCTGCGCAAAGGAATACGTGACGAGAGTCGGTTAGTTCCAGATAAACTTTATATTTCCAAAAATTGAATGCACTTAAAAACATACATTGGTAACGTACTCCTAAACTGTGGTATTATTTTTTGATGGAAGTTATTGTAGGCGGCGAAAATACCCTCTGTTCTTGGTACGTTACTTCCCTGTTTGCGGCTATATCTGCGTAACAGAGTCTTTCAGACTGTGGCTTACTGAGGGAGAGGAGAGAACGTTCTACTGCATCTAAGGTACATAGTGGCCATATGAAGCTCATACAACCCCACTTCAAAAATACTGAACTATCCCTTTAAGAGGATTTAAATGAATAAATAGAGGCATGTATTCTCTTTGGCTTGTTTAAGAAATATCTCAGTTTATTCATGATTTCAGGCAAACACACTACATGACCCACAAAGTGTGTTTGAGCAGCGTCTTTGGTTGCATTCCACTTGCCTCAGAGTTTGGAAATTATATCACATCTCAGTTAAATGCCCTCCAATCACAAGCTGGTAAACTTGGGGTACCTGTAGACCATCTGACCTCTGGAGGAAAAATCTGACCTAAGAGGGTCTTCCCAGTGCCTTTTCTAATTTGCAACTCTGATATTCCAACATGAGATCAAATGAGTTGCACCAATAGATTGGTTTAGACTGCTCTCTTACCTCTATGGTTGACAGCATCTACTTAATATTTCAGACTTCATTTACAACAAAGGTTTTAAGACAAGACATTTGGTATATGGACCAGGAGAAGATGGATTTGTTATGAAAAATGTGTTGATATCCATGATGGTTTATTGACGATTTAGACAATACAGTACCCACAAGCCTAGAATTCACAGTGATGTCTCTGATTGGCTGAGTGCGATGCTACCCTTGAATTGCTGCTTTCGGCTGTTTCTACTTTCAATCATCAATTTCAGTAACTGGCTTTTTTAGCCTGTAGAGAGTTATACATATTTTAAACACAGTTTGTAGAACTTGTATAATAATTTTGACTGAAATGTCAATGTTTAGACTGCAACTGATCAAGAATACCATCAGATTTACTTTATGCAGTTTTGTTCTTTAAAAAATATATGAACATTCAATTACTTTTTAGTGTTGTTAATAAACTGTTTATAACAAAATGTGAACAACCCTTAAAGACATCCTGTTTCAGACATTTCTGATCCTTAAGGTACTGAGTGCCAAACTAGTATTGTTTCTGTTTTCAGCTGAAACAATACTAGTATCCATGTTGCAGTTAAAAGTTTGGCTTTGTGTCAACACTTTTTGGTGGAAAGCCTTGATCGTTTTAGCCTAACATACTCTGCATAGATCCTATGTTAAATGTAGCAGAGCGCTATACTTCCCAAATAGACTACTCAAGTAAAAGTTCTGATTCCCAAAACAAGATAACAGGCTGCTCGACAACAGTGACGTGAGTAGATGTAATTCATCACTTTTCACCCCTGCCGGCAGCACAGCTTGAAGTAACACAGTAGCTTCATATGATAACAGAACTCAAACAGATAAACACGGGATTACAGCTAACTGTAGCATGGACCGTAGACCTTAAGACCCCCGTGTCACACCCCTGGGCAGGGGTGTAGAGTTTCAAGCTGTGAGAGTCTGGTAAAGTGATCTTGGGGATCGGCTGGTAAGCCCTTCGTGTAGGAACGTGGGGAGAGACTGTGAAACCAAACTGATCATCTCCCTGGATCCTCCTACATGGATCACGCTTTGCACAAATAAATAGACATGTCCTTAGGAGGTATTCCAGCCAATGTCAGCATGATGTCAGTGTAAACTGGGGAGCCATGTGTGAACTGCTTATTGTCCTTTGCAACATTTGGCCCCTCGTTCTGTAGGTCAGAGTGTTGAGGGTGTGAAGGCAGGCAGAGCACATGGCTGAGCACGCTGTGGCAGCATGAAAAGCCATTACCTCTGTTGACCGCAGTCTGTGGCAGGGCTGGGCAGTCTATGGAGTTTTTAGGATATACTGATATTTTCCAAACAAGACATATAGTTTGACCATATTGTTTACGCCATTATAGTATATTTATTGTTTAACAAGTGCTCAATGTTTTCTCCAACTTCGTGTGGCCACTGGTGAGTGAGATGTTGGTGGATAAATGCTTTGGAGAAAAAAAAGATATCAGGTCAAGTGCATGGTAAAAAGATTATTTTTGGTAAGAACTATAGACAGCAATATGTCTGTTGACCAAATGTTAAGCTTGTCTGATCTAAATGTGAAATTATCTTTTTATTTTCATTTTATTGAAGGAGCACTTAATTCACTGGTTCAAATGATATGGACACCTGTTAAAAAAACTGAGAACAAAAATAGAAGGTTGGCCCTTGTACTATCACTATGTACAATTGTTATCATTATTATTATTATTATTATTATTATTATTATTATTATTATTATTAACAAAAATAATTTTTCATGACATGTCCGCACTGCAGCTGACTTATAGTTCCATCCATGTTATTCTTGATGTACAAATAACAGTTTATATTTTTTTTTCTTTATTATTTTTTTAAACAGCTTTTATTCCTTGGCAGCCCTGCATGAAGTAACACAGTTGACAATTTTTATTTTGTGGCTTGTCATTCATATAAAAAATGCCAAGATATAGTTTTTGTCCCATTTTTCCCGGCCTTACATCTTGGTGTACCTCATTGAAATGGCCCTTCTCCTAAAAATCTATGAACTGTTGGAGGAAACTGGCATCAGCATGGCTGTAAATCAGTTTTCCTCTGATGTATTTTATTATGTAGATATGTGTCCTAGTAAGTATTGATTATGTTCACGAAAATGATGAATAATTTTCAAAAGTTTTTTTTTGCCAAAACAGATCTTTGATGAGGAAAACCCTGATAAAATGTGTACTTACTTTTCATCAACCAAACAAGATGAGGCTAAAATGTTCAAGTGGGTTTTCAGTGATTGAAAATAATATAGGTTAATGAAAATATGAATGAGTTCTGTTAAAAAGCATGTCTATCCTTGCATCAGATAATAGAAAAGTATTGATAATGGTATAAATAAAGACTTGTTCCCATTGGAGTATCAATAAGGGTATTTATTTGACCAAAAAGAAATAAAATAACACTGCTAAATACTCCAATCATTGCAAAAGTACTTATTCAATATATTTCACCATCTTCATCATTTTATTCGGAATGAGCAATGCATTAATAGTGCATATACAAAAGTGTGATACATATATATTTATTTCAAAATGTGGTTAAATTATTTATTTTAAAGAGGGAACACCTGAAGTGAAAGTAACGATTTAGCTGTAAGATTTTTTTATTTACTTGAACAGGACTAAAATGTTTTTTTTTACTTCTTTTTCTAAAACTAGACTTAAGCTTTTGAGGAAATAATTGAGTAAAATGTCCCTACAGCTGCAACATACACGTGTCTTTAGACAATAACTAAATCTAAAATAGTTGCCAAAATTAACACTTGTTTAAGTTTTAGAATGAGGTTGTATCAAGTTTTTGCCCAGCCTATTTGTGTTGAGATTCAAAACTTAAGACCTTGATCTGGCTTTGCCTCCGGTGTTTTGCCACATGCATACATAACACAAATAGATAAATTAATTCCTATCTGCAAATTAAAACATATTAGACGTCTGTGGTGTGCATTGCCTCCTCGTGAGCAGGCAACAACGTGGCATAACTCAGCACTCTAATTTGCGGTTTGCAGAAATGGCTACTGTTCACGGCCTGAGCCAAACCTGACAGTGATATCGATGCTGTGGTCAACTGTCTGGACTAACAGACACAAGCCAGACTTCATTTTGCAGCTCAGAAATAAGTGAGTGCAGTGAGCAAGACTCTTGTTGAATCTAATATCCTAAGGACATTAACAGCCTATTTTGGGATCTGTTTATTGAGCACAACCTGCATTGAACTTGTGTATTCTGATCACTGGCATTGGCAAGGAACAGTTAATAAAATTATCACTTGTACATCTGAAGCCATTGGTGTCAGTGAGCTTGCCAGAAAGCTTGAAGTTGTGCAATAGATATTGAGTCAGAAGGTTCAACCAAGATCATCTTTATGTTTAAAGCCTTGGAACAATAGGATGACCTTCCTTTGGAGCATAATTTTTTCTTGTTTTAAAGTAATAAAAATTGAATTAAGGCAATGTATGAGCTCCGAGCCTACAGGTGATTTTCTTTTTCATGCCTCTGTGCCAGCAAAAGCCAATGTATCCGAACACTATTGGCCCAATTTTGATGGCATGAAGCAAAAAGCACACAGCAGTTTGGGTATGTCAGTGTGAAACTAGGCACAGGGTGCAAAGAGGATGGATGATGTGCCCTGTTTATACATGGGTGTATTTTGGGCATAACATAGATAAACCGGATCAGAGTGAAAGCTCTCATTCCCTTTAAATTAGTGTATGCCGGGCAGTGTTCGTTATTTACATGGCAGATTAAATTGTTTGGTCCGAATTTCTGATGGATTATTTAATTTTCCTCTTTTTTATTGTGCCACCTCACTCAAAGAACAAACACAGATCACTGTATGAAATATTAAAGTGCTCAGATGAAAGAGCTTTTCTCATTGAAGCATCCCAGAGCACAAGAAATTTTCAAAAAGATAAGACAAACACTTCAGTATGGGCGTAAAAGCAAAACCTCCTGAATCATTTAACTCTCCGGTTAAAGCAAGACAAGATCACAATTCTATGTTTATGATAGATCTGTTTACTGAACAACAAATACCTGAGCGCCAGAAGCATTTTTTTTTTTAAATTTTGTGCAGGAATCCTTGGCTCTGTTCTCCATTACGCTCATAAAACACACTCAACAGCCTGTTTTCTTATCTGTGAGCATAATTATCGATTACAACCAGTAGTATGTTTACAAATTTATAGATATATCTCTTTGTTGTGTGAAAATCTTACGCCCTGTTTGTGTTTTTCTTGTTTTTGGGAGACTTACGTGCACTGGAGTGCACAGATATAGCACACTGAGAGCACTGCAAAATGAAAAAAGGTTATGTTGCTGTTATGCATCCTGTATGTGTGAAACAAGCTCAGTAAAGTGTGTGTTTTGATCATGTGGATGTGTGCCAGTCTCTCTAATACATCCTCAAAATAGCAGAAACACTCTGACCACAGACTTTAGACTTTAGACTAGGTATGAGGAGGTTTTTGTATTCTGTGTCCTGAAGTGAGGAACATGCCAGCTCTGTGCCTGGCCATTGAACATTTTCTGACAAACACACCTTCATGGGCCAAACAGGAGCGCACGATCATTTAATATTTAAGCAGCAAGAGCTCTGAGCATAAAAATGACATTTAAATCAGGGAAAGACACCTAAAACACCGAAACGCTATGCACTGGATGTACAATATGGTACTATTTCCCAAATAGACTGAGGGATTTTCCTCAGACTTTGCACAAATCTCAACTCTGACACAAGATTCTGTTATTTAGATTTGGTGATCATAGGTCATGGAGCCTAGTTGTCATCCCTTGCTTGTAAACGTGAGCTCTTTGAGCAATTTCTAACGGGTTTTGTTGAACTGCCTTATTTAATCCAAAGATTAACTGAGATAAGATTTCCAAAGCCATAAAGTTCAAGTTATTCATCTCAAGAGTGCTTTGAGGGATTTCATGAAGCTTGTTGCAAATGTCAGCTGTGACTCCAGGATGAACTGATCAGATTTCCCAGGTCATGCCTCAAGGTCAAGGTCATTGGGTCCCATATTCAAACCTTCTATAAGATTTTTGGGATCATATGACTAAGGCCCCGTTTACACGACAACGTTGTCACCAGAAACTGAAAGATTTTTCCTTTGTGTTTTCAAAAGCACTCCACGTTCACATGGAGACGATGTGAAAACGCTGTGCTTTCAACGAACGCTGTAGTGTGCATGCCAGGCCAGTAGTTGGCGATGAAGGTATGTAGTGAAACAGCGATGTTACAACACACGTCTGTGCACTGCTGCTTTCCGGTGAAGAGAAACTTTTTTGTTATATGAATATAACAAATACATCTCCGCTGATCAGAGTATTGCCCCAGCAAATTCACATTTTGTTGGAGGAGCGATAACAAACCAAGGACAGTTAGCAGCACACATGTTGCTCGGTAGCTGTTGTTGTCGTTCCTAGGTGCGCTCAACCTTTATCTGAAAGAGTACTGTGCATGTGCCGTATGTCACCATTTTCCCTGACAACGCTGATTCCTGTTTACGCAGAGACGGATATGAAAACGTTAACAAACTTTTCGCTCGGGACCATGGTTCCAAAAGCTTGCAGATTCAGGCACTCCGCAACGAAAACTCTGTTTTCGGTCGTTTTTGTTGTCATGTAAGCAGCCCTTAAAACTCAGCCATAGCCTTTGCCCTTGACCCGTCAGTGCACTTTTAGTGTCCAGCAATTTTATACCCCAGGGAGGGTACACCCTAGGTAGTAGTTCTGGTTCCTTGAGTCATAAATCATCCTCAAGGAGGGATTCAATCACTTATTTAAGGGCTTCTCCGGATCAGGTCATCATGTATGTTTTGAATAACGATACACTTGGAATGCCCAGTAAAGCCATTTAGAGACTGTTAAAGTTTTCTCCTCCTGTTTGTCCAATCTACACTTTACAGCCATTAAACTCAGTGTGACGCATGTGTGTTAGTGTGGAGCTTTCCCTGTAAAAGCAGAGATCCTCGCTGCTGGCCGAGGTGAAATCAGGCAGACAGTCTGACCTGCACATGGAACTGTCCATCAGGCCGTGGAGCCTGAGCTGCAGGACACGGAGGAGGGGCGCTGTAAAATCTGCTGTTGCAGCATAATGATTGCTGAAATATGACTCTGATATGCCAAGCTGAATTTATTACTGCTTTCTGCGATGATGTAAAAAGGAACATGAGGTGTCAATGGTATGCTGCTCATTGGCTAGACATTAGATGTGCATCGTCAGACAGATTGCCTCTGCATCTATGAAGTTTCAACATTTATCAGATAAATTGTTGAGTGAAAGTACAGTCAGCCACTAAAATTAAAAACTATATATCACCCAACACAGGGTGTTCAGAACTTAAATTTTGTTACTGTGCTATCAAACAGGTATAATCATAATTTGGACTTTAGTAACGAGAAAAGTACCACTGAAACAAAATGCAGTAAATAGGATGATCCCCCTACTGAGAATAAAATTCTAACAGAACTGTTTCATAGTCAGTGATTAAATTACTGATTGTGGTTCGTATTTGTTTTAACTTCATTACAAAGATCACACAGTTATTCAAGACTGCTATTTCTCAAAAAGCAATGCATTTCTTTGTATCATTTCATTTTGCTAAAGAAGAAAATATCAATCTCTAAACTATGGTGAAAAGAACACATACATAACTTGAAAAAATATTTGAAAAAAGGAATTAAAAAGGGCAAAGAAAAGGATATTATTTGATCAGTGTGTAAAGGGTTGTAGGGTCATTTTCCTCCCATTAGCATTTATTTATTTTAGTATTAGGTGTGAAAAAGTTTTCATTCACTGCGGACAGACAGTGCAGAGCATAAAATCTGACTGTGAAAATGATCAGATTTTTATATATCATACTCAATATGCCTTATTGGACTGGCAGGTTCACCAACTTAAATCTTAATTGTTACATAATATATGTTAACTAAAATGTAGTTTTACTGCTATCAAGATATACAGTTATTTTATGGTAAGCAGTCCCAATTTTTCAGCAGATGTTTTTGCTTTAGGTAATGAACAAGTATTTTCTTCTGTCTGTTTAAAAAAATAGTGGCTTCTTTCAGTAAATTTAAGGATTTCTCTCCAAACAGTAAAATCTCTGCTGCAAATATTGTCCAAGATGTTAGCATAAAAACTCAAAACTGCAGTAATTTGACAAGTTACTCGCAGAATTATTATTTTGGTTAAGAAAATCTCTCTCGGCTCAGCAGTCCAAATCCTCTATTACCAAGGTTAATGAAATATGCACTGCTTGTTGCTTATTTATCAAACATTATACTTATGTAATCTTTAAATGCACTTTTCTCAGTAATTGGGAGTAAAACTTAAATAAAATTTAATTACAGTTGCAAGGAGAGAGGTGAGCAAGGGCTGAGCTATGGAGAGGGAGAGTGTCAGAGATGATAAGAATGAAATAAAACATTTCTTGATCATTTGTAGTAATGGCAATTGGTTCATTTATGAGTTGTTGGACAAGATTGTAGTCTGTTGTGGTATGTTTGCAGATTATGTTTCTCTAAGCAGCTGCAAAGTGTGTTCAGTATGCATTGATTTCTGTGTAACACCGCCTTGCCCTCATGACTATTAACCGTTAACCCTTCATATAAACCACATACTTGGTTTGAGGTTTTGCTCTCTGTTTAACTCTAAATTTGTTTCTGAATCGGTTGCCTATAGGTGTTTGTTTAAAATGCAGGTTTCCTGTGCCTCCTTGCAACATGATGTTATATTTTCCCTTTATTTACACTTTTTAGGCTGCCAAACAAAAATATTTTATAATTTCCCTCTCTCCTTGTGATGGGGTCAGGCTCCACTTCAAAGATGTTTCCTCTTTTCTTGTCACAAAACATCCCTCCATGTCATGATTTCAGGGCTAAACCATGAATGTTTAGGGGCATGTTACTTAAATAGCTGTTGCAGTGTCCACGCTCACCAACACCCAATGCAGGGGTTATCCAAATAAGCATGTTTCCTAAATCATACATAGGAACCGGTCTAAGATGATTTCTGCACCAAATCTGTACAGGTTTCTACACCAGATTAAAAAATAGGGGTCAGTGAAGCCTGCTTCTGCCAGCGGGTTTGTTCGCTGAACTAATACTGCTTTGCACAGAGATCCACATACATTGTGGATGTGAGGATTACTAGTTCAATAAGGAATCAACAATTAAAGTCTGGAAATAGTAAAATAATGATGATAATAAAAAATGTATGAAAAAAAGAGATTAATTCACTTTTGTTTTCTTTATTGTCACTCTAAGGCTATTTTGCACTGCCATGAGGAAAATACACTCACTACGCTCACCTTCTAAGAAAAAGAGGAAAAGACAAATGATTGATGTGTTATGGAGGCCACGATACTTTGCAGTCTTGAGGGATTTATGTGAAATGTCTGGGGCAAGTCAGCTGACAAGCCTCTAAATCCAAACAAGAAAACTTTCATTATCACTGCTGCAATGCTGCCAAGAGGCTATTTATAGAAGCTATGAGGAGGGCTGCATTGAGAAGGGAAATGACATGACATCCTGTGTTGACATGTTGCACTGAAGCTAGCCAGACTCTTTTTTTTCTACAATGTTCATTAGACATAAAATGTTTAAAATCCTCTGTAAAACGAAACTTACAAATCCTAATTGATAACTTAAAATGTCTAAACTTCTGCATATTTTTTAGTTTAAAACACCATGCAGGTGGACTATGTGGAAATTGGGGGTTACACATTTAAATTGAACTCCTGACCAACAACAGCTGGAACTGACTGACCGAAGGCTTTATGTTAGAGATCCTAACTTTGTATTGGGGTTAGGTATTTAAATGTTGATAGGCAAAAACTTGAGAAAACAAGATGACTATCCCAGTTTTAAGGGTGTTCCTAGTTCCCCGTCAAAATAACGACTTATTTATTAACATGGGATCAAGGTAGACAAATTAAGCTGATTTTCTGAGTGAAGTGTTAGTATTGCTCACACTCCCAGCGCTCAGGTTAACATCTATAACTGAGCTGAATGTGGTTACTTCCTCCTTTGGTCCTGACACAGCCTACAAACAACTCCAACACCATCCACCTCAATCAAATTACTTAATTTCCCTGCAACATATTATTGATGCTATTTGTTTTTTCACTGTCCTTTGTTGACCTCTGGGTTGTAGAGCTTTATAGCAGCAAGGTGTTAGCCATTTACTCCAGTTACAATGGCTACTTGTGGCAGGTGGCTTTGCAACAGTTTATAGAGAACATTTAACAAGGGTTTTGGGCCTGTGTTACAAAAATGCAGCTGTATTAAATTGACAAATTATAAACTTGGTGCCGACTACTTGTTGATTGACTTTTACAGTTTAAAGCTAATCACTGACACCCTCATTGGTAAGATGTTGTTATTTTGTTTTTGGTTTGATGCAAGTGTTGGTGTTGATTAAACTATTTGCATGAAGACTTTATTTACATTTCTTTTCTTTTTTTCTTCTTCAGCCATTTCCAACTAGAAAGGCCACAGTTGGACGAGTGGTTCACATCTGCAACCTCCCGGAGGGCAGCTGCACAGAGAACGATGTCATCAACCTGGGGCTTCCTTTTGGAAAAGTCACCAACTACATACTCATGCGCTCCACTCATCAGGTACCAAGCATTATTTTTATTTTTTATTTTTTTTTATCCTTATCTGTAAGCATTTCAGATAGACTTTCTTGGTTGCATATCAGAACCAGAGTTATCTTCACGACAAAGTATTCAGACATGTAAGAGGCCTTAAATTTCAACTGGCACTTTAACTGAAAGATGTCAAATCTCTACTGTCCAGTTATCATTGTAACAGTTGTAAGTTAGTTAGTAGCCTGGTCGGTTAGCATATGGCTGTACTTTCTCACTTGACAATTAACAGTAATTAAATTTACATTATGTCAGCATTTACCACAGCAGTGTATGACTCACATTAAACTGCAGAGAGAAGAGAGGAGATGAAGGTGGGATTGTGCAAGTTTGAGTGAAAACTTGGCTTCAGCATGTAAAATACAAGTTGTGGCAAAGACAACAAAGATCACCCAGCAGACTGCAAGACATGCAAAAAAAATAATTTGAATTAAATTACACAATTTTGGGACAAGGAAAGAGGGCTTGTTAGGCTCTCATGAGATCACAAAATATCCTGTCATTCAAGATGCACAAATGCCTAAAATTTTCTTACTCTGGGTTTTTAAAAGGTCTTAAAAATCTTACTTTTTTTTTTTTTAAAGAAGCTGTAGCTGCCCTTAAAGATACACAATACAGGCATTGTTTAATTTTTTCATTGTTAGTTTGACAGTTAAAAAAGCACCATAAACAGTCCAGAGTGACAGTGTTTTCCTATCACTTTTGTCTTTTTAATGGGACAGGTACAATTTTAACCTCAAGTGTTGCTAAATGTTGAATCATTCAGGGGCCAGCCTTAATTAATACACCAGATTTTATGTACTTTGTCACAACTCAGTGGCAGTTTAAGTACCAGTACATGACTGCTTGGTCAGGTTCCCAGATATCAGTTATCAGACCTGAACTTCCATTTTAATATCCACTATCGGGTTCAAGGCATTCTTACCAAGAGTATGGTGTAAGTTACAGGGACTACAGGGACTGTTCTGGTGATTTATTGTGGTGATTAAAAGCGAAACGTCATGATGAGCATTTTTCAAGATTCAGTTGCATCCTGTCTGATACCTGAGATGTAGGATTTGTTTTTGTGAAAGTTAGATCACATACCCCCTCTGATGCACACAATTGTTTACAACAAGTCTCTGTTTCCCTTCAGGCATTTCTGGAGATGGCTTATGTCGAAGCAGCCCAAGCAATGGTTCAATACTACCAACTTACTCCAGCTATGATACATAATCAGAAACTTCTCATACGGATGTCCAAGAGATACAAGGAGCTACAACTTAAGGTAAGAGTAAAACCAGAGTGAGATGGAACTTGACGTTTTTTGCATATCACTGACCTCTGATTTTGTTTCTTTTTAGAAACCAGGTAAAGATGTTCAATCCATCATTCAGGATATCAGCTCTCAGCGGGAGAGAGATGAGATGCAAGAACTTGAACAGTGAGTAAAATATTTACTATCCTCTCAGTCTGAATAACTGTCCTTACTGAAGCTCAAATCTTTGATTTCATGGCTGCAAAATGGGCATTTATAGAAGTGAAAATTATGCTAGGAGAAAGTCAAAAAAGGATGTTCATAGCAGTAGTGGGTGCAAGGTTCAAAAGTCAGAATCTCTGGCAAGGCATTTCTGTCATCGTTAGCAGAGTCGTTATTGTAAATGTAGAAAACTTTCCTATCATTCAACGTAAACAGATCCTTAAAAAAAATCCTGGATCTGCATCCCATTATAAATCACGGCCAAAATGTATTTACTTCTCCCTTGTGCAATGACCAAGATTCCCTGAAGATCTGGTGAACATTTGTGCAGAAATTTTTCAATTATCAGCTAAAAAATGGAAATTTGCCCTGTCTAGCAGCGTTAAGAAACTTTTCAAAAGTTCCTGAATCTGCATCTGCATTCAGATCACCACCAAAATCAAATCCCTACCTTCTTGTGCCATGAACAATTTTTCCTGAAAATTTCTTTTGTATCAGTTGAGAACTTTTTTGAGGTTTCTCGCTCGGAGACGGAGGCATGGACAAACACATGGAAAACGCCAACAGAAACATAAAAAGACCACCAGAAACCTCCTAGTAAAGGATTTGCTCAGAAACAAGAGATGTTTAAAAAATGGTAAATGGACTCTGGCTTGTTTGTTGCTTTTCTTGTCTACTAATGATTCACTACCGCTGGTTACACTTTACAATTCAATCCCATCCACACATAATAGTTGGATTGCTATAGAATTTGTCCATCAGATGTAGCTAATCACATTTATATGCTTTCATTATCATATTAAATGGCACTGAAACAGGAATGAGAGCAGTCTGGGTTTCAGTGTTTTGCTCAGAAACTTACTCTACTGACTGAGCAGTTGTTGCCCCGAGCCAAACTACTTTTTAAGACTTTAAATTCTTGGAAAAAAAACACTTCCCCTATTAAATCAATCATTCGCAGCAGTTTTTTGTGCGCATCTGTTCTGTTTTTCATGTGTAGTTGATGCAGAAAATGACCCTGGTCTAATCTTGTGATATGATCATCATGCGTCTCAGTGTTTCACCATGTAATTATTTTTCCCCAGCTACATGCCAGAAAGAGCGCGCTCCCGCAGCCCCATCAGCCGCTCCCTCAGCCCCCATTCCCACAGCCCCAGTTTTACTTCTTGCAGCTCAGCCCCCAGCCCCCAAGGGGTATCAAGCAGGGGTCCGGAGAGAGGCAGCAATGGCCTAGGTTCCAGCCGGGGCTCTTGGGATTGGTCATCACATTTAAGACGATGTGAGGATGAAAGAGAGAGGGATGACCCGTGGCGAAACGGAGGCAACATGGATGATGATCGGCTGAATGGGAGGCCAGGGGACCGTCGGAAAGCTTACCAGAAACCCTTAGATCATATCGGCTCTAGATCAGCGGAAGAGCGAGGAGGTGAGGGGATGAGGGGCAACAGAGACTGGCATCCGCGAGGCAGTCCTCAAGGCATGACCTTTAACTCTTACAGGAGCATGGAGGACGACTTTTACATCAAGGAGCAAATGTACAAGTCAGAAAAGCCACCCAGACCGCTTTACCAAAGGCACGACCCCAAACCAAAGAGGAGGGATGGAGGTGACTATCACAGCAGGTCGAGGCATTCAGAGTTTGAGATGACTGAGGAGCCTCGTAGGTCACAAGAAGACAAGAGGCAGAGCTCACCCAGCAGGGGGAGGAGCAAAAAGTCAATCAGGAGGCCCACCTCTGTGGAGAAACAGAAAGAGCACGAATCTGAAAATACTGTAAGTAACTTTTGTAGTGCTCTAACTTTTGAGTCCTGCTGTATCAATCAATCAATCAATCAATCAATCAATCAAAGCTTTATTTATAGAGCACTTTTCATACAAAGACTGCAATTCGAAGTGCTTTACATTAAAACAAATAAACATATGTTGAAAATCACTCCAGTTAATGTCATGCTATGTTTCAGGATCGTCTGTCAAAGGAGAAATCTGTTTCACCACAGCAGAACGACAAACCAAAAGAGGCTGCTGAATGTAATAAAGAACAAGACACCGTAAGCACCCTGACCCTGTTTACACTGTGAATTGGTACAGATTAGCATCCATTTTGCTCTCAGTGTTACCGTGGTGTATTACATAAAACTAGTCTTCCCTTTGACAAGTCCTCATATGCGATATGCAGGAATGTGAAGTTAAGTGAACTGGGTCAGGTCAGGTAGGGATGGGATGGTTATGAATTTTGGGGCTGTGATTAAAGTTAAAGAAATTATCTCAGTTTCACGATAATCTAGATTATTTTTGCAATACTATGAAAGCTTATTTTGCTATATTTTTGGGTTTTGATAATTTTTTTCAAGTAAATATGCTATAAAGTTATACTTTTTAATCAATTTTGATGATTTAATAATATATATGATGCATCAAGTCATATTAATTTATTTTTGGAATTTAATTTGAATATTGCAGATCTTTTAATATATAAGACCAATATCAGTATCAGCAGATATTTCCCTAAAAAGCTGATTATCAGTATCTGCGGATACAACAATTTTTGCTAATATCTACTGCTCAAATTTGACCATACAAATTGGCCATAAAAATCCTGTATATTTTCTGTTATATTGTTATAATGTTTATCTCATCATCACTCAGTGTCCACTCTTGTCAATCCAAAGTGTAATTTATGAAAGAATAAAATGTTGTTTTTCTTGAGTCACATCTGTTTGTAACACAGAAACATGTCAATTTTAGTTAAGTAGAGGCTTTGTGCACTTGACACAAAATATCAGTATCGATATTGGTCCTGGCAAAAATCCAATATTGTGCATCCCTAAAGTCAATAGATTAATTAGACTGATAACTAATAAAGTAATAATTTAAACTGGTTCTATTAAATTTGAAATTTAAAGTGAAGTGAAGTAAAGTTGAACTTAGTTGAAGTAAAGTTGAAGTGATAACTATCATTATCACTTCAACCTCAAAACTAACTATAGTAACTTTATTGATCTACCTGGTAACATTTTCGATTGAATTTTAATTGTCTATTTCTGATCAGTAATGTACTTTTACATGTAACACGAGAAATTCCAGTTCCAATTATTGTTTGTCCACAGATTTTTTAGCGGAGATGAGAGCAATAATATCAACACATGTAAAATCCTGCCTTTTTGATGATTGATTTTGTTTAATTAAATCCAGACGTACAGTTTTGTAATTCTGTTAGATCCTGATGCTATATAAGTGGTTTACGTATGTTGAACGTTTAATGCTCACAGACTGAAAGATATGACATTTGACAATAACTGTTTGAGACCTTATTTTATCAGTTTTACCTTTCATAAATGACCTGCTGCATTACTAAAGACCAGTACTTCATCACAGCTATTCTCCTTCATTTTGTCATAAAATAAAGTGAATAAATCTTGTGGGGCACTGTATAGATAAAAACAACTCAGATCAAGATGAAAAGTGACAAACAAGTAGTGATGTGTTTTTTTGCAAACAAGCAATGAGTGAATGCTGGATATCAACTATTGTGAGATGGACAGTTTCCTTTTTGCCATTTTATTGTTCATCAATACATGTACGAAAGCCAAAATTGTAACTGTTGGGGTGACGGTGATAGCTGAACGATGGGCCCTTGTTATTGAGCTGAACTAAATTATCTGACTTTCTAAATAATAGATGGGAGTTCCCATCATTACAAACAGGATCGGACAGCAATTTTCCTCTGTTTATATTGAAAGATGTTCACAAGTGCCCAGAATGGATGTTAATCCATGTTTATTCAATGTTTAAAAGGTGCCCTTGACCTTAAAACCACATTAACCTTTTATTAAATCCCATATAATAACTGTAGGGGAGAGTGGGGTAAACTGAGCCAGTGGGTAAGTTGACCCACCCCCTGTTTCTGGGAAACAGTAAACAACTCTTGTCATGTGGCCCTAAATTCAGGAAGCACTTATCATTTCTCCCTGCTTCTGTTGAAGAGGAGCACATGGTATAAACGGTTGGTACTTTTTAATGCAAAAAAACCTTTTTTGCGTGTCAAAGTAAATTTTCTGCATGTCAGGAATATTAAGCTTTGTATCAAATCCAATTTATCCAGGTCTAAAATGGTTTATACATATATGTAATTTACCAATGTATAAAACTGTGTGACTCATTTGGTTAAAGATTAGCCTAAATAGCAAAGCTAGCAACATTTTATCCAAAATGTTGGCTATGGGGCAAAGTGAGCCATATGTTGTGGGGTAAATTTAGCCATCAGTTCCTTTTATAACACCAAAAGTTTGAAAAGTTATATTAATGTAATGAATCATAAAATACTATTTAATGTTATGTTCAGCAACTGACTTGTCTGATCAAATGTTAAACATTGTAGAAAATCATGCCATAGACATATCATTGATATGTCCTTACATGTTCAGTTGATAGCAAACATTCTTAAATAAGAGTATATGTTTTCATTTTATCTCTGTTGTATTTTTCCTTGTCTCAGTGACAGCAAAAGTAAGAAATGGCTCATCTTACCCCACTCTCCCCTACAGTTTTTTTTTTTTTTTTCTAACATCGACTTAGTTGCAGTTGCAGTGCAGCATGACCTACTATTTCCTTTATCCATTTTCAAGGTGAAGGAATGGGAAAGTGGAGATGACACGGATGAAGAGATCTGGTATCCCAAGAACATGGAGGAACTGGTTACTGTGGATGAAGTGGGAGAAGACGATTTAATAGTTGAGCCGGACCTCCCTGAGGTGGAAAAGTTTGTGTCCTGCCTCAAGGAGTCTGAGAAGGAAGAAGCAGTGGTAGAGAATGTAATAATGCCCAACTCCTCCTCCCTTGAGGTTCAGGAGACCAGCCAGGATCAGACCTGCAATGAATCTGGAGTCCGGACAGAAACAAATTTAAATGAGAAAGAAAGAGATATTGTAACTACGACCAGCCCTGAAGATGCAAAACTCAGTTCTATGGCTCATGAGGCAGCACTGAATCACCTGAGTGACTTTCCCAACAAGGAGTTTAAGGCTGCACTGGAGGAGACATGTTCAGAGGATAACTTAAACAAAAACTGTCCTTCGGCCGAGCTGATTGAAACTTACATCCAAGTGTCCAAAGACAACAGAACAGTGGACGTAGGACAAGTCACCGAGTCAGTGATTAATGCTGTTCAACAAAAGGATGTCAGTCTTAACAAAGGTACTTTCCAAAAAGAAGCATGTTCTTGATCAGACTTTGATTGTTACTGGCTGATATAAGATAGTCAATATATTTAAAAAATTTCCTTTGAAAAAAACGGTCATCTTTAGGTCAGGTCTGCACATACAAAATGCCAAATGTTCCACATGCATTATTTTAACTTTCAGCTTCATAATTGCAACAAAACATGACATAAAATAAACTCCTGTTTGTGGGAAAAAATACAAAACACGTTATTTTCAGATCAATTTTCAGTTTGTCGGTTACTACCTATGAACCCACTACCCTTCAAGCCTGTGAAGTTTCATTCGACATCAAATTTGACTTCACTTTTGCAGAGAGACAACCAGAATCAATATCATGATGAGGAGATACAGTAGACTGACAAACCTGCTGTTTTTTTTCTTCTATGTTGGAGAAAATGGACTAAGTGTCCTCTCAAACTGGAATTTATGAAACAGACATGACAGAATTTTGACCCAACCTAACAACAAGTAAAATCAGAACTTGGTAAATTGGTGCAAAAACATTCAACATATCATTAGAATAAAAATAAAGAGTAAGGGGGAATTAAATAAAGTATAAAAAGGTAGAAAGTACTGCAAAGTGAATAAGTTGCGTACAAAAATATATACATAATGTACAATATATACATTAGGCACAATAAAGATCAAAAACACAATGTTAAGATAATATACATTTAATAAAATGAACACTCAGGCCCTCAAAATCCTTCTACTGTGTACTGATAACTAAGTAACATGATCCCCTCTATTGATGTTATTTGGCAAATTGTAGGAGAAACAAAAGGTTTAAGCAGCCTTACTGAAAAAAGACATTTCATCAAAATTTTAGCCTTTTTACTTTGAAACAGTAAAATCAAGAATTATTTTATAAAACAGACATTAACAGATGAGGTTTTGTATTAATAGCAAAAGAAATTTAACCTGCAAATTTCTCTTTGAGATTAAAAAATGTGAAAATTACAAATTAAGACCAAACATTTGAATTTAGGTCAGTCATCCCGTTGTTGCTTGTGACTCTTACTGTAAACAGTATTTTTATTGAGTGTTAGGCCTTGCTATGTTTTTATATCAAATTAACACAAACAGTATTTTCTTATCCTATGTCTGGTTTAAAAATGAATTGATATTTCTAAAAACGTATTATGTTGCCAGTCCCTATTTGGTTTTCTGTTCTTTCACCCTTATTAGGGTTGTTGAATATATAACATGATTAAGCTTGAATATTGAGAACTGTTTGTATGTGACACCAAAGTTGCATCAACTATGAAAGTTTAAATTGGCTTTATGAAATATTTTTAAGATAATTGCTGGAGAAAGTTCAGTGTGAATTATATTTTCATTGGGAATAGTTAGAATAACTGTCTTCATTATGCAAATGCCTTGTTGCAGATATTGAGGCCCTTTCGCCGTCTCAAGATCAAGACAAAGCTGTCAGTGAACACAGCATCCCTTTGGGTGAGTAGAAAGGGTACTTTTTATAATTCTCTTGAATGTTTCTACATTAAAAACAGGGATTCTACACATTTCAAAACAGCGTTAAAACAAAAATCAAGACATTTTAAAGACCAATTTATGACCCAAACTAAGAAAAATCAAAACCAATTCTTGCACTGCAGAACACTCACAACACATCAACACAGTAGTACATTTAATCAGTTAATTTTTATTATATTGGTGCTGTCATGCTAAAACTTTGTATCTCCATTTTCTTAATTGTTCTCGCTCAACAGCATGGGAGGTGACCAACACTTATTTAAAACAAAACAAATAGAAATACAAGATTTTGACCTGTCAGTGATAATATGCTAAAATACCGATTTGTTAAAGTGAAACTGTTGTTTTGCTAAATGTATAACAGCAGGGTGTGAAAATTAAATACTAGAGGATATTGAGTCGTACTTCTCTTATAGGTAAACAAGAAAGTCGTAGATGTAGAAGAGCACAAGCATGCAGGCGCAGTAAACAGAAATCTTTTATCATTTGCCATACAATTACTACATTACTGAGAGATTTTTTTCTGCTGTTTTCTGACATATCCTTTGAAATAGCCCAAAAATGATTTAAAAACAAAATGTATTATTGTAGTTGTTTATCCAAATCCCCAAACAAAACCTTAAATCTGTTGAATCAGTTTCAATCAGAATTTACAACAGTGCAGTCTCTCAGGGATAAAGGTTAATGTCTGAAAGTATAAAAGGATCTAAACCAGCAAGAAAGTGTTGCCAAATAAAATTGTGTACACTCTTTATACCACAGCAGAAGATGGTTTTTTATAGGAAAGATCTGAAGTCATTTACAAAGAATACATGACACTCAATAAATCAGTTAATCTGTATTTGGACAGTGCCAGTTCATAACAAATGTTATCTCAAGGCACTTAGAGTAGATCAGTGCTGTACTTTTTAAAAATTATTATTATTGTTTAATCCACCATGAGAACAGCAGTTTACCACATTTAGCAAAGGTAACAACAGCAAAAAAAAAAAAAAAAAAAAAAAAATAAAGGCTTCTTCAACTGCAGAGGTCCCCAAACTTTTCAAGGTCATCTAAGACAGCATAGTCACGCACTGGCTGTGGGGAGGAGTGGGGGACCCAAACAAACACACATGCTGTGCCTAATAACTCATGATGCAGAATCAGAGAGAGCCATGAGCTTCTTTCTAAACCAAAACAAAGAGACGAGGACTCACTCCATTTCATCAGCTGCTCAACAATGACATTTGTGAACGCTGTTGTCTTAAAGTCATCAGGTGTCATGGTAACTAATTCTATCAGTAGCACAGGGAAAGATTTTGTAAAAACAGCATGTATACATTGTTTGTGTCATCCATATGCCATCAGTCTATACTGGTCTGGTGTTTCCACTGATTATTGATGGGTATTTTTCAAGTCCTGACCTCTGACTTTTCTCTTTACTTTAGGAAAATGTGCACTCTTGATGTTAAGACACAAAAATGTGCCATGAAAGCAAGCAATAATAGGATAATGATCCGTTAAAGAACACTGCAGAAGGTACTTAGCAAACTAATTAAAATAGTGCCAATATTGATAGAAGCTGGAATAAATAAACCTGGTTCAAGACTCCTTGAAATTGTCTCCATTTAATCCAAGATCCTTCCTGGAGACTTGAGCCAGCTGTCTTAGTCCAAAGATAAAGTTGTGTTATGTACACCATCAATAAGTACACTGACAACCTGTTGCATTAGCACTCTAATTGCTTGGAATTGCTTGGCCACTTGCTGACCTATTTCCGTGAGAAGGTTGTGAAGTGCACCCCAGAGGGACGAGTATTTATATTATCATTAAGGCTAGAATGACACTGCAGGCGGAGCACATGGACCTGCTGCACGGAGACTTATGTAAGCCCGTGTGATTTGCAACAACAATAGACCTCAGAACAGACACACGAGTCTGGCTATTTTTGATTTGTGATGCCATGAGAAGCCCTGTGTGTCCAGAGCAATCTGTGTCCATTGATAACATGTCTGTGGCTAAATTAACACCGGTGACTCATCTGCTGGTTGCTGCTTCAGTTTTGTTAATTTCTTCAAATTTTATTTGATGAAAATGATGACTGCAGGGTATGTGTTGTTTGATTTGAATAATGTAGACCAAAATAACATGCATTCTCAACATTGTTGTCCAACTCTTGTCCTATTAGCATTGGACACTAGCTTTCTATACTTAATCCACCGGATATTTAATTCTGTACCCTGAAAATGTCAGTCTTCCCTGTTAATAGTGCAACATCTTGTGCTATTCTTTTTAGACATGGAAAAACACAGGTTTGGTGCTTTATGTTACAGTTTGAAGAATCCAAGGCTTGGTTAATGTTGGCTTTTTATGTGCCAAATACAGTTTTTTCTCCATGTCATGTTGGAAAATAGAGACAGGAGAACAGGGTAAAAACTGTACATTATGCAGGGGTGCACTGCTTACATGCGGTCATGACACTGAACTAGGAAACAATTTAAAAAAGCAGATTTCACCACTGATGCGTGCTTGTGTGTCTTACTGTAAAGATACAATTTAATTGCTTATCATGACGGTTTAATTGTTCCAGCCAACAAAGAGGGATAAGTCACTTACACTGGATTTCAGTGGCTGAAGAGTCAAATTTGGCCTTAAAGAATGCATGTTACCTCTGTTCCCTTTGAGGTTGTCATGTGTGTAGGCACTTTTTTTTTTGTTTAAAGGGATACGCAAAATTTTTGTGTGTGTGTGTGTGTCTTGCCTCACTCCTAAGTCCATGACAAGCAGATAGACACCATTCTTTGGACTGTGTGTGCAATAACAAGGAAGAGACGGGCAGACCTCACCCACTGCTGATTAGCTTAGCTCAAACACGGGGAGTCAATGGATATTGTTAGCCTGCCTCTGCCTACAGTCATCAGATAAAATCTTCAGCAACTCTAAATGGTCCTGTGTCCTTGTTGTGACATTATTTTACGTTATCTATTTTTAGACTAAGATTAGCACATTATTTAATTTTTGAAAGAAATCTATATGACATTAAACCGCAGGGTGCATGCAAAAGATTGGTGTCTATTTGCTTGTCGTGGACAAAAAAAAAAAAAAAAGTTTGCGTGTCCTTTTAATGTGTAAAGCGATTTTTTCATGTAGGTCCTGGGGTGGCTTGATTTGTCCAAGGTACAACAGGGAGGTGGAGGAGGTTTGGAACCATTGATAAAGGACACAGATTTTAAACCCTGAGGACATATGGTCTCTAACAAATCTTCTTTTTTACCTGTTAAATAGGTCCTACATTTTGGTTACACCTTAACTGAGGCATGTCTAATTATTTTAGTTTTTAGTTGGCATGCGGAAAGACTGCCCTATCAAGTAATGTGAACAAACATTTCAAAATCTCTGGATCTGGATTTGATCATTATCAATAATTATCAACTTCTCCCTTGCCGTGACCAACATTCCTAGAAAATAACTTAAAATTCTGTTGAAGACTTCATGAAGTATTAGCATAAGTGTGTAAACTGATTCGTCTCGCAATGTTGACAAATCCTTTTAAAAAGTTCTAGGATCCACATCTGTTTTTGTATCACCACCAAAACCTAACCACTTCTTCCTTGTGCCATGAACAATATTCACTTCAAATTTCATTAAGATTTTTATCATGCTCACAGACAAACCAACAAACAGCTGCAAAAACAAACAATAAACGTTGTCTAGTTGCCTCCATATGATCTTTTTAAATTTATCCCTCAAGAGCTTAGTTTTCAAAGTGACAGTTTATGTCAATTAAGGCTGCTTGTAAGGGAAGTTGTGCAAGCTTTCACAAACCAGTAATGAAAAGAGAAGAAACTACAAGGGATTTTGACTTTGAGACGAAAAAGGGGAAAGGCTGGTGAACAATGATTATGGGCTTAAAGAAATATATATATAAGAATCCTCGGCAACGGTGCAAAAATGTTATATATTTTTCTCTGTTCGGGTCCTAACAAAGGTCTTTAAAAGTCTTAAATTTGGTATTTTAGAGTGTTCAAAGTGTTTTCTCTTAGAATTGCTCATGTGTTGTCTGTTTAATAGGAGTGGAGTTCATTGTGCCAAGATCTGGTTTCTATTGTAAACTTTGTGGATTCTTCTACACCAGCGAGGACACCGCAAAAACAAGTCACTGCCGCAGCACAGTACACTACAGGAACCTGCAGGTACATATTCACTGACCACACAGCCTTCATGAATGATGATGATGGCAATGGTGACAAGAGGGGATGATGATAATGATCCACCTCATTTACTCTTTCCACTCTGCCGGATGTTAGCATGCCAGCCCTGTCTGCGGTAAAAGTGTCGATCCCAGAGCAAATATATCCTTTTGTAAATAACTGTGGTGTAAATAATCTGTATTTCTGCACGCTCCACTGTACTCAGGGATCTGCTGGGTGGTCCAAAGACAGTGTGGTCTGTCAGAAACAGTTTTTACACCACCTGTTTCTGGGATGGTGATTAATGTTTTCACACTCGTACAATCAGCACATCCATTTATTTTCAGTTTGATTTCCCTCCAAGAGTTGCCCTAAGCCTGTTGCAAATGCATTAGAGAGTTTTCTTCCAGCTAAAGCTGAGAACAAAAGGGAAAATATCAGACTACACGAAGGTCAGATTAGTTTAGCCTTCAGTTATCTACAGCTCCGCTTTTCTGAATTTATTTTTTTCTATGCATGAAGTATAACACCTCAATTGGTGCATTTTTGCTGTGGTTATTAAGGTGTTTAAAGTAATAAAAAATGTTTGATATAATTGGGGTAAAACTTTCTGTAAAATAGATTAAGAAAGGATTTAAAGGAGAGCTTGTACTGGTTTCATTTTGTGTTAGTTCATTAGATTTATAATAACAATTGACATGAGTTGAAACACTTTAATTTTTCTGTAATATATTTCGACGAAAGCCACTTTTGTCCTTATGTACTTTATAATTATGAGTTTCTTAGAGAGAGCACCAGAATTTTTGAAAAGAAAAGGCCCTCTGACAATAACAATAAAATTAATGAGGCTTTTTGGTAACTCAAGTTGCCCATCCCTAAATTAAAACTTTTTAAATTATTTATGATGCATGATACTGGATTTTTGCCATTATATGAGATGCCAATAGTTCTATTTTTTTTTTTATTATTGCTAGTTCATTTGTTTTAGAAGCAGTTTTAAGGAAGAAAAACATTTGATTCTTTAGTAACTGACACTTGATTTATTAAAGTGAACATTTAGAGAAGATGAGGTAAATCAGTATGGTACATTTGTGCTTTCTGTCAATATTACAGACATCAGGATATAAATGTTCAATATGTGGAGCCACATATTGGCCAGCTGTAAATACCAATAAAAATGTTTTTCAGGGTTCCCACACTTCCTGGAAAACCTGGAAAACCTGGAAAATGATTGACCAATTTTCCAGTCATGGAAAACATATGGAAAATGAGGAAAAAAGTAAAATGTCCTGGAAAAACTTAAATTGACCTGGAAAATTATTTAGCTTCCTTCTATCTTGTTAGTGAACAAAATTCAAACGTAGAAAATGAAGTAAAAATGTAGATAAAATAATGCAAGCTAAGGAATAAAATATAAAAACTGAAAACAATGGTGAAAAGAAGAACTAATACAAAATGGCAGAATAAAATTTAAGCTACTTAAATCAACAAAATATATTTATAAAAAAGCAGAGTAAATAAAGATAAATCAATAAGTTTAAACAATAAATTTATGATAGTGAGACACTACATAAAAGTCAGAGTAAAAAGATAGCTAATAGACAATGTTCATGCCTGAGAGTTAGAAATAAATAAATTTTAAGTTCAATATGATCCGGTGGAGCTACCTGGAGATATTGGTCATCACCCTTTAATCTTGTTTTTTACAAGGCTAGATTAACCTGAGAATTGCCCACACCAATATTGTAACAGGGGAAAATGTCCTGGAAAAAGTTCTGGAAAAGTCCTGGAAAATGATTTGTAGAAAAGAATGGGAACCCTGTTTTTATCTCTTAAACTGGTGATATCAACTTTTTAAGCAATAATCTGTTGATACCGATACTGCACCAGTTATATTATACATCCCTAAAGATTATCTCTAGTCAGCCCAATAGGAGTATAAGAAAATATCAATTCACCAATATATTGTGATGTTTTTTGAGTGATATTGTATGAACATTTTAAAGCCCAACATCACAATTCATTTACTTTTAAATTAATAGAAATTGAGGACACCTATTCAGCCATTTGACCCCATCTCTTTTACAATCTTGTTTTTATTTCTGTCCCAGAGACAAACAGAAAAGTTTATCCATGCTGCAGGGATTGTAATTTATAATTTTATATGCATAACAGAAACTGTGTTCTTAATGCATATAATATTGTGGGCTCTTAACACGGTACAAAAAATAAAAAAAGACACTTTAGTGAAAAAAAAGACTGTGATAAAACACCCTGTTCACTGCATCACAACATTTTGTGATAAAATATATTATGGCCTGTCACTCCTGTTATGATATAAGGTATCTAAAGATTCTTGCCAAGACACTCCCCTAAGGCACACAAAAATTTCTGAATAATTTCAGAAAACACATAGATTTCAAATGATAAAATATATTTAGGTTCTTTAAAAATTATCTTTATTTTTTTTCTATCTAGATTATGCATATAAATAAATAAAGATTAAAAAAAACGTATTGTAATGTTTTTTTGTTGTATTCTGTTTGATGAAGTAAGCTACATAATTATATTAATGTGGACTTTTGTAGTTTCAAACTGCATTTTTATTTTAAAATTTTAAAGGTTGTATATATTCTTTCCATAAGTGAATTAAAAATTCCAAAGATACAAATGCTATCAGGCTCATATGAAGTCAACTAAAATAAATGTATATATATATATCACCTGATCCTGACTGATATGCCCGCTGAGACACAAACGCCTGATCATACACATTGCATGTCACAGGCGAGTGTATTAAGTTTCTGTGTTTTGACCATTCAGCACAGAGCACATTGCATTTGTCTCGTCTCTGGCAGCACAGCTGATGTAAGCTTGAGAAGAAGTGATTCCTGAACATTTGATAGATTACATTTCAAGGAAGACATTTGTGCTGTCTGTCAAAGTTCTGAGCATTTGAGTGAAATTATGAATGATCTGTTTTTGCTTTTTATAATAAATTAAATTAAATTATGCTTATTACTGGTTGTGTTATTTTCAGTTAGTTATGATCATTGTACAGTTTTATGATCAATTACTTATCAATCAATAATCAGAGGGGAAATTCAAACATGTTGCATCATATTATTTCTGAGTCAATGATTAAATATTATATTCAATAATTATATCAGATTAGCTGAATGGTTAGCCTGCATGCTCCATGAACAGTATTTGATTGCTGGAGAGGATTTATATCCAGGGCTCTCTGCAGTGCGTCTCTCTCTCTCTCTCTCTCTCTCTCTCTCTCTCTCTCTCTCTCCATTTGTCTGATAAAGCTTTAAAAGCCCAAAAGCAGTAACATCATTGTTTAGAGGATTGTTTGACATCAACATAGATGCTGCTGTTGCTGTGGATACATTTTTAAGATGGATAATTGTCCTTTTGCCAAAAAATCATCTAGGATACTGCCTCCCAAAAACTGGATGGATGCATCAGGAAGGACCAAAAGCTATTGTCTTTCTTTCTTTCTTTCTTTCTTTCTTTCTCTTTCTTTCTATTTTATCTCAAACTTAAAAAAAAAAAAAACAAAGTCAAAATAATTCATATCTACAACAAACAACTTTATATGTCCATCAAATAAATGTCCACATGAGAACATATATGTACAGTGCCATGAAAAAGTATTTGCCCTCTTCCTGATTTCTAATCTTTTTGCATATTTGTCACACTTAAATGTTTCAGATCAATGTGAAGAAGTCAATGAGAAAAGAAATACATTTATTATTTTCCATTTACAAATGCTGAGAAGGAAATCTTTTCTTGGATTAGAATTTTTGGACTGTTTTGATTACACTTTAGTCCTGATTAAAAAAACACTTAACAATAAAGGGTGTTTTTATTGTTTTATTTTCAGAACATTAACCCTTTTGTGTTACTTTTTATATATCATGCTTTGAAATTTAAAAAACTACAAATACACATGTTTCCCTTGTTGAAAATGCAAAAGGAGTTTCTTTTAAATTTTATTTATGTATTTTTTAGGGATGAGGGATATTGCATCTTTGGTCAATATTGGATATGTGAATATTTTAAAACTTATTTTAGCTGATATCGATATTGATAACGATGTATGTAAATAACTTAAAGCTGTTTTATTTTATTACTCCAACATTATGTGCAAATGTATTTTTAAAAGTCACAGTAATGCCATCCTTGTAAGAGCTTCAAGCACTGATTTACCAGTGTGTATTGAGCATATTATTCCACCTTGAGTTTAATATACAGAATGTCCTGAAAGTTTGTGTTACTTTATGAGCAGTTAATATTTATACTTTTTTTCTATCAGCTGATAGCAATAATATAACTTTTGAAGGATTTATCTGCCAATAATCATACCAGTTTTATTGTGTATCCCTTTTAGTTTTGTTTGTTTTGCTTTGTCACAGTCAATGACACGTCAGGTATATTCAACACAAATGATCTTTGTAGAGTTAACTTTTTTTTTGCTTCATCATTTTCCATATTAGTCACGAGGAATATTTTGCATTTTTTTTGCCAGAGGTTGAGAGGCCACCTTCTGGAACAGGGATGGACATCTTGAGTGACTGGGGGCTGCATGTGGCTATGTAACTATTTAATTACAGAAAGTACAGTGGGGTCTACGATAACAGATGGAGTTCAAATTCTACATGTTTGAATAACTTGTCATGTGGATTATTGATTGAAAAAAAAAAAAAATAAACAAAAGCAGTTGTGTCCCTACAGGGGATCGATGGGACCTGGGTGTTAAAGAAAACGACCTTTGTCATGTCAAGCCTTTTTTAATTATAAATCATAATATTTAAAATAGTGTGTTGGATTTATTTTCTATTTCTCTCCCCCCTCATTCACAGAAATACCTGTCCCAGCTCGCTGAAATGAGTTTATCTGGTGCACTCATTGACCCCTCAGCTGCACAGTGACGTCAGTTCAACCTCAAGCATCTCGTACAGGAAGCTGTACAGGGGAAATGGGGGAGGGGTGTTGGTGAAGACTATCAGTGGCAGCATGGAATCAACAGGTCACGGGGTCGACTGCACTGGTTTGATGTCAGATCTGTTGGGATGCATCAGTGTCCCAGCTCTCTGAAGCTCTCAGAATTGTACATACCTTATAGTACTGTATAGTGAGAAAACTATATTTAAGTACAGAATTTATTATCTTCTTTATTGTTCAATTTATTTTAATTTGTGTGTTAAATTTTTTTCTTGGAATTGGAATGCTCCCATGGTGAAGTCTCGAACTAATTTGCAGATTCTTTACTTTTGTCCATTTTCATATATATTACTAAATCCAGCCTTTGAACGTGATATATTGAGGCGCATTTGTGGCTGCGAAATGACTTGAATTATGTGCCAAAGAATGTTTTCACTCAGTTTGAACACTGGGGCAGATTCTCAGGTTGTATTTGTTGAAGAGATTTTAATGTCTAGCCTAGAAAAAAACTTATAATTTTTGTTCTAATGCAAAATACCTGACAAGAAAAAAATGTAAATCATTAACACGGGTGATAAAGCTTTAAATCATTAATTGTCCTTATTGATCAGGTCAATCCGTTTTAGTTGCCATTACTTCTAATGCCTTAAATACTGACTCTTTTTAACTGGACCATGAATTTAATTTATTAGAGTTAATCATGCAACGCTCAGAATCATGATCAACCCACTCTGTTTTTTGTATACTGTGACTGTGAATCCTGTGATGGCCTTGTTTTATTTGACTGTTTTTCTTATGAATTTGAACAATTTGAATAAATAATGCAAACTTTTCTCAAAATATGTGTGACTTTTTCATAATTGTGTCACATACAAACATTGTATACAGTTTGTGATGTGAAGGTGCAGTCATGAGGCCAGTTTGAGTTGGCAGGGCTCCTTCAGTCCCTTAAAAAGTCTTAATAAGTTCTGAATTAGATTTATGACATTTAGGGCCTCTTGAAAAGTTTTTTTTTTTTTTTTTCCTGCAAGCGGCTTTTAATTTAATGAAACTCTTAGAAAGGATTGTAAGTTAATTAACAGTAGATAAAGAAACAATGGCAGCAACTTTATGTTGCCAAGTCGGCCATAAAAGATCTTTATCCATATGCATGCACTTTCCCACGTCTGCATCTCTTTCCTGCTCTTGGGGAAAAATGTGCCTTGATATCCCAATATTGAATAAATTAGTCTTGCTTAATTAATTTAGTCAGTTTACAATTTTTAACAAATAAGCTTGTGGCATGCTATAGAAAAAAGTTTCATAAACCACAATTGAAATGATAAAAGTTTGTTCTAAAGTGCAAAAAATGTCTTAATTTTTCTTGTCTTAAGAAGGTATTAAAAGCATTTAATTGGATTATAGAATTTGTGTGGGAACCCTGGGTAGGTTTTCTTTGGGAGTGTTATTGAAGAGCTCCCCCAAGTGTTGAGGCAGAAACATCTTCAACTTTTTCAAGGAACAACTGTGTGAACTAGTTTGGGATATTTAAATCACCTTGTGTGAAATTACTGTGTTCTTTAACATTTTTCATCATCAGAAGGTCACATTTTTATCTTTATTTTTAGGCTTTTTGCCTCCATTCAGATAGGAAAGTGGGGCAACAGGTAGTAGGGAGATAGATTGTGGGGAATGATGCAGCAAGGGAGCCACAGCCCAGGTTTCTAACTGGACAACAGCCTCCTTATAAAAGATGCAGTTATTAATAAACCAGACCCAAAAGTGCAGCATACTCTCATGGCCACTTTTTGAGTTACACCCATTTAGCTGCTCCTCAATGCAAATAGTTTATCAGCCAATCACATGTGCAGCAACTCAATGTATTTATGCATGTGAACATTGTAAAGATTAGCTGCTGGAGTTCAAACTGAGCATCAGAATAGAGAAGAAAGGTGATGTAAGTGACTTTGAACATGGCATGGTTGTTGGAGCAAGACAGGATCATCTGAGTATTTCAGGAACTGCTGAGCTACTTGAATTTTCACACACAGCTATCTCTCGGGTTTACTGAGAGTGTTTGGAAAAAGAGAAAATAATTAGGGGCATCAGGTTCTTTGGCAAAAATGCTGTTTTGATGCTAGAGGTCAGAGGGTACACGGCAAAAGTAACTCAAATATACACTTGTACAACAAGCTATGCAAAAGACCATTTCTGAATGCACAGCGCGTCTAATCAGTAGATTGGTAACAGCAACAGCAGACCACACCAGGTGCCGCTCCTGTCCACTAAGAATAGGAAACTGAGGCTACAGTTCAAACAGGCTTACCAAAATCTAACAAATGAAGACTGGAGGAGTGTCGCCTGGTCTTATGGGTCTTGTTTTCTGCAGCCTCATTCAGGTTGTAGGGGTCAGATTCTGAGAATCATGTTGAAAGCATGGATCGATCCTGCTTTGTGTTAACAGTTCAGACTGGTGATTCATGGGGTGATACTTTTCTTGGCACACTTGGAGAACCTTAGTACCAGCTGAGCATGGATTAAACCCCACAGTCTACCTGAGTATTGTTGCTGACCATGCAGGATAGCACGCCATGCCAAAAAGCTTAGATCATCTCAAACTGGTTTCTTGAACATGACAGTAAGTTCACTGTACTCCAGTGGCCTCTACAGTTGCCAGAGCACCTTTGAGACATGGGTGGATGGGAGATTTGCATCATGAAAGTCTAGACAACAAATCTGCAGCAACTGTGTGATGCTATCACGTCAGTATGGACCAAGCCTTTGAAGAATACTTCCGGCACATTATTTTGTTCATGTTTGTGGTTCTCAACATAAATTAATACATTTTACATTTATCAAAAATAGAAATTTGTCATTTTTTGTAATAAAAAATTAATTAGTTATACAGTGTATCTCTAATTTTATTGGGCAATTGCTGAGATAGAATGGGATGATAAGATACTAAAAATTACTTTAAAGAGGCTGTATGCTTGGATATAAAGTTGGTGTACCTTGAGAATCTGGCTTGGTTTTATGTGTGCCTTGGGAAAAGTTGGTTTAAAAACCACTGGTCTGTGCCAAGAAGAATTAAAGCAGAAACCTGGAACTAGCAAGGTGTACCTAATAAAGTGGCCAGTGAGTGTACATATCAAGGCAAATTAAAACTGTGGTTACATTGTGTGGATCAAATGTTATATATCATACTATTATAAGTTAAAAATAATGTAAAGGGTTAAAATTTCAAAAACTATGATTAAATCATTTTTTTAAAAAATATGAATAACACTGATAAAATCAATTACAAAAATAATCGATAATACAGTTTCAGAAACAATTAAAACTAGTTGACTCATAATTCCAGCTGTTGTCATTTTAGGCAAAGAAAAATGTACTCAAAATACTCCGTACTTTAGATACATTTAAAATGAAGTACTTTTGCTTTAAGTATTTTTACTTAAGTATTTAAGTATTTTTAAGAAATTTTAATTTTTTTTATTAAAAGACTACTCCTTTTAAAATGTACTTTGGTGAAATTGTCAAGAAACTGTACTTCTAGTTTGTTATAATTGTGCACTCGCCATCCCTGTGAAAAAGTTGCTGCAGGATTTATGGATCTCATTCTGTGACCGGCAGCCATAAGACTTAAGCTGTTCCCCTCCACTGAAGCTAGGGGGCACCACTGTATAAACAACATGAAGCGTCACAGCGTCACAGAACATGCGAGAAGAAAATCCCGTGCTGCATTCTCATTGGCTCATCCTTTTAAAAACCTCACGCCTCCAGCCAATCAGAGAGAAGGAACACTGTGTTATGTTCCTGCGTTGCTGGGTAGAGAAAACACTACAGTCGGAGTTTGGAGCTTGGACACAACAGACGGTCAGTGATTCCCTTCTGTTTGATACTTTAAAGAAAGATCGCCGTAACTTTGAAGTGTTCGAGTATTTAATGCTCTTTTTGGTTTTTTTTCGGTTTAGTCTGAAGGTGCGCAACACATAGCGAGCGCTGCTATTCGATTTGACCGTTTATTGACAGTTAGGCTTCAATACAGATAATCAGCGGCGTTATAACAGACGTGCACCAACATAGAGCCTGCATATTTACAGAATGTATGGTATTATATGTCGTTTTAAATCTGCACTAAATTATTCTGGAGTTCTGACTTTTGACGCAGTTCTCTGTCAGTGAACATGAAAGCTAGCAGCGTTAGCCATTGTTTACCAACACTTTGAATGACGAGGGGGAGGGGAGGCTGTTTGCAGCATGTCTGGGCATGTTATTGACGTATGTCTGCAGATTTAATGGTCTTATTTCCGTCATACTCCTCAGGCATCCTTGATATTTCTCACTTGTGCACGCTGTTCCGCTGCAAAACCTTCCTACTGTTAACCATGGCATCTGACTGCGAGGCCTGGCTGAACGCAAACCCCGTCGGTAAGTGAGCCAGCCTCCATGATTTTAAAGCCTCATCAGCTGGAGCAAACGTGGGCCACTGGGCTTTCCTGGAGGAAGTGGGTGACTGCTGTTTACTCCCCGAATATCTAGGTTAATGGTGGGCTAGATCACTGAATGGGACACACTATTTATTTCATCAAAGTTTAATTTAGTCGCAATGTTTTGTTTTCTAAACTGTCCTAACATGCTCTAATTTGCTTGTGCTGGAACATAAAATCTATGTTTGCCTAAGGTTGTAAGTCACCTGCAGGAGTGGAAAGTAATAATTATATTAAGGGATGAAAGTAACGAACTATATTTTGTTGTTACTGTAACTGAGGAGCTTTTTGTGTAATAGTACATTTTTAATAAGTTATGATTCTCAATCAGTTTCACTTTTACTTTTGAGTCAAAGGCAGTTAAACAGCAACCACCTGACAGTCATAGTGATAGTTTCTTAGATGGCCAAGGATCAGGGTATATGTACATCGATTAATAAATCATAATGTAAAACGATTCTATTAATGAATGATTCCACCTAAGACGGTGCATTTGGACAGAACTACAGTTTAAATATTTCTAAAAGATAACCACAAGATTCTGCTTATTTAAGTTATACAGTGGACAGACTGTTAAGATAAGATAATCTTGATGACATTAGTTATTTCCTCAAAGTCTTTAAAACAATCTTGTATTAATTAAATATAATATATCCATTAACATTAATAGCAGCAAAGAAACACAATTAGCAAAAGAAAGAAAGGAAAATATATTCAAAGATAAATAATGAGAAACAGAACAGAAAATAAATGTATATGTTGAGATATAAAGAGAAGAACAATAAGAAGAAGCTGAAATTATGAGAAGGCTTTAAGATCTTTTTTAAATTGGTCATAGATAAGGTTCTTTTACTGGTTTTTAAATCCCTTAAAGGTCTTGGTCTCACCTATTTCATTTGTTTTTATTATATAAAACTGCGAGAGCCCTCAGGTCTTCAGGTAGTGTTTTTAGTTGTGCCAAAAGTCTGAGAAAAGACTCACATTTATGCAGTTTTTTGTTGCATATCTGTGGAACAGCCGACCTGCAGACCTGAGGACCAAGCAGAGTATCAGTATTTTTTAAAGCAAACTCAAGACCGGCCTTTTTAATCTCACTTTTGGCCAAGCTTTGCTTTACTTTAGGTAATTTTACTTATTTTTCCATTTTAGTTTTTATTGAATTAAATATTTTAGCAGTGTTTGTTTCATTATTCTTATCCGTCTGTTTTGTGAAACATATTTGTTTGTCAGTGTCAAATTTCTTGGTGTGTTATTCCACACTCATGTTTTTTGTTTACCAGTTCATACATGTAGTGTACGGTTTATATCATACTCTATTTTTTTTACTGTAATTTCTTATATATGTATTGATTAGTTCAAATACTGTTTCTAGTTTACTATAACTCTTATTTAATTTCTAGTTTTTTTATTAACTGATTTTTTTTCCCTCAGTTCCTCACCCCCACAGTTCTGTTTAACCAAGGTTTTTAATAAAGTTTTTCATCCTTGTTTTTGTTCGATATGGGCTTGTTTGCTCTAGTTGGCTTTATTTAAGTTTGTCTTGCATGTTTTTGTTGTTGTTTTTGCCCATGTAAAGCACAATGTGCATTTTTTTTTGTATGAAAAGTGATATACAAGTAAAGTTTGACTGATTGATAGACAAAGAGAGTCTCAGGTTCTCTGGCAGTTTGTTTCGCAGTAGAGGAGCTTAGAAACTAAAAGCTGCCTCGCTCTCTCTAGTCCTGACCCTGAGTAAAATGAGTAAACCTGTCCCAGAGAACCTAAGGGGTCTGGATGCTTCATAGGGAACTTAGAGATCCGAAAGGTATTTAGACCCAGACCATTAAGTGCTTTACAAACCACAAGAAGGATTTTAAAATCTATCCTCTAACTTTTGGTATGTATTTAACTAAGTTACATTTGCACTTTTATTTATTTTACCTTTATTTAACCAGGGATGTTTCCCATTGAGATATAAAGACCTCTTTTGCAAGGGAGTCCTGGCCAAGACAATAGATTATAAAACACAAAGATTTTATCAAACATCAAATCAGCATTCAGGCTTAAAACAAGTGGTCAGATGATCCTTAACTCTGTTTTTTTTTTTAAGCCCCTAACCTAATATGACGCTCTAATTTTACGAAATTCTGCAAGTCAGACCAAGATGATATAGCAATAACAGTAAAAGCTATTTGTCCAAAGACAGAGCAACTTTGAGGAATAACAAACATGATGAATCATGAGACTGAAGGTCACAGCCACTGACAGTCTACGATGTTAGTGGAGAACATAAATAAGAAGGCAGTTCAGGTAGTATGGCCTTATAGAGAAAGGCCATCTATTCAAGCATCTGAGTAATAAGTTAAAAAATGTATGAAAGCCAATAAATCTAATACTTTTCATCAGTTAGTGTTGTCAGAACACTGACATTTTAGGTTTAATACTGATCTCATTTAGTTTCACAGCACTCGACACTGAAGCAATACTTAAAGCTAAAATGACACTTAAAACATCTTGAATATTAATCACACGACCCCCTATTCTGCCCTTAACATTCACAGTAGAGGCAAAGCATCACAGAGACGTAAATATTGCAGCTTGAAACAACAGATCAAATTAACTATATATGCTTGCTCTCCAAGGGCACCTGCTATACTGCCTTTTTTTAACGTTTTTGTAACAAGGATGATTATTGAAATCAGGTACCAGTGTGGTACTGGTACCAACACAGTCAATACCTACTGAATCAGATCAAAACACAGATTAAGGTGCTTCATTTCCATACTGTTCACTCATTGTCAGAGCCGAACATTCTTTGCCTTTTCTCCTCTTGTAAGCTGTCAAGTATTGCCTCTCAGCTAAAGACATTAACATTAGAGACAAAAAGGAGCATTGTCGCTGTGGAGGCATCAAAAGTAAAAATCAGGGCTCGATATTAACACCTTTAACACCTCGATATTTCACCAATTTAATTCTGATTCTGAGTCTGTGCAGATAAAGGGGAAACTTTTGCCCCGATGGATGAGTAATTGCTCAGTTTCCCTTGTCACTTTGGGATCTTTGTGCAGCGATGAACTGGTTCTGTGGCCAGTGAAAATGTTAAATGGCAGGAAACCTCTGAATATCATCAGCCACAGTGACCAGAGAATGAAAAAGTTAACATCAGTCAGTGGTTTACAGTATCAATGCAATTCTTTCAGTTAAAAATACAGATCTAGGAGTCACTAAGAGACTGTTTTTAAAGTATAGATACAGCACCACTGCCTGGAAAAAGTCAAATCAAAACCGACCCATGTTTGTTAAGTCCTTAGTTTATGGTCAGTCATTTTGTTTTACATCATTAGAGCTTCCAGCTGTAATGTTTTTAATGAAACATTCAGGTGGTTCAAGGTTTTTACAAAGTTCATGTCCCTATTTTTTACTTAGGATTCAAATATCACTTTCTTGTATCTCTTCTTCTGTGACATTATATGGCAACAATTCAGTGGAAAAGCAGTTACAGATGACAGATGATTGTACTTTTAGGTGTATTCCTAGTTTTCTGAAGATGTTGATTTTTTTCCTCTTGAAGTGTTGGCCTTTATTTGTTTAGGCTGGTACCTCTTTAATTTATGGAAAAAGAAGAGAAAAATGTTTAGTCAATGCTCTGTATGAACTTTTTTTTTCCTAAAAAGGGCCACCTTTTTATTGTTTTCTGAAAATATTGACTTTTTATTGAAGTGTAGTCCTTCAGTTTTTCAGGCTGGGACCTCTTTAATTTTTGAGGAAAAAGGGTTTTCTGCTTTGTTTGCTCTTTTTTTGTTTATTCTGAGGTTTTTATTTTCTTTAATCTGAAATAAAAGCCTTAAATTTGTTTGCCTGGGGCTACTTTTATTTATGATAAAAGACTCAGTAAAACATACCCGCATTGAAAATTGAAAATAAACGTTGTTGAAACCATGAAAATGTGGACATAGGAGAAGGCTATAAGACACAAACTGGACTTTGGTTCGGACCTTTCACTTGGAGGAAATTTTAGTAACTTGACTTCAGTGACTTTTAATTGAATACCCCTGATTTAGTGGCTTTTCAGTAAATAATACTTGAGTATCCACATAAAAAACACTTAACTTTAAGAAATACAATATAGGACTATTAGTAGAGTCTCACTTATCACTCATTTATATTATTAACTCAAGCATGAACACTTCCACAAATTGATCATTTCTTCCTCCAGAGGCTGGGGACCTGAGCGACTCTTTTGTATCTGGGGACGAAGACAACGGGGGATCAGGTATCACCAACAAAAACGTCAACAACGAGATCAACGGAAACTGGCTGTCCTCCTCTAGCAACAGTATCCATGAAGCACGACTCAAGGCAAAGGCCAAGAGGAGGCTGAGGAAGAACTCGTCCCGAGACTCCGGGAGGGGGGACTCGCTCAGCGATAACGGGGATGCCGTCAGGGGGTCCTTGGTGGCTCCCACGAGCCCCAAGAGCAAGCTGTTAGACAGAAAGTCTCGGCTGGGGAAGGGAAGAGGTCTGCCAAAGAAAGGTAAGACTGAAAGAAAATAGAAGTGATGGTGTGGTGATGATGAAAAGTTAAGGCTTGCTTCAAATGTCAGATGTTTTGGTCTCCCTCAGAGGATGGCCATTTGTTGGTCGTTACCACATGCGAGTCAAAGCTGATCAAAGAGCCGCTGTTGTTCCTCAGCCAAGTGCTACAAATTGAAGGCCTTTATCAGGGTGTGACCTACTGCTGTCATCAGCTGCTGGCTTTCCCTTTAGGAGCCATAAACCAATTGGGATCCACACAAATGGCGAGGTGATCTTAATCAGGTCACATCCACTTAAAACAAGACTTTACCTTACCTGCCATCTGCTCTGAGACGCTTTCTGGAAACTTCTGTGAGATGTTAGATAATAGTCTAACTAATGACTGTTTGCCAGGAATTTGTCTTATCAGTTTTGTTCATGATCTGCTTATATTTGTTATTAAACACATAAAGCAATATCATATGTTCTGGGCTGTCATGCTTGCTCAGACAACATGCTGATTGTTGATGGAAAAGTGGACCAATGGAGTTTTCATGGATGATTCCATGTCATGTGTTTGACTTGCACATGTTTATGCTGGACGGCAGGGTGATTGTCATGGATGTATACTTGCACTTATTTTTAACTTGAGTGGTAATGGCATTAAATGCATGTTCAAGGAAGTTGCACAAGGACTGTCTGGGAATTTTATTATCAAACTGGTGCATCAATATCAAGATTCAAGTCAAACTTTATTTAACCAGGAGGACTTCACTGGGTTGAAGAATCTCATTTACAAGATTGTCCTGGCCATGACGGGCAGCTGGACATTTATCAAGTCGCACACATGAAACTGTCACAAACACAGAGCAACAGAATTGACCAGTCAGATCAGTGTTTAAGAGTAAAACATCATCAGCCAAAGCATCTACAGCCTGCTTCATCTTCCTCCAATGCCTTTATTCTGCTTGTAGACAGATTTAAAGAGAGCAGCTCCTTAAGATGCTGTTCTCCTGCAGCATATTCCAGTCTGCAGGAGCAGCCTGTCTGAAACTTCTCTTGCCCATTACAAGACAAACTTTGGGGACAGATAGCAAAACTAAGCTTTGTGTACTAAGTCACAGTACAAAGACTGTAGCTCTCAACACTTTTCACATGAACACAGTTACTCAAGTATGAGGGTAACTGGGCCAATTATAGCCTTATAAATCAAGATGTGCCTATTATTCAGTATTTTGATGGTCAAGGAAGGCCACCCAACTTGCTCTTACAGAGAACAATGATACATCAGAGACTTGAGATTTGTTATGAAGCTTTAAGCTCAGTGATAAACACTAGCCTAAGATTTAAGGCATTGATAAGGTGTATGCATTTATAAAACACCACCAAAGTCAAACTGAGGCTTAAAAATGGCAGCCACAAGGTGCTTCTTAGCTGCAAAAGAAAACAAGAATTTATTCTGAATTAAAAGTCCGGCCGCAGCTTTGACTTCTTTACAAGTTGCTCAATATACAGCTTAAAAGACAGCAAATCATCAACCACAAACCCAAGAGGAGACGGACTCAATCACATGACCGTGAGAAAATAGACCCTCTGAACTACCTCCGCACATCTGTATGTGCAACATTCTTAATTAGTTTTTCTAAACAGTTTTGACTTCAGTGATACTTCAAAACCTGATCTTTGTCAGTTACTTGGCCAGTGCCATCAAAATTAAATGTTTTCTTGGGGTTATAGGTCAACAAAGTGAGTAAAAATGATGCACATACCATTTTTGAAGGCTCTTGTTTTTTTGTCCATAAAAAGCTAATTAGTGTAATGTTTGGGCTTTATATTTAACAAAAAAAGATTTTCTTATTTGGATTTGAGCTGAAGTGAATGTGAGAAAACTGAACATGTTTAAGATGAATATCAGGTGAAGCACCTACTTTTTTAAATTCTAGGTGTTTGACTGCCAGTGTGGTTGTATGCAGACATAGTTGCCAGGTCTACGTATTATAAGCAACTGTGGGCCGCATTTTTTGGATATAAAGTTGTAAGTTGTAAACATCGGTAGTTACAGGATGTGTATTTTTTGTGGGGGCTTTTTCCAAAAGTGGCAGTTGCTTTTTGGGGCTTGCTCTGCTCCCAACCCCAAGGGAGACCTGGCGCATGTTCCCCTATCAGTGTAAACTCAGGAAGTTTCACAAATCCTTTATTCCCTCTCTAACATAAATATCTGTTTCTAATGTAAAAAGAGAAGTAAAATGATGTTTCCACCAAGAAGAAGTTCTTTTTAAGCTGAATTATGTAACCTGTTGAGGATCAGCTGTGTCTATTTTGCAACAAAAATCAAGGTTAGATTGTTTAGGGAAGAAAACAGGGTTACAAATAACAACAGGCCATCTGATTGAAAAGAAAATGACGGCTTACGTCCAGTAAGCTACTCAGTGGTTCCACAAAGAAAAGGATGATAAATAAGTTAATTAAAAGCCAATATAAGGGAAAAAATATCACTGTTAATATACATTTATTGAAAATTAAAGAAAAAAAAAACTTTATGTAGTTTACTCTTAAAAAAGCAGCATATTGCACAAGAAAAATGATCAATTATTCCATCCGATATCCTTCAGCCTTGGAATCTATCTATATCCACCTGGATAAGCTGTAGGTTGCCAGTTTTGGTCTTGTGTTTATCAGCTTGGTTGCTTATTTCACTGGGAAAATCTGGCAACTCTGTATGCAGGCTGAATGTATATGTCTCAGAGAATACATAACAGTCATTTTTTTCCCTCTCAAGGGCACCCAAACGGGTAAAGTCTGGTCTGTCTGTGCTCAGCGCCTGTTTGTCCTGTTACATAACAGACTCTGCCAGGCCTGCGGCGCCCTGATACTTGAGCTCTTCTTCATTAAAAGTTCATGCATTGCCGCTTTAGGAGACAAATAAAGTGGATGCACACAATCTCAACTGAGAGCAAACTAGCGTGCAACATGTTTTAACTCTGAAAGTGGGACGAGTGCGACCAGTGAGGCCTGTGCTAAATATAGTGGCATGCCAAATGCCGCACGCTGTGCAGCACTGAAGGAGGTTTCAGCTTGTGTCACAAGCCGCTTGGTGCTGGGCTTCTTAAACTGTCTGCAATCTGTCAGGGCTGACCTCAGACCCAGCAGATGTTTGTTTGTGTAATACGTCGAGTGGTCACAGCTCCCCAAATACAAGGATTATCAGACGGTTTGGTCATAGGGTTCAAGATCGTTACATGGGGATGATGTACAAAGATAAAGAGCCAGTTAGTATAAGCTGTGTGTTTTGTTGGTACATATATCCTGTTCTTTTTTAAATTCTTTTGTAATAAAAGACTCTCCCATTTGACATGTCAAATGATACAAAAATACACTTAAGATGGTTGTTATGACCAGCTCACAGAGATCACAACATTAAGGGAGGTCCACACAGTTTACATGGTGATGATCAATACCAACTCCTATTCACCCTGTTTCACTGTTTTTGAACAAGACATTATTCTCTGTAACAATGAGTACCATACTAGAGATGCACGATATTATCAGTTTGATATCGATATCAGCAGATATCAGCCTAAAAAGTTAAATTTCAGTGTCGGCTGATATTGAAATGTTTGCAGATATTTACAGCCGATAAAACGGCTGGAATATCAGCAAATTCCACAAATGTACAATATTGATGCACCTTCTCATCACTGCGTGGGTACATTTAAAAATCAGGGGTTGAATTTTTTGCAAGAGTTAAATGCTATTTTTCTTGTTTTACATCTGTTCCTCGTAAAAAATTCTGTAACACTGAAAGACCAGAAATATCTGTATCAGTATCTGTGATAATGAATTAAAAAATATTGGCATATCGGATATCGGCAAAAATCCAATACCTTGCATCCCTATCCCTATACCTAACCTTTGTATATTTGTCTGACGAGGAAAGGGTCTGTCAGGATCAGGCTATGGATCTAGTTTTTATATTTAAATAGGAGAAAATTGGTCATTATGTTGATGATTAATTCCAGTTCTTTTTGTATTAAATGTAATGAAATGCCAGGCTTAATACTCAGCAATAAAGGTGTTTTTACAATGAGAACCATCAACAGTAACATGCCTTTAGACCAATCGATAAATTAATGAAATGTTTGTCTAGATGGGAACAATCAGAATCAGAATTGTATTTACTGCCAAGTACATTTGCACATACAAGGAAATTGACTTAGTATATTGGTGCAACAAAACAATCAACATATACTAAGAATAAAAATAAAAAGAAGTGTCAGGAGGAGTATAATTAAGTATAAAAATAGGTAGAAAATAGTGCAAAATTGACTTAAATATATATCAGAAATATAAGAAATATACAAAATATACAATAAGCTCTAAAAGAACAGAACACAAGATATATATATATATAAACAAAAAATTTTTTTTCTTTCTATTCAGTTCTAAAGCATTTATATTATGAGTAAAAATCAAATGGCATGTATACCCGATTGACACCAAATCAATATAGAAGTCCTGGTTACCCACTATTGAATAATATCATGTCTTCTATTATTAATAATTGTGGAAGAACTCCTGTACACTGTCTTAGCTTCACATGCCATGAAAATAATATTAGAGAATTAAGAGCTGACAACCTCAGTGAAATTTTCCAATGATTTTTCCACATTTTAGATAGTGTGAGGCAACCTTGTACAGCTGCTGGACCTGACTGATTTATTATCTGCAATCAAGGAGATCGATCGATTGATTTAATAATAGCATTGGTATTGATAAAATCTTAGCAATTCTAATCCCTCGTTACAATAAGAGGAACAGGTCAATTCTACTGTCAGAGGTACTTCCTGTTCCCTCCAAAATAATTTGTCAATATTTATGTTAGCTAAAATGAGTTTGGAAATGTCAGGTTGGATGATATCTGCACAAATCAAATACCCTGCACCCCCAAGTTTAGTGTGTTTTGTCATCTGCTTCAAAATGTCTTGAAAAGATTTTTAGTCTTTTTCAATCAGCCTGGACACTGAAGGTGTTTGTCAACGTTTCTGTTTCACTAACATTGTGTCAGGTAACACCAATGCTCTTAAAGGCCACTACTCAACTTTCCTGCTTTACTGACCAAGAAATAAAGATTACCCCATTTTAAAATGCTGGGTTATTTTCAGGTAAACAAGAAATGTTTACCACTAAATCTTCCAATGAGATTGCCTTGCCCTTCCATTGTTTCTGTTTCATGTGATATCATATCTGATATTGTGATGACCTTTGTCTGCAGGCGGGGCCGGAGGGAAAGGTGTGTGGGGACGATCGGGTGAAGTTTACGGACCAGAGGAGGTAGATGAGAAAGACCCCAACTACGACGAAGCTCAGGTACCATAATGGGCACCAATTAACTCACTTAACCAAAGATGCAATAGTTTTGGTATCACAAAACTGTAGATTCTGTCATTGAGTACTTTGAATACACAGCTTATTGGGGTTTTTTTTGAAAAACATTAAATGTGTTGTACACAAAAACTGCCCTGTCTTGCACTGTGAACAAATTAATGAACATTAACATATGAACAGTATTTGGATCACCACCAAAACTGAATAATTTTGTGTTATTAGCAAAAATGGCGAAAACTGCCTTGTCTCGCAAATCCCAATTGATTAAAATAGTCAAATTATAAGGCAAAATTCCTGGACCTGCATCTATATTCTGATTACCACCAAAATCTATCACTTCTTCCTTGTGCCATGTCCAACAATATCTGAATATTTTATCCAAATCTGTTCTTTACTTTTTGAGTAATCCTGTTCACAAACTAAAAAACAGTGGCAAAAACATAATCTCCTTGGTGGAGGTAATTATGCAGATGTTTTCTGTCCCCATTAAGTCTCCCTCTCTCTGAACATTTACTGTGTTTGTTTAAACAGGAAAACTGTGTGTATGAGACTGTGGTTCCTCCGTTGGAAGAAAAGGATTTCGAGAAGACGGTCACCCCCATAGTGCAGGAGTACTTTGAACACGGAGACACAAATGAAGTAGCTGTAAGTTACATAAAAACAACAAGCTGAACAGAAGCAGAAATCTAGATTCAGTGTTGTGACCTGTGAAGTGTCAACAAAAACGCATCAAAAACTCTCTTTTCACATCCAGGAGCTGCTCGCAGAACTGAACTTAGGGACCATGAAGAGTGGAGTGCCCTCGCTAGCCGTGTCTCTGGCCCTGGAGGCCAAAGCCAGCCACAGGGAGCTCACCTCCAGGCTGCTGGCAGACCTGTGCGGGCCCATACTATCCCGGAGCGACATGGAAAACTCCTTCGACAAGCTGCTCAGAGAGTTGCCAGACCTAGTCCTGGATACACCTGGAGCACCTCAGGTGAGTTTGCTGCTGGTCAGGAGGACTGCTCCACTCAGTAAACATGTCTAACAGGAAGGAGATACAAATACTCAGAAAAGTTGTAGAGAGATCACTTATATTTCTGTTTGGGTAAAGAGGTCTGCTCTGTCACAAACTCAAAAACTGCTTGAGTTTGTTCTGGTTTATGAGCATGAGAACACATGAGAAAGTCCTCCTCTTTAAAGTGTGCCAAGCCCAGACAGGTGTACTGAGCTTAAGCTCTCACACCACACAAAGAGCTGGACTACAGGAGGGAAACATGTTTTAACAAAGAGGTGAACGCCCTTTAGTAGGTATTAGACACAGGTAAATGATGTGGAATATGTTACATAAGTATGTCACAGTGAGGATCATCTGTTAAGGGCACCTTTATTAGCATTTTTAAGTTTGAATCCAACCAGCTCTTCTGTTTCCACCATCAAAAGACAAAGAAACTCAGCAGTTATGGTGGTAACCCAAGAGAGCATCCTCAACTATTCAGCCGCTTCTTGCTTGATGTACGACTTCAGTTGCTCAACAGTCTGAGGTCTCATTTGTTGCTCTTTTTGATACTCCGCATATTTTCAATGGGAGACAGGTCTGGACTTCAGGCCAGTCTAGTACCTGAACTCTTTTACTCTGAAGCCATGCTGTTGTAACACCAGCAGACTGTGTTTTGGCATCGTCTTACTGAAATAAGCAGGGGTGTCCCTGAAAAAGATGCCTCTTAGATGGCAGCATGTAGCTCTAAAACCTGTATGTACATTTCAGCATTAATGGTACCTTCACATATGTGCAAGTTGCCCATGCCATGGGTACTGACACACCCCCATACCATAACAGATGCTGACTTTTGACCTTTGCTCTAACAACAGTCTGGTCCTTTTCCTCTTTAGCCCGGAGCACACCACAATTTCCAACAACAGTCTGAAATGTGGACTCAGACCACAGCAGACTTTTCCACTTTGCCTTAGTCCATCTCAGACGAGCTCGGGCCCAGAGAAGTCGGTGATGTTTCTGGGTGTTGTTGATACTGTATTTGTCTTTGCATGGTAGAGTTTGACCTTGACCTTGTAGATGTATATGGACTGTGTTAACTGACAATGGTTTTCTGAAGTGCTCCTGAGCTCATGTGGTGAAATCCTTTATAGAATGATGTTAATGCAGTGCTGCCTGAGGGATCAAAGGTCATGGTGTTTGGAAACTTTTGATGATTTTATGGACTGTAGATGATGAAATCCCTAAATTCTTTGCAATTGTGTATTGAGAAAAGTTGTTCTCAAACTGTTGGGGCTAATTACTCAGGCAGTTGTTCACAAAGTGGTGAACCTCGCCCCATCCTTACTTGTGAATGACAGAGCCTTTCCAGGGTTCAAGGAGCTTTATTTGTCATTGTGCAACAGGTTGCACAATGAAATTAAATTGGGGCTCCAAAACAAAACAAAAACAAAACCATTAGACATGTAGGAGTGCAGATGGTGCACTAAGTAATCTAACAGCCTGAGGGAAGAAGAAGCTGTTCTGCAGTCTGGTGGTACAGTGGATGCTTCTGCACCTTCTGCCTGATGGCAGCTGCTCAATAACTGTCCAACTAATAGTGATATTAACATGATTCTGAGTGTTAGGTGTGGGTTTTCAGGGTCAGTGAATCATATTATGATACTAACTTTATCATGGAACTATTGCTTATAGATGTAACAGCAATATGTGAGCTACCTTGGCAGTGGTTTGTGGTCTCTGATTGCTTTCTAGTTTGGAAAATGTTGCAGGCATCATATTCAAAATGAGTGAATATAAAAAAAAAACAAAGTTCATCTTCCAATCTGTAGTGTATTTAATTGGCATTACTTAATGTTATATTTCACACTTTGCATCACATCCCATTTTGATTGTTATTGAGGTTTGTTCAATAGATTCCCTACATCTGTTTTGTTTCGTCTGTATTAAAGGATTTCTCGACCTTTAGTTACCGTGTTGAATAAACTGTCATCAGTTTAGCAGAATAAGTTATTCCCTCTGAGCCGGTCGCAGTAAACACACAGGCTTTCACACGGGCTGTGGTGGAGTCCCGGGGAACAGTGCTGTGCTTTCACATGTTCTCCTGTGAGTGTGTGTGTTTGTGTGTCGTGTTGTGTTTGACCTCTGTCTTTTTCAGCCTGTACAGACATGAGATCTCTCGCTATTGTCTGTCTGCGCTCGCAAAATGCAAACTCAGCGAAGGACGCTCAAACACAAACACACACCCCAGTGGCCGTTCCTCTCCCACGCACTCGGTTTTCTGTGGGTTTAAAAGGGGGTTTATGAAACCGACTTGCCCCCTCCTCCTCCTGTCAGCCCCCCTCCCTCTTTCACTTTCTCACATTCTGGCCTTTCTTCTCGTTTCACTGTCAGTCTGGACGCAGCCACGGGTCAGATGAGAGCTGCCTCTTGTTAGCGCCGAACAATGATCAGTGATGAGTGCAGGCTTTGGGGAGGCCACGAGAGCAGAACCAGCTCTTTCGTGTCCTGGAATAATGCGCCCACATGGCTGTAAACAAACACGTACACTCTTGCCTGTGAGGCTGCTGTCGGGCGTCTGTGCTGTCAGTGTTTCTGTTGAGTCTCCAGGACTAGGAACTGAAAAAATGATGTGATGTGACCTTTTTAAAAGTGAAACAGAAGGGTGTCATTTCTTTCTTGACACCTTGTTTCACTAAAAAAAAAGCTTAAATGTTTGTTACTGTTGTTGTTTGTATTAATGACAAAACAGGACTTTTTTATTGAACTTCTTTTAATCAGTAAACAAAATCATACAAAACAGTCAATTGTTAGATATCATTGCAGGCACATATCCCACAGGGCAGTCCAATTGTCACACATATGAGTGTCCGCAAAATGTCCATGCACTCTCCACAGCTCATCAGACAGTCAGGGATGACATGTAGAGCTCATTCAACAAGCACAAATAAATAAAATAAACATATTAGTTTGTTTAATGCTCTATTTTTAGTTATGTCTGATTTTCTGTTTATTACATTTTTTCCCCTCTCTATTTTTCGAACAGTTGGTGGGCCAATTTATTGCACGAGCTGTGAACGACCAAATATTGTCCAAGACCTACATTGAGAGCTACAAAGGCAGAGTGGACTGTGAATTTACAAGGTAACCCAGCTTTAAATGCCAGGATTTTAAACTCTGTATCAAAGCTGCAGCATTAAAAAAATATATTATTAATGTGTGTAAAAAAAAAAAAACAGATATCTATGGAGTAATTGTCTCGGGCAGAGCAGGGCATAAGTAAGTTTATCGTGCTTGTTGTCTTCCAGGGCGGCACTAGATCGAGCAGCAGTGCTTCTGAAGATGAGCATGGGTGGTCTACGCATAGAAAACCAGTGGGGGGCCGGAGGGGGCCAGAGACCTGTCATACAGTTAATAAAAGAGGTAAAATCACTAAAGAAGTAAACATTAGAGAGCAGCCGTCTTGTAGATTCTTTTGGCTCCGATATCTGTGTCAGTGTGTTCTTCCTTCATTTCACCTTTAGCAAACCAAAAATTATGTACTAAATTTGTGTTTTTTGAATATAATGTCTTTCATAAAGCTTTAGTTCAGTTAAACTCTCATGATAGATGTCACATTTTAATAACAGTCATTCCCATCCCTCCGTCAGATGAACCTGCTGCTGAAGGAGTACATTTTATCCGGAGACAGTATAGAAGCTGAAAGATGTCTAAGAGATCTGGAGGTCCCACATTTCCACCATGAATTTGTCTATGAGGTAAAACTTTTTCTTTGATTCAAAACAAACGTCTTGAACTCACCTTAAATAAAAAAATCAGTGGCTGTGGCTCTAGCAGCTCGGAGGTTTTGTTCCTGTGTACAGAGAACAGCTTAAATCTGTCCTGTGACTAATTTCCTGTAAGGCACTCCCCACTCAGTCTCTCAGTTAGTAACAGTATCCGCTGCCCCGTCTTTGCTATGAAAACCATAAGAAGCCCACAGCAAATCTCTAAAAACAAAGCAGCAGAAAGGACAAAAAGGCCTTAAAATCACTTAAGAGGACATGAATATGGAGCTTTATCAGGATTATGATCACATGATAACAGGAATTTCCCTTCTTACTCAAAATAATGATTCAAGTTTTTTCTCTCATGTTAAACAACATTGAGATGGAAATGTGTGCAAAATGAGCAAAGAGTTGGGATGTTTAGTAAAATACAGTGATGTGTGTATCCTCTTTAACATGTATTTACATTAAATTCTAGTCCAATACACTTGATTTGTGTAATCTAATTTTAGAAACGACTTTTACCAAAGTGCTGCACAGTGACTGTAATCAGAAGTAAAATCAAATAAAAAAACAATTATTAACTATTTAAAAAACATGAGAACACTGTGAAGTGCACTACAAAAGACAAAAATAAGACAGAAAAAAACATGAATAAAAACACGAGTACAGAGAGCACACAACTCTCATGCTAAATTAAAAGCTAAGAAATAAAAACAGGTTTTAAGACGAGGCTAAAAGTAGGCAGAGTGGGGGGCGTTCTGAGAGAAGGCTTGATCACCTCAATTAAGCCGGCCTTCAGGACGACAAGGAGAAGTTTGCCCACAGACCTCAAAGCTCTCAGCAGGGTGTAGACTTTTAAAAGATTAGAGATGTATTGAAGTGCAAATCAATTTAAAGATTTAAAAACAAACAATAAGATCATAGAATAAATTCTCAAATGGTCGGGGAGCTAAATAAAGAGAGGCCAGGATGTGGGTGATGTGTTTCCGTTTCTTAGTTCCTGTTCAAAGATGAGTGGCAGCGTTTTAGACCAGCTGTGATGGAGGTCTGGTTAACTCCGATTTAAAGAGCATCACAGTCGTCCAAAAGTGGAAAAAAACATCAATCATACGCTCCAAATCATTAAAAGATAAAACAATTTAATCGTGGATAAAAGCCATGAGTGAAAACAACAGCAAAATAGTCTTCTTGATTTTTTATTATCTTTTTATTAGGAAAATGTTACGTACAAAAATACAATCACTCTAAGCCTTGTTTTACAGCATCCATTTTGCCTCTTCTTTTGATTAAGTTACAAATGAACCAAGGTGGCTTACATAATAATCGAACAGAGAGATGATGTTGGTTTAGAATTAGGTGTAGTTTCCAAAGTCTGTACGTGTCAGGGTAAGAAAATCAATAAATTTTATCCAAATTTTGTCAAATTTAACTTTCTGAATTCTCAGGTTGTAGGTTAGCGTTTCCATTTTGTATGTCTCAAGATTTATTCCAAACCACTCCTCCAGAGAAGGAGGTGATTGATTTTTTTACTAGTTGCTAGCAGAGCCTGTAATAGCTTTACAGCCTTCCTTCGATTCATTAGTTAAGTTTGACAGAATACAGAATCTCAAAGTTCATATGTAGTTACTGGGAGTTTAAACACAGTGTTCAATGTTTTATATATTTACCTCTGGTATGATGTTAATTTGGGGCTCTCCAAAATACATGAAAGTGGTTTGGCTCCATTGAACCACATTGTCTCCAGCAGGACACGTTAGTATCTTTATATTTTTCTTGCAGTGGCGTCTTGAAATATCTTATAATGTTTTTCCAAATCACTGAACTGGTTGAGGACCAACAGCAAAATAATCTTAATCTTCCAAAAACAGTTCAAACAAGGGCAAGAAGAGATGAGTGATGTTATGTAACACTCTAAAAACACCTGGAACCTTCCATAGGTAAGCAGGTTAATTTGTCACAGCTGTTAGTACCGTGATGGGATTTAAAAGGAGAACTATTTTAAAAGTCTAATTATCCACTATTAACAATGGTCCAAGGAGGAGGTGAACTGTGGACTCTGGTATTTTTTGGTCATCAGGTCACTCTGGGCTGAAGAGGAAAAGGACCAGGCAGGTTAGGGGTGTGTACTGGTAAATATGTGACCATATCACATGTATTTTAATACAACAGTGATGACAAAATGTATCATGAGATGTCCTGATACTATAAGGCAGTCCTGTCAGTCACTGCGTTTATTTGGAGGAAATGCTTGGTGGTAAAGATGCTATTGTCCCGACTGCTTTTGGAACATGTTTGCTGAAGATTCAGCATGTTTTTGATAAAAAAAGGGGAAAAAAGTCCTCAAGTTTCAACATAAAGTGTCTTTACTTTGTGCTATTCTCAGTTTAAGTTAAAAACTTTGGAAATCATCGTACTCTTGAGCCTCAGTGAACACAAAGTCCAAACTCAGCTGAAACTGTGTTTTGTATTTGATGTACTGATCTTCTAAACCGTCATAGATATAAATCTAAATAAAAATCTGTGGATGTCTCCTACAGGCGATAGTGATGGTGTTGGAGTCCAAAGGAGAGAAAACGTTCAAAATGGTTCTGCAGCTCCTCAAATCGCTCTCTGCCTCCTCGGTCATCACTGTGGACCAAATGAGAAGGGTGAGGCGCCCTCTGCTGTTTGAGTTATGAACTGCAGTGCAGATCATTATAACACACCAAACACATAGATAGGATGTATGTTTTATTCATGCTGGGTCCTTTTTGTCCCTCACAGGGCTACGGGAGAGTTTATATGGACATTGCTGAAATCAACATCGACGTCCCGCGTGCTTACTTCATCCTGGAGCAGTTTGTCGACAAGAGCTTCAATATGGGGATCATAGATGTAAAGTTAAGAGACCTTTGTCCCTGTCGGTAAGCAAACACTGTTCTCACACTTCAGCATGTGAGTGTCTTTTCCCACAAGATCAGACCGTCTATCCCAGCTAACTTTGAGTGAGAGGCACCAGTTAAGATCAAGAAAAACATTAAAATATGGTTTTTACTGTAAGGGGGAAATAAAGAGATATTTAAACTCCTGTGTCAAAATATTACTGAGACTAAACACTTCCTGGGGCCTCCATCAGTCATGGGCCCTTTGAATCTCCCTAACTTTACACCCTCCTTGCCTCTTGGTAACTTAAGTTTCCCATCCCTGCTCTAAATAAACTTTTATTACCTGTAGAATTGACTATTGTAGCGCTCTGGTATTCCAAAAAAGAAGATTTCACAGCTTGAGCTGCAAGGATGCTGACAAAGAGCAGAAAGAGAGCCCTCATCACACTGGTTTTAGAGTCTCTGCATTGGCTTCCTGTATCTTTTAGAATCAATTTTAAGGCTCTTTATTAGTTTATAAATCTCTTAATGGTCTTGCTCCTTCTTATTTATCCAGCTTGCTTTTACCCTATGAACCCAGTAGATCCCTCAGGTCTCCAGGTCTTTAATGGTACCCAGAGTTAGAACTAAAACAAACTAAAACATTATTTTCATTTTCATTATTACAGCTCTCGTCTGTGGGACAGTCTACATGCAGACCTGAGAGCAGCACTTACTGTTCATATTTTTAAAAGCAAACTCAAGACCTACCTTTGTAGTCTGGCTTTTAGCTGATTATATTTAGCATGTATTCCATCTTGTTTTATTTCTCCGTTTCAGTTCAGATTTCTTGTTTCAGAATTTTATTCTCTGTTAATTGATGTTCTTTTCATTATCTTTTACTATGCATTTGGTGTTTGGCAATCTCATTTAACCATATTGTTCTTATTTTTTTATTTTTTATTTTTCCCTATAGTATTGTTATCTGATTTCTTACCATTTTTTTTTCATTATGTAATTTTAGTCTCATTTTTTTATTCAAAATAGTGTTTCCTCGGTCCTCTAATTATGTTTTCTGTTAAATCTCCTCTTAGTGTCTTTGTGTGTGTGTGTGTGTAAGTGAGTCTGTGTGCCATATGTGGACGGTGAGGGTGGGTGGGGTCTTGTATTTTCATTGTATTCAATTTTCTACCTTTTATTTTGTTTTATTTTTTATATAAAGCACTTGGTGCTACAAGATTTTGTATGAAAAGTGTGATGGAAATAAAGTTAGATTGATTGATTGATAATCTTCTCCTCTTTGTTTTTCAGAGGCCGTAAGAGATTTGTCAGCGAGGGCGACGGTGGCGTGGTCAAACTGGAAAGCTACTGAGGAGTCCTTTCTACGTGCCAGATTTCCTTCAAAGAGGACAAAGCTACTTTTTTACACCATATTTTTCAGAGATGTTGGGTACAGATTAAGTTCCCCTTCAGTCAAAGAATGTACATTTCTAAAAACAGAGGTGAGGCACACATGAAACGAAGCTGCACTTTGGATTAAACTGAAGTAGAAGATGTTCTCCGGAGGTGTTTGGACACACACATCGACATAAGCTAACCCTTAAAGTGCCACGCCTCTCTGTGTCAGTCATTCCATGTTGTTTTGTACAGTATTTTCTTGAGTTCACTGCCACTCCTTTTGTGTTTTCTAGAAAGCAGTGTTTGTACAGAGATGACTGGTTTGTGTCAAGAGCTTTATAAAAGGATATAAAACTGAATAAATGAAGGGGTTTGTTCAGCGGCCCCCTAACACACTGCTGCGGTGCTCTGACTGTTTTTGTCTTTGAAATAACTCGAAGCTTTTATGGAAAATATCGAGACACATTCACATCAACAAATCCAAGCTTTACAGGTGGAGTTTAGAGAGTTTATTTTCATGGTAAGGGAAATACAGGTGTTTGAACAGTAGATTGTTCTGCTCCCGATTTATTTCATCAACACACAAATAAGAAAAAAAATCTGATTTAAAATTTCCTCTAACATACAGAGCCATTTTCACATCTTTAAAATTCACCTTAATACATCAGTGCACATTTCCTCCATCTGCCCAGACACTTTTTACCTCCTCCAAGGAGGTTGTGTTTTTGCTGGCGTATGTTTGTTTGTTAGCAAGATTATGCAAAAACTACTGGATGGATTTACATGAAAATTTTACCAGAGGTAAAATTTGTGGTGATACTCATATTTGTTTGGATGCAAAAATTTCCCAACATTTCAAAAATTTCCATAAGTTAACATTGGGTGGAATTTTAAAACATCATATCTCTGCCATTTCATTTTCACTGGATTCACTTCCAATGTAACATGATCCAGACTGACATCACAACAAAAATTTATAAAGGGAAATCCCATTGATGATGTTCAATAATTGATGTGAAATCAAAATATTGCGTGATGTTCCCAAAACCTGTTGAGTTCATACAGGATAACAACCTCTATATATGTGCTGAGTTTGATCCAGATCCTGGCACTATTCTGGATCTTGTGATCCAGAATTGTATCTTTTACAGGGGTTGTGGAAAAGCCACTGCTGTAACTGAGCTGCTTGGTGGAGGTCTGTGCTCTCTGAGTGCTTTTCTAGTTTATCATAATATAGAAATAATTGAGAGCATTCACCTATCAGGGGCTAACATTCTTGCATAACAAACAATAGATGTCATTCTAAATGTTAATCCATTCTTTAGTTCTTAATACAAAAGCAGGACTTAAGTTTGAGAAGGCTCTGATGGTTCATTGTTCTCCACTTTCGCCAATCGTCTCCATGACAGTCCGCTCCACTGCACATGCAGATATGTTTTCCTCGTTGATCTACAGCTATATCTGCTCCTCAGAGTTCTCAATTAAGCCTCCACTATGACTGCTCCTTCAGTGCCAGCTCCTGCTGCTTGACGGCCTCTTGCGCCTCCATCTGCATCTTCTCCAGCTTCTCCAGGGTAACCGATTTGAGCGGGAGCAGCTTAGGCTTACACAGGACCATGGTGGGGACGTCCTCCATGGAGAGCTGCCCTGTGGGGTTAGGCCAAGAAGAAGAAAGTCTAAATTATCACATTCAAATGATGTTTTGGCCCAAATGCAAACATGGCTGGATTGTAGTTATATTTTAGGAACCTCAATTCCAATTAAGTTAGGACATTGGCAAACAGAACAATGATTTGCAAACCATTTTCAACCTTTATTCAACTGAATACACTACAAAGACAAGATATTTAATGCTTAAACTCATAAACTTCATTTTTGCAAATATTCACTCATTTTAAATGTTCAAACTAGAAACACTCGGAGGGCGCAACCCTCCGCCAAGGTAGCTCACATATTGCTGTTAAATCTACAAGGAATAGTGCTATGATAAAGTTAGCATCATAATATGTTTCATGACCCTGGAAACCCACACTTAGCACTCAGTCATGGTGATATCTTTATTAGTTTGACAGTTATTGAGCAAAAAATGATCGTTCACTAAGGCTGGTTATCTGGGTCACCACTAAAATTTAATCCTTTTTAAGATGGGCCATTACCAATATCTGCTGAAAATTAGTAGCTATCAGAAGGTAGTCTGTGAGCATTAAACGACTCTCAGATGGTACTAAGGGCCCAAAGGCGTCCCCTACAGCCTTGCACTCCCACCATCAACCATAACTGTTGATACATAGCAGGATGGATCCATGCCTTAAGATGTTCACTTAATTCTGACCCAACACCTAAAGTCTGAAGTTGAAAGTGAGATTCATTAGACCAGGCAACATTTTCTCAGTCTTCTGTCGTCTGATTTGGTGAGGCTGTGTAAACTGTAGCCTCAGTCTTGTTCTTTACTGACAGGAGTGGCACTTGGTGTGGTCTTCTGCTGCTGTGGCTCACCTGCTTTAAGATTCTTGTTGCATGTTCAGAAATGGTCTTCAGCATACCTTGGTGTCAACAAGTTAATTGATTTACTGTCGTCTGTCTATAATCTCTTAACACTGGCTAACCACCTCTGGCAACAAGGCATTGTAGCTGCTTACTGGACATTTTCCCTTTTACAGACCATTTTCTGTAAACCCTTGAGAAGGTTGTTAGTGGAAAAATCCCAGTAAAGCAGCAGTTTGTGAAATACTCAGACTATGCCACATCTTAAATCCCCTTTCTTATACATTCTGATGCTCAGTCTGAACTTCAGCAGGCCGTCTTGACCATGGCTAAATGCCTAAATACATAAAGTTGCTGCCATGTGATTGGATGATTAGCTATAGCAGCCGAATGGGTGTACCTAATAAATTGGCCATGTGTTTATAGCTGAATAGGACAGTGTAAAGTATTTAAGAGACAGTGTGTTCATGGACAGTACAGAGCAAAGTCTCCTTCCTGTCCATGTAGTTTATCAGCTCGGGGCTCGGGGCTCGGAGCTCCCACTGACGGTTTCTGCAGCTTTTGCACATTTTCCAAACAGTTCACATGTTGTGTCGAGCTCCACAAACAGCCTTTTGTTTGTGCAGTCCAATAACAAACTGCTGTGGTACAAACCTTGTTTGGGCAGAACTTCTCTGATTAATGACTTCACTTCTGGCATTGTGTCGTCTCTCTGAAAGGTGAACAGATCAACAGATGAGTTTAATACATGAAACATTTTTAATATACAAGTCTGCGTGAAGAAAAATGAAACAACCAAATGTTTGAAACTTAAGGGTCATCAAAAAAGTAACCACTTTATTTTATGTTTTTGTTTGGCTGTTTTCAATTTTATCATATAGGGATGCATGATGTTAGGTTAATATCCAATATGTTGATATTTCCAAACTCATTATTGCTAAGGATGTACAAATTGTCAATATGGTAATGTAGGGCTGGACAATATGGCCCAACAATAAAAGTACCAGATTTTTTTCCACAACAATTGATTTACAGTTTAAATCAATTTTTTCCCTCTCAAAAAGCAAAATAAAACCAAACCAAAAACTCCAAATGACACAAAAAGGACATGAATCAAGTTTTGCCTTCATGTTGTCAAAATATATTCCCAAACCAAACAGAATTTCCCTCTTAAAGTTAAAGTGTGTGTCATAAAATGTTGTTTATGCAGTTCAAATGTAGGCAGGTTTGTCTACATTTAAACACTTAAAGCTGAGGTATTTTCACAGTATATTAACATAAACTCTGATCAATATTTAATTTAATAAGAAAACAAAAACAAATACAAGACTGTAAGAGCGCTTGTGCAAAACCAGACAGGGCCTACCATCATGGAAACGGTACATTTTCAGTATTCATATTTATAAACATTGCAACAACTTATGATTGGATTAAGTCAAGAAAAAAATCTAGATGTTTAATTTTTAAATCATCTGCAGAAAATAACTCAAATTAATCAAGTCAATCAATATATTGCCCAGCCCTATGACATCATTATCCGCAGATATTGGCCTAAAAAGTTAAATATCAGTATCAGACAATATTGAAATTCTTGTTGATATTGCTAGCCTACATATCAGCCATACATACCAGCAAAACACACAAATGTACCGTAATGCTTCACATGGTCCTCACTGCATAGGTACATTTAAAAATCAGGAGTAAACTGTAAAATCAGAGTAAAATGTTTTTCCTGTTTACATCTGTTCCTCACACAAATAGACTGTCACACTGAAACCAACTAGTCAGTTTACATAAAGTAAATATTTTGTACTCTTGACTAATGGTATCGGTACTGGCGATATTGAGTTCACAAATATTAGCATATTGGCTATCAGCAAAAATCCTTTATTATTTCCAAAACACATATTCTTTTGCATCCACATTACTAAAATTGACCTGTTCTTTTCACTGTTGGTCTATTTGTATTAAAAACAGATGTGAAGCAAGAAAAGCAACATTTTATCTTTAATTAATTGTCCTTTGGATTTATAAAAGTGGACATTCAGTGATGATGAGACAGAACAGTATGATATCTTTGCAAATTAAGCAAATATTACAGACCAAATATGGGATATAAATGGCCAATATATACAGCCAATATATACAGCCAAAATGTTGGAAAAATCATCATATCTACCAAAACTAATAATCAGCTTTGGAGCAATTACCTGCTGTTCTTAAACGTGATAAAAACTCATTGATATCCTGCTATCTATGAATGTACTGCTCTGGTTTGTTGTTTTGGCAGTGTAATTTGCTGTTTGTTTTTATCCTAAAAAAAATGGTCTTTCGCAATTAAGTCACTTTTTCCCCCAAAGTTTTATCTGGTTCTAGCCAACAGAAACTCAAAAACTTTAAAAGCTCTCATGTCCTACAAAATCAACTTTCTTTGCTTTTAATCTTGTTAGAAGGGTCTTAGGGAGCAGAAGAACATGTCACCTTTAACCAAACTCAGTTCAACTCTTTAGAGAAAATGCTCTGTTTTTACTTCCTGGGATTTATGATATCACAGCTATACAGCCTCCACCTACATGTGTGTTTTCTGCATGTTACAGGTAGACACCATGACTATTTTGAAAGTCTGCTGCTCTGCGACTAGACATCGTTTGGGCAGCCAATCAGCACGGAGCTCATTATCATAAGCTCCTGTAGCCTCCCCACCCCCACAGATCTGAGCATTTCCAAGGGAGAGGAGAAAAGAGCTGCATCTGATCCTCTACAGAGATGAAATCTTTCATATTTAATTTATCTTAAAGCAAATTTTTACTTAACAGACACCCAAGACATAGGACCTGTCAGTACTTATATTTTAGTTATTTCCTCTGATCTAAACATTTTCTCTCTTTAAATGATCACAATTGGTCAAAAGTGTTTAAAAAAATAGCTGAATTCACTGCATGTTGGTGCACTATAAATTCTTAAACGAATAAATAAACTGATTAGAATACTGACATACCCTTAACAATATTATATTTTTGTTACCAGAATTAACACTAATCCTTGATTTACAAGTCTTACATATTGTAAGATGAATAGATGGTGTACAAACTTTATATACTTTAGTACAAAAGCTTATTTTATTGTTGAATCTGTGCAGTTTTAATCCATTTTTTCTACATATTCTCATGAACTCTTGTTGTAATTGTTAATTTTATACGCAATTAAATAAAAAATGTTTTCGTGCACTCATAGTTTAGTTATATTTTACTGTGAGAGTTTCTTTGTAAATCAGAACATGATTAATGTTATTCGGTTGGTAAGATAACGCAGCATAACCAAAATCTGACTTTATTTGTTAATATTTATTTATTTGTTGTTACAATCTTGATCGAGTCTATTCCGTCTCACTTTCCGCAGCATGGTCCTACCGTACCGTAAATATAAGACTCATGTCTATTATTTGTAATAGTTAAAACACAAAAATACGCTGGTTTATGTGTGAAAATCAGTTGTATGGACACAGCGTCGTGTTTTATTGTGGTTAGCATTTTTATTAGCCTAGATTAGCACAAACCAAACCATAAAGGCACGAGCTCCTTAATTCTTGATAGTATACCTCCTTAATGTCAAAACCACTACAGACCGTGAGATTAAGAATATTACTGCAGTTTTATTTGAGCAGGTTTGATCAAAAAGAAGCTTTAAGAATAATTTTAGCTCTTACCTCTCTCCGAATGAGATTATAACGGTTGCCAGGCCAACACTTCCGGTAGAGTCACAAAATTCTTCTTCACTTCGTTTAACAGCAGCGGAGCTTCACTGACACCTGCTGGTCACTTTGGGAACAACTAAAAACCCGAACATGGAGATTTTGTTTTTAGTTTTTATTAAATAACTGCCGGAGTGGGAAGTAACCAATTATTTACAGAAGTTACTGTCATTAAGAAGCTTAAATCTGAATACAGGCATAATATGCAGACTATACCCTTCAGTGCAAAACATCCTCTGCAGTGGACGGATGAATTTTGGTCATGGAAAAAAGTACAAGAAAAGTATTTTTAAAATCTGCATAAAAGTGTTTCTTACATCTTATTAAATTAGAATATATTTATTTTTACCTGTCTGATCCTTTAAGAACAGAAGGATTTAACTCTTATTCCTGAAGGGTGTGGTGCATGTCTTCCATTGTCTCCCATTTAGGATTTTTGTTGTAATATGTCAAAATGACAAAAATTACAATAAATAATATTTTTATAAAACTTGAGACAATGGTTTAGGAGTTTACCCCCTGGAAGTTGGGACATGTTACTGTGAGGTAAATGATATAAAAAATTGAATTATTCACCTCAATAACAGAATGACCTGCGCTTCAAATGGACTTTTGAAGGAAGCAGAAACATTTTAGATTAAATAATTTTGTAGTTGATCCACACACACAACAGTAAACTGAGGCTACAGTTCATACGAGTGCTTCTTGAACATGGTGGTGCATTCACTGTACTCCTGTGGCCTCCACAGTCACCAGATTCCAGTCTAATTGAGCACCTTTGGGATGTGATGGAGAGGTAGAGTCAAATCATGGATGTTCAGCAGTCAAATCTGCAGCAGCTGCGTGATGCTGTCATGTTGATATGGACCAAAATCTTTAAGGAATGTTTCCATCAGCTTGTTGAATCAATGCTGTGAAGGATTACAAAAGCTCTGAAGGCAAAAGAGGTCCAGCCTGGTGGCCAGCGAGTCCAGGATGATGTTTTTTCATGGGAAAACACAGAAAAAAGATCACTTTGAAGATTATTTAAAGTGCCATTACCTCTGCCAAGGAGATTATTTTTGCTGGCGTATCTTTCCTTCGTTCTTTCTTTCTTTCTTTCTTTCTTTTTAGCAAGATTGTTCAAAAACTACTCCTTAACAGATTTTGCTAAATTTTGCAGGAGATATTGGTAATGGGCCAACTTAGAAATTAGATTTTTGTGGTGATACGTATATTTGTCTGGATGCAAAAAAATTCCCCAAATTTCCAAAAATCCCATTAATTAACACTGGGCAGAATTTTAAAAAAAAATCATATCCCTGCCATTTTTTAATGGATTTGCTTCCAATTTTACAGGATAATATGCGGTTTTTGTCTCTATCATCAAACTAAACTTCATCTAGATCCGATCCAGATTGACATCACAAAAATACATTGAACTTTATAATGGGAAATCCCATTGACAACATTCAATAATTCATATAAAATCAAAGTACCAAGTGATGTTTCAAAACTTGTTGTGTTCGTACAGGATAACGACGTCCATGTATGCGCTGAGTTTGGACCGAATCCTGGCACTATTCTGGATCTGGTGATCCAGAATTGTACCTTTTAACCTTTTACAGGGGTTGTGGAAAAGCCACTGCTGGAACTGAGCTGCTTGGTGGGGGTCTGCGCTCTCTGAATGCTTTTCTAGTTGTTAATGCTTTGTCCTGACGCTGAGCACCAACATGACACGAAGTCCATTGTTGAAAAGGCTAAATCAGATTCTTTATGTGTGTTTCCTCTTGTCTACACTGCACACCTTGTACAATAGAGAATAAGTGCTCAGAGGAGAGAGCCCTTCTCTCAAGTGTGCCCCTCTGCGCTCCTAATAAGTTACTTAATCAACCACGTGACCCTCAGCCGCACCAGCAGCTCCACCCTCCCTGGAACTGAGCTCGTGACTACACCAAAGCTACCTGCCCTGCCACATGACCCCTAACTGCCAAGTAGACTGACCTGCCACAGGGCCATCAGGTGGGAACTGCTCTTCACAGGCGTCTCATCCAATTAGTCCTGTGACAATGATGTGCCACAGTGAACTGAGTGACATCCCCCTCCACTCTAACCACTAATCACCGATCATGCTGATGCTAAGACCCTCTTTGTCTTACCTTCTCAACCACACAAGCATCACAATGTAAACCCCATCACAGCCTTCTACAGATTCAGGCTCTGTACATGCAAGCTCCAGGTAGTGATGATGCTGATGACACCTACCCCACACCCTGGACCCCAATTTACCCCACAAACTAAACAGAGTGCCAGAATTATACATAAAAAAGAACTTTGGATTGAACACAAGAGAAACAGAGTGAAACCTAAGAGAGGTCAAGAGAGCATGAAGGCACCCTGATTGGCCCCACTGAGTCAAGCTGTTGCTCTACCTCCCCCTTCTCCCTCATCTGTATTTGGGGAGAAAGGATAGGAGAGAGAGAGGAGCAGAGTTGGAGATTAATACATTTTGTCTGCCTTCATTCTTGCCCCCAACTGGCATTGCTCCTCCTCATTGAAATTCCTGGAGTGGTTTTAATACCTCATCTGACTCCTTCACTGTGAATTTATGCTGTAACATATTTGTGCTGTAACTTTCATCGTTAACAATCCTGCACAACAGAAAGACTAATTAAATATGTGATTTAACAAAAAAGTCTTTTTGCATTTTTGACTTCTTTTGCCTGTGTACACTATATTCAGTTTGTCAGAGTTTATTGACTTGTGTTTGTTTCCAAACAAATCACAACTAGTGATGGATGGATGCACAGATAATGGATGGATTAATAGATGGAAGGATGGGGGGAAATACATTTTTTATTTTATAAATTTATCTTCCCAATATATGCATATACTGTATCTTTCCTTATGATAACTGTACATTCAAGTCTACAGTAATTCACCAAAAAATATAATTTATTTTTAATTTAAAAAATACCCATCAGTAAATACAAAATCTCATGCACGATGTATAATAAATCTTCTCTTTCTTTGATTGTTCTGTTTGAATAATTTTTGACTTCTCAGAAAAGCCCAGTGAATGGCTTACATTTGTTTCTAATATTTTTATTTAAAAAGTGAGGTTCCGGAAAATTTATGAACTTTATTGTCGGTCCCAATGATTAAATTTATAACTATGGCTGCAAAATATTCTTGGAATTGACAGATAATAGCTCTAAAAGTAAACTGTCATTATTTGAAGGTATGCATTTCTGCCAATGTTTACAGCTAGTGTATTGGCTAAATATATACCCCAATATCTGCTGAAATTTCTGCAGAATGTGTTACTGAAGGTAAAATATATCTATTGTTGTTACCCATGACTTTTCAAATTTACTGTTTTACAAAAAAGAAAAAAAAAACAGAAAAAATATTAAAGCGCATGATAATGTCTTGACTATGATGTCAAATAAATGTTATTTACTTGCATTCCTGAACAGAAAAAATAGTTTTAGAGGTTAAATGCTATGCTTGATTAATTTCTGACTTCCCAGAGAGGCACGGTGAGCAACTCAAATTTGGGTATAAATAGCTGAAATCAGGTTGAAATTCCCCATTCCTTTTCAAAATTCATGTCCGATATCAATGAGATTTTAGGCTGAAACAAGTTTTCAAAAGGTCTCCAATAATTTTTGAGCACTGTAAATATAATTTTCTTACTGTTTTACAGCTGTATATCAAATTACACAAACTCCAGACTTGTACAACTTAAAATATAAAGGAAGAAAAACCAAGAACAGTGATTATATATATATATATATATATATATATATATATATATATATATATATATATATATATGTATTATCTGCACAGTGTCTCACTTAAACTTGCATAGAGGTGGTCTATAAAAACTGTGTATAATAAGTTATTTCTAGTAATTTCTTGTAAATTTTTATCTTTATTTTGTGTTTCATACCAGAAACCAATCCCATGTTTTTTTTATTTCATTTATTTATTTATTTATTTTTATAGAAAAAACACAAAGTGTACAGGAACAGTATACAGGGAAAGAAACATAAAACTGTGTAGTCAGGAGTTAAGTATCTCACATTATATAAATACATTTAGAGCAGAGCATATGTTCAAGGTTTTGATAGCTTTTTGTTGTCAGATTTGTTTATTAGCTGTATGTATTCAACATCTTTGAGTAATAAAGTTGGATTTTTGGTACTGCATTTGTGGATGAAAAGCTTGGCCAGCAAGTTTATGAGAAAAAAAACGTTTTTCGTCTTTCTTTGACTTTTTTCTAAAAGCAGAATACAACATTTCCCCATGATAACGCAAAGTCTTTGAAAACATAATTAACTGTAAATCGACTGAAATCCTATCCCATGTCTTTATTGACCTGTAAATGTTTTTTTTATTAAATCTTCAGTAGTACAACAATAACAATACATTACAAGAAAAGCACACTGAAAATAAAAACATTAATGATACAAGAGTGAAAATTAAAATCTGAAAAAATAAAAATAGATAAAAAATAATAACAAAGAAGAAAGAATAAGTAACAAAATAAAATACAAAAAGGAGCGAGAGTACATTTTATGTAAACAACTTAGCGACTTGCAGATAATGATATTTTTTAAAGCCTTTGTGTTTTTCGAGGAAGACATTGTTCTTATATATTGTTCGAATTCTTTTTAAGTATGAAGAGTTCAGGCTTTCTGTTGGTGAATTTACACTTGTGTGTGTGAAAATTTACTAAGAAAAGAAACATGTTTATGAAAAACAATGCATCACCATCCTTGGGAATGAAATTATAAAATCCAAAAATGACATTCTCATAGTAAAAGTGAAAATCAGGAAAGACAGAATCATCAATAAACTTGTGGAAGTCCTTCCTGAATTCTTAAGTGAACTGACATGACCAAACCAAGTGAACACATGTTTCAGGGTTTATGTGCGAGTGTATCTGCTGTTGATGTTGAATATTTGACGGCTCCTCAAGTCTCGTGAGAACTCCGGCTCGGTGTTTGGTGACGCAGTTTGGTGAGAGGAGGGAGGGAGCAGCAGTGTAGGAAAAGAGGAGGAAGCAGCAAGGATGACGGAGTCACACCTCTGAAGGTAAAACAGTTATATTATCTCATTAACGGTGGTCGTTCTGGCCCCTCGGTGCTCTTGTCCGTTCCTCCGTCAGACCCTCAGCCTCTGTTTTAGAACCGGGAGCCGCCGAAGTGTCATTTTGTGGTGTCGTCCACGGACGGACTCTTTTGTTCAGCTCCGGAATGGCCGCTGTTTTTCAGTTTTTTCTTTTTTTCCTCCGATAATATTCTGTACGGCAGCGCCGCTCTAACTCCGTATCACAGTCTGGAGGCGCCTCGGGTGCTTCTGGTGGTCCTTCCTCTGAGGTATCACCCCCAGCCCCGGCTCTGCTCCTCTGGGTGTCTCCTGCCTTGTTGCTCAGCTGTAGCGGAGGTCTCCCCTCTTACGGCGGACTGATCGCTCCCCCCGACAGCCGCTCCGCTCGGGCCTACACCCACAGCTAGCCCCGCTCAGGGGACAGAGCCTCTGGGTGCCCCTGTCAGGGAGGAGGTCCCCCGGCTTTACAGTGAGAATGGAGCATCTTCTCGTGTGTGTTTGATCGTCATATCTCAGCTCTGGTTTATCCTTCCTTGTTGGACTCACAGTGTCAGACTTGGACGTTAGCTCCTGAGCTAACTGCTCACTACAGCTTACTTTAGCACGTTAGCATAACTGACGTTTGATTTGCTGTTGACGTTTAGCTTAGCTGTTTTCATTTCCTGCCTTGTTGTCAATCTTTTTACCGAGTTTAGTCACTCTATTCTCTCTTTTCTAACACTGGTCGCTGTCAGGAATGGAGAGTAATTTAGTATGTTACCGATACTAATAAAATTAAGTGGCTTTTGTGTACTTGTAGTTGTTATTGAGCAGTTTGTAGCATCAGTAAATTTTCCTCTACTTCTGCATGCTTAGGGGAAGGATTGCTCTTTGCTGCTTGATAATGAACTCGTTACAGCTTTTTAGATGTGAAAAAGAGAAGGTCCAAGTTTTTTTCTGAGCTTCAATAAACTGTCAAAATCATAATCGTAAGAGGAGGAAAGATCTGATCAAAAAACTTGTTGCATTCAAGTCTTTTATAAAGATGTTTCCTTAACTTTAAACCTGACTAGAGAGTTATAATTTTCCTGAAGTTATTTCTAATGATGCACGAGATTGTTTTATTGTTGATATCCGATATGCCGATGTTTCTGAACTTACAATCACCGATACAGATATTTTTTGTCAGCAGTAAAAATTCTTAACTTCATGAAACTGACTCTTTGCTTTCAGTATAACAGTCTATTTGCATGAGGACGAGACGTAAAACAACATTTAACTCTTGAATAAATTAAACTCTTGATTGTGAAATCCACCCATTCAGTGACAATTAGGTGGAGCATCATGATAAATTTTGCCGATATTACTGCCAATATGTGGCCTATATGTGGTCGTTATTTGTAAATATCAACAAAAATTTCGATATTATCTGACACTGATATTTAACTTTTTAGACCAATATTTGCCGATATGATATACCAATAATGTCATGCATCCCTGGTTATTTCCCGGCTCATGAAGTAGAGATCATACAATAAAAAATGAAGTCCACAACCCTCTTTTAGTCAATACTTTGAGTAAATTTGACATAATTTTCATTTAACTTGTACTTGTGTAGATATCAAGACTGGTAACTTTTATCCTACTCAAGTAAATGTTTGTAAATGTCATAAAGGTGTGCATTGGCAAAAGTCTGGTGATATAATGGATATTGCAATCAGGGATGGGAATGGAAAAAACACTTCCAATTGAGAATTGATAACAGCTTCCTCAAGGACTTGATATTCTTTCTTTTGTTTTAGCAATTCTTGTATCAGTTTCTTCCACTTCATTCTGCATGCCTTTTATCAGAAGAAATGATAACAAGAAGTCACTGATCAAAGACTAGGGACAAAAATTGTGTCTGAAATTTTGACAGCAACTTGCAGGAGCATTAATCTATGCAGAGCACAATTGAAAATCAGGAGTGTCATGTGTTTGACATTGTTGCCACTGAAAGTCTGTGTAGGCAACCTTTATTCCACTTAGAAAATCAGCAGGAATCAATAAAGGAAGCGTTAAAACAGATTAATTAAAAAAATCTTATTAGTCTAGTATTATCTAGTTTTGAGTAGCTCTGAGAGCACAAACCTCCACCAAGACATTTCTAGATAGGACACTGTTTGTTCCTCATAGCAATATTAAGAAATCTTTGAATAAAATTCCTGGATCTGGATTTGGATCACCACCAAAATCTTACACTTCTTCCTTGTGTTATGACTAACAGTCCCTGACAATTTTATTAAACTACTATCAGAATTTTTCAAGAGCACAAGGCATTTCCAGCATTGTCGGGAGAGTTATTGTCAAAAATGTTGGAAACTGATAACAAATCCTAACAAACTTTGTGCCATGACCAGCATTCCCCGAGAATGTCATGAATATGTGTTAAGATTTTATTGAGTTATTAGCAAAAATGTAAAAACTGCTCTGTCTCTTTAACAATTTTTTTTAAAAATTACAGACGAACACCAGCAAAACCATAAACTTCTTGGCAAAGGTTTTAAACGAGCAAAATATTAAAAGTACAGTTTCTTGTCAGTTTAACTTAAAAGTAAGGTTCCTTTTAATTTGACCAACTCTATTGTCCTTCTCAGTGACAGAAATTTTAACTAGGGATTCACAGTATTATTGGTCCAACGTGGGTATTGGCAGGTAATAGCTCAAAAAATTAAATGCCATTTTCTGCAGACATAACATTTCCAGCTTGCAGACCCTTATCATGTTTGTGAAACTGTGAGGTTTTTAGTGGACAGGGCTTGGCCAAAGGCAAAGCCTTCCTCCAAATAAGCCAGTGCAAGCTGACAAGCTGCTTTAAGTTTGTTCTTGACATGTCCAAAGATAATATGGACTTGAATCTGGGAGGTTACTTGAGCCCTTTTCATAGCTGTTAAATTAAGTAAGACATACCAGGGTAACCCACCCAGAAAAACTTGCTTGTTCACACTTGGCCCTCTCAGCAGGGTTATTTCAAGGCAATTTCAGGGTGAAAGATCCTGCTGTTTGTGTTCACACATGATGCTTGTCCAAGAGTAAATCTGAGACAGTTTCAGGGTGCAGTGTGAATGGGGTGCTCTCTGGGACTTGGTAATGTTACCTAAACAAAAGCAACACTTAGTAATGACTGAGTTTGGCTATTTACTAAACAATTACGTGTCCTAGTCTGGCACTCAGCAACATAACACAATATGAGGGGACTTTTAGACTCTTGTGCTGTCTGCAGTTCTGTTGTGGTGATGCTGTTATACTGAGGTCGCAGATGGGACTATAAAGTTAAATCATTCATATTGAAAGCTGGCCTTGCTGTTGCATCTTTCCTCAGGTGATCTGTTAGTTTGGCTTTGTTGTTGGCATGCTTTTGGTGTGAGTCTTTTGATGTTTGAAATCAGAAAATTGAGACAATAGATGGACACGGAAAGGTCCCTGAAATTAGAATTCTGGCTTGGATTTTTTCAGGAAACTTAAACACCCTAAAGAACCAACTTCAAACCGTAGCTCAGTCAACTCAGGTGTGATGTCATTCCCAGCTCTGACAGCTGACTTTTAAGGGTATCCAGCCAGCTGTGGAGTGCTGCTGGTAGCTTTAGCTAATACCTGTAACCAACCTCCGTCCTGCTCCCATTGACTGCAAAGCTACACCAGCCTGAAACCCCAAAATTACGGAGCTAGAAACAGGGGACTACCCCAGACCCTTTAGGTGGTTGGATCATCGATGTTGCTCAATTCGTCACTCACAAATAACTGTGCAGCAGTGCCATCTTTCCAGGCAGGCCTTTGGTTTGTCCAGTAGCTGTTGGTGGTTTTCTTTCACTGATTTAGTGACTTGCAGACAATCATGGAAAAAACAACTTGAAAGAAAAATGTCAACGGACGGTACTATGAAAATCAAAATTATAGATCAAAATTTAGCAAGGCTGCATATAGAGTATTTCTGGAGTTTTCATTCAAGAACAAAAACACAATTACAGTTTAAATTCTGTTTCCACATGTGGGGACCACAGTCATATATGATGAGACGTGATGTAACCTCACATTCTGTAGGATTCTCCTAACTGTTAAACAACAGAATAGTATTTGCAGGAAAGGGAAGGAGCAAGGGTAGAAGTGTTTTCTGTATAATAGGTTGCAAAGTAGCCTCCAAAATCCTTCTAAATTTGTCCTTTTTTATCAAAAACTTCCCATGACTCTCCTGTTAGTGTCCCACAACCCCAGAAGGGTCTTGACCCCCACTTAATATCCCTTAAATTTTCTTTTCATACATGTTTTTCATACTTTCAATTCTCTTACTTTGGTGCTTTGGCTCTCTCCTCCAAAGCTCTGTAATGGATCCAAATTGAGAACAGTTTGCAGCTCGGCTTTGGCCTAAAAGCTCTGGTATTATCTGATGTAGTCAAGACCTCCTTAATGGAAACTTCATTAGCCTTCATGTGGGTTGCATTTGCCATGAAGTCCATTTTATGGGGCAATTGTCTTTGTGTTGATGGACATGCATTAGCATGAGTTGTGTCTACTAAATAAGTTTCCTAACTCAGCAGAAGTTACAAGGTTTGATTATTCGTGCATTGAATTAATGTTATCCAGTGTTAATAGACATGTTCAGGTGTCCTTGGATAAAAAATGTTTCCTCCTGAGCTTCAGCCCAAAAGCCTGAGAGTATAACTCTACTGCCGGGAAAATTGACTTATCATAGTCTGTATGTGCAGGAGAAAGGTAAAAAAAAAAAAAAAATCAATAAATTTAATGCTATATAGTCTGAAACTTCCCAGAAGAGGGTCTTTCCTGCCCTAAGATTTCATTTGCCTCAACACCCATAATGCACTGGGGTTGTTGCCTCCCGTGGCCATGTCCAGGTCATTTCCTATTTGACAGACTTTTCAGCATTTCAGGAAGGTGTTCGATGTAGGGATGCACAGTATTGAACTTTTGCTGATATTGGAAATGCCAATATTTTCACTCCAACACCAATACAGATATTTTTTGGCCAGAATTATTTTTCTTTGACTGAGTCTTACTCCACTTGCAAGCTGTGGCACTGCTTGAAAACATAAATACTGAAAAAGTACTGTTTTCATGATGGTAGGCCCTGTCAGGTTTTCACAAGCACATTTTTAGGCTTGTGTTTGTTTATTTTAGTTTTATACTAGTGAAAACAGTGCAGCTTTCAGTGTTTAGAAGACAAGCCTGAATACAGCAAAACTACAAAATTAACAGTTAATGACAAAATTACAGCAAAGTTCTTACACTTATAGTAAAAGAGATAAATTCAGTTAAATTCAAAATTGGTTTATGTAGTTTCCATCTTACTATGAGTTTTTTCTTTGAGTGAGAAAAAAAATGTTTGAATTGTAAATCGAGTTTTGTAAAAATAAATAAATAAATAAAAATGGGGATGTCATTTTACTTCCATATTGCCCAGCCCTGCCAATAGATAATACTGTTAACTTTTTAAAGGGCAGTCAGTAAATGATATTAAGACAAAGGACTATGATTCAGTTATACATCATGCTGATATAAGGGATATATATGGCTGAAAAATGGCAGTAAATATTGGCAGAAATATTGATATCTGGCGACACCAATGTTTAAGTTATCAAACTATCGTCTGCCAATACCAATATCATGAGGATTGTATCATGCACCCCTAGTTAGAAGAAAAAATCTTATGTTGTGCTGTTGCAAATTTCAGCTCTTTCTGGAGATCTGGATCAATTGGCTTCTGCTCAATAATTAGAAATAATAATAGTAATAACAGTAATAATTAATTCTATTTATACAGAAATGTCTTGTGCTGTTTCCAAATAGCTCTTTATTGGTACCATTTTGTTTAATATCAAATTAGCTTCAAATATGTTGAAAACAGAGCTTTTGTTGTAAAGTATGTTGATGGACAAAACGTGTGTTGAAGACTTTTATTTTCCACTGAGCTTAATTACAGCAATAATCAAAAAACCCTGTCTATGTAAACACCAGTGTGATGCTAACCTTCAGGTCCGCCACCAAAATGTATCATTACTGGCTGCATCACCCAACACTTTACTTTCAAGTGATTTTGTTAGGTTTTACAAGAGATGTAAAATTAAATTTAACCAAACAGTATGAAGTGTATTTCTCTTATAAAAATGGTCATATGATATTCTATTAGCCAAGGGATCAGAGCATCAGCTGATAAACAGTTGGAGGCTAGTTTGGAGAGTGGAGTCTGGCTAATGCTCATGTTGGCAGTGCTTGCACCGTTATCCTTTGTTTACATCCAGGTTTTGGGACATTTGGGAAGGTAGGCAACAGCTGTGAAAGAGAGCTGTACTGACTGAAGGTGGGCTGCTTAGACAGAGCATTTGACCAAGACTTTGTACCTGTATTGATTTAAAGTATTGAGAATTAGTCCAAGGGACATATAAACATTGTACTGGCTTTTTTTTATTGTGATTAAACTATGAAGCTGTCTATTTGTGTACATCCCTAATTTGTACACACCATACAGTTTGTGTTCGTCTGACTGTCTTTTCCTTTGAGCTTCAGCTTGAGGTTGTCCAGTCCTCTCATTCATGCATTTTGTGGATTTTTTAGGTTAACCAGGAAGTTAGCACTGTGCTGGTTCCCTTGACTAAAAGCCTGTGGAGTTTTCACTATGTTCTTGGACAGATGCTGATAATAAGGTCTGTGGTGAACAAAAATGTATGAAACTCAGACATTTTGTTCTTCATGATAATCTTTACATATGAGCACAGCTTTCCGAAGATTTAGGCTTAAGCGTTATCGGCAAGAGTATAAGATACAATATAAGATATAAGATATAAGATACTCCTAAGCTATAATGGAACTACAACATGGCAGTTCGACTTAGAAGCAGCTACCACACTCCCAATGAACGTCTTGTAGTGACCTCTTGTTTGAAAGGTTCCTCCTAACCTGATGACCTGATCAAGTTAATGCCATGGCTGTGGTGTTTTATCATTCATAAAGGAACTATCAGAAATGATGGCATTTGGGTCCCCGGCCATTTTTGTAGTCCTTGTTAGCAGTTTGTTAGCAACCATCCTTTTAAAAAACACAATAACGCAAAAGAAAACACTCCAATCACACATGCATTTGCCCACTATGAACCGTATTTCAGGTTTTTATCTGATAAATAAAAATATCTCGTATACTTTGGGATGTGGGAATCATAAGTGTTTAAATGCTAACTCTCCTCTTTTTTGGACTAATTCCTGAGCCAATCCTTTTTGGCACTGTCTAAACATGTTGGTGAAAGAAAACTGAAAACTTTGGATTTCTGACTAAATCAGTACCTTTTGTAATTTCTGTTTGCTTACCTGAAATCAGGACATTTTTGCTCTCTTAAAATCTAAACTACTGTATTGTTTGCAGCTTTTAAGTGTAGGGATACAATATAATGGACTTATGCCAATATGACGATGTTTCCAGACTTATTTTTTTCTCCATTGTAATTAACTTTAAGTATCTCCTGAACTTTATTCAACCTCTTACTCCCTATTTATCTTCTTAAACAGACTGAGAACAAGACAAACATTTGATGCTATAACTAATGATAGACATAAAGCTCTGTCTGTCTCTTTGAGAGCCACATACAGCACTAAAATAACTTGTTGACAGGCAGTGAGTGATGCAGTGGATGATATTTAAATGTGACCCTTTTATGGAGCATGTAGTTAAAGTTAAAATTAATTCTTCTTATCAAAGAAGGTTTGATTAAAAACTGAAACTAAATGTATGAAAGGCAGGGCAACAAATTGGTCGTAAATATGAGCAGAAATATTCATATCTGCTTATACTGGCGGGTCCTTATAAGCTTTTATGTAAGGTAGGGCTGGGCAATGTATTGATTAAATCAATTAATTTGAATTATTTTTTGCAAAAGATCTTATTCTCAACTTACTCTTTCTCCAATTACAAGTTGTTGCAGTGTTTGAAAATATAAATACTGAAATTTGTACAGTTTTCATGATGGTAGGCTCTGTCAGGTTTTGCACAGGCACTTATTTAGGTTTGTATTTGTTTCTTAAATGAGATTAAATATTTATCAGATGTTTCATGTTAATATACGGTTAAAACATCTTAGCTTTTAGTGTCCATGTAGACAAGCCTACCTACATTCAACCTACACAATCAACATTTATGTGAAAATTACAGCATGCATTTTAACTATAAGAAGAAACGTCTGTTTAGTTTTAGAACATATTTTGGTAACAAAATGGCAAAACTTGATTTGTGTTTTTTTGTATCACTTGGAGGTTTTTTGTTGTTGTGTGAGAGAGAGAGAGATCACTTAAAACTGTAAATCGATTTTTGTGGGAAAAAAAAAACAGGGATTTTATTTTCAGTTCATATCGTCCAGCCCAAATCTAAAGGTGTGATATTTTAGGAATCATGTTATGCAAATCAATTTACGTATAATATGTTCCAATTATTGTAAAAATAAATTTAAAAGTAGTTTAACCAACAACAAAATCAGACAGTAATAGTCAAGATTTTGGAAATAATTTGTAGTAGTTGTTGAAAAGCAAAGATTTGCAGGTGACAGTAACAATGTGGGGGTCTGATCTAGAAACAGCGGGGGTCCCCAGGCTCTGGCACTGGTAGTTGGAGTTACAGACTTAACAGTTTGTCATTCCTGGTTTCTACTGCTTCACTTTGGTTTGGTGAAATGCTGGCTCTCTGACTTGATGTAGGAGATCCCACACAAGCCTCTAATCCTGTTTTCTTATCCAAAATGTCTGTATTTTTGTTCCTGTCATAAATTTCAGAGCAGACCATGGAAATATAAACTGATAGAAACGTCTATTACAGTTGGTTAACTATTTCTCAGAACCATTTTAGGTCTTTTATGTCAGTTATGCAGAAAGTCTTGAGACTCTGGGATGAATCTGCTCAGAGGAGGTTTACATGCAGTTTGTTATAAACAGAACGACGGTCCAGTGCAGGGACAGAGAGCAGAACCATAAAAGGAAGTTGCTTGCACAGATTGTTTTTTAAGGCTGTAGTGTTTGAGCTGGCCTGGCTATTGTCATTTTAGAACAATAACTATTTTGTACAGGTATTTTCCCTAAAAGTAAGTATTTGATGTCCATTCCTTATTCATAACAGGCTTTAAGAGCAGACAATACTTAACTTTTTATTTACAGAACTGTGGAGCAGTTTGTCATGTCAGGGGTGCAGCTATTGACCCAGCATTTCTTTCAGCACAAAGGTCATATGACCTGTTGTTGTGGGGGCTTCATGCTTTGAAGGCCACTTCTAAAGATTACTCTCAGCAGTCCTAACCTTTCCACTTAGCTCTGATCCTGAGCCAAACCTGCCTCACTCCAACAAAGCTTAGCTCAGACTTGTGCAGGAGGCTTTACTCAGCCACAGACTGGGTCTGTATGGGGGCTTGAAATCCTTGAAAGACCTGGATTTAATCAAGTGCTTAAATATACGTTTCTTAAAAGTTCTTGAAATTGTATCTGTCTTTTTCTTGTAAAATAAGGGCATTTGACTGACTTGCCTGGCTTTCACAGGAGCACACAAACTTTCAACCGCCGACCACTAAAGTAATGGTGCAGGAGTCTGGAGACCCCCACCTCACCATCAGGTGGTTTAAGCAGATATGAATGTGTTCAAGGCCATGCACATGCTCTAATGCTGGGGTCACCGACCTGGTTGAGCCTAAGAGCTACCCTAAAGATTAGGAGTATTATGGAGGGCTACTTGCTTGATTTAATGTCCTTAAGTAATTAAAAATCTTATAATTTAACAAAAAAAATATCTATATATATAAATCAGTTGATAGGATACATATGACACTGTATGCTTACTTTAGGGATGCACTATATTGGATTTTTGCAGATATCTGATATGCCAATATTTTTGAATTAATTATCGCAGATGCTGTTTTTTCTGGTCAAGAGCACAAGCTCTGTACTTAACAAAGATGGACTTGTTTCTTTCAGTGTTACAGTATATATTTACGAGAAACAGATGTAAAACAAGAAAAACAGCATTTAACTCTTGCAGAAATGAAACCCTTGATTTTTGAATGTACCCATGCAGTGATGAGAAGGTGCATCAATATTGTACATCTGTGTAAGTTGCCGATATTCCAGCCAATATCTGACTGACATGTGTGGCCGATATATCAGCTATAAATATCTGCAAAAAGTTTAATGGCTGCAGATACCACTATGAAACAGATAATATTGTGCATCCCTAGTTAACTTTTATACTTTTAATTATTTCTAACAATGATTTTTACAGAGATTATTACATTATATGAGAAGAATATACTTACGTGCATCTTCTGTTATTTATTTTTCTGTCAGCATCAAAGTAAACTTTGACCCCACGCAGGTCAAAGTTTAGGAAAATTAGGCGGTTTTAAAATGTCCAGTTACGTTTGTTATTTTTTTATGCATTAAGTGTGATTTATCAGCAAAACATACAATTTAAATTTAAAAAATGTAAATTTATTTCCAGTTCTGTGATGGTAGCTTGTGTTATTTTTTAAATGTCCCTGAGAGCACCTCATTGGCCCCCTGCGGTCTACCAGGTGCTTGCAGGCACCTTGTTGGGCACCCCTGCTCTAATGCTATTGACTCAACTGTGCTCAGTTTATGTCTAAGTGCTCCATTTTCTATGATAGTATCCTTTGATAGTGGTCCTCAGTGTAAGGAAGGGTTGCCATAGCAAGCCTGAGTAAAAGTGCTGCAACATGCACACAAATCAGCGGAGAGCATAGAGGGGAACATGTGTCCGGTCCTCGCTTTTTGGCTTTTTTCAAAGCACGGAGACAAGTTTCAGCGATGGTTGCAAATAGGTTAAGTACCATCAGAAGTAGAGGAGAACTTTGAGTGTCATACAGCAGTTCAGAGCTGACAGCATTAAAGTGTAATTTATTTGTTGGATATCCCTCTGGTGGCTGAGGGTGGGAATTTTAAAGATTTTATTGAGACCAGCACCACTATCAGTTTTTCTCATCGATCCAGTTACTCATCATTCCATTATCAATCCTTGTGGACTTTTTGTGTGAACAAGGGGGTGTCCATTGTTGAATTTTGCCTTCATATTGTCTCACACATTTTTAGTGGGAGACAGGTCTGGACTTCAGGCCAGTCTAGTACCTGAACTCTTTAACTCTGAAGCTGTGCTGTTGTAACTTGACCAGAATGTGTCTTGTCATTATCTTACTAAAATAAGCAGGGACGTCCCTGAAAAAGACGTCTCTTGGATGGCTGGTTGCTCCAAAACCTGTATTTACCTTCAGCATTAATGGTGCCTTCACAGATGTGTAGGTTACCCATGCCATGGGCACTGACACACCCCCCCCCCCACCCCCCCCCACCACCACCACCACAACAGATGCTGACTTTTGACCTATGCTCTGATAACAGCCTGGTCCTTTTTCTCTGCCCGGAGGACACCACAATTTCCAAAAACAGTCTGAAATGTGGACTCAGGCTACAGCAGGCTTTTCCACTTTGCCTCAGTCCATCTCAGGTGTTTCTGTGTGTTGTTGATATTTGGCTTTGGCTTTTGCATGGTAGAGTTTGACCTTGACCTTGTAGATGTAGAGATGAATTGTGTTAACTGACAATGGTTTTCTGAAGTGCTCCTTAGCCATGTGGTGATATCCTTTACAGAATGATATTAATGCAGTGCTGCCTGAGAGTTTGAAGGTCACAGGCATTCAATGTTGGTTTTTGGCCTTCCCGCTTCTATGCATTGCCTTAAACTTTTATCATGAATTTGTATTTATTATGACGTGTGCTGCTGATCTCTTGGCCAGGTCACCCCTGTAAATGAGATCCTGATCTCAATGGGATTTACCTGGTTAAATAAAGGTTAAATAAATAAATTAAAAAAATAAAATCTTTTGATGATATTAAAGGCTGTAGATGGTAAATTCCTTGCAATTGTATATTGAGAAGCGTTTTTCTTAAACTGTTGGACTATTTGCTCATGCAATTTCTTTGCAAAGTGGTGAACCTTGCCTCATCCCTTGAAATCATTGTATTCTGTGATTATTTTACTCTTAAGTCCCTGACTTGTTGGAGTTTGGGTTTATAAATATTTGCTACTTTGAAAAATGTTTCAGCATGTTGTTGTCTATGTCAACAAGAGCATAGTCTTATTTTGCAAAACATGCAGAGCTAAGCAAAATGCAATGAAAAGGGAATCTTGAAAAATAAAGGCAAGTGATATCAATGACCTTGTCCTGATTACCTTGCAAAGCACCTGGTTTCACCAAATCTCAGATCTGTCATCAGTAGGATGACAGATCTGAGATTTGGTGAAGTCTGAGCTAAGCACCAGTTTTGCTGCAATACTATAGGTTACATCAAATATAATATTACAAAACCTGACACGATGTTATATGACATGATATGACTTAAAAGCCTGTGACTGATATTGAACAATATTATGTACACATTTATCACAGTTGTATTTACAATAAGAAAACAAGCCAATTTGACTGTATCGTTAGTTTAATGTCAGTTTGACTTGCTGTGGGAATGTCAAAATGAGGCTGTTTCATATAGATAACCGTTTTAATCAGTGCCTTGACTTTGAAATTATTGATCATCCAGTCGATATACATCAATGTTTTGGTGTATTGCTATCCATCAAGTAGATCCATCTTGCAAAGTTCAAGCTGAGTCAATTGTTCCTTGTCAGAAAATGACCGGTCTCTTCTGCGTCCTTTTAAGGACAGAGATGCTGTTGCTATGAGTTTGGTTTGGTTGTGTTGAAAGAGAGAAGTGACTATAAGCATCTGACTGTCCTGTAGTAAATGAGACAGACAGAACATTAATTTAATCGCTGTCTACTTCTCCCTGAATGGTTCTGCTCTTCCCAATCACTTTCTCAGGGATGTTGCTTTGATTGACGTGAATAATATCCTATGGATGTGTGAGACAGTCCATCTGGTGTGTCAGTTTAGTCCTATAGGGCTTCTGTAAGAATGCAGTCGTTGTTTAGTCTTGTGTTGTTTCATCTGATGTGCCTCAGTGTCTCTTTTTTTATTATGTAGAGCTTCAACACTTTTATCAAAGAGCATGAATTGTTATGAATATGTAATGCATCATAGCTTTAAGGTGCTGGAAAAGCTTGAAAAAGAGTATTGAATGTGCTAGAAATGTTCTTCAATCTGACCTTTGAAAACGAACCCTGCACAGAGACGAAACAAGGATGGGCAGGGACAGAGACGGTGTGGCTCAGTTTGTCAAGTGAAGATCCAAAGAGCTGTGTGTTTGGTCTGCATGTCTTTTTGGCATAAATATTCAGTGTCATTGTTGCGTTTAAGTCTTTGTAGGGTACGGACAGATGGATGAATGCATGTGAAGGTGGGGCAGGAGCCTTAAAGTAATGTCAACACTCGCTGGCTCATGTTTGTTTAGTAGGAGTAAGTTGGTATGAGGTAATGAACAGAACACTCGGCAGACTCACTTGGACAGATACAGCACCACGTATTTCATGGCACTGACAACCTGCCAAACCTGTTGAAGTGTTATTTCTGTGTTGAGTAGAAGGAAGAATAAGGCCTGAAAAGTCTTTACTTGTACTTTCTTTGTAAATGTTTATATATGTACGATACAGTGGGTACTTGAATTGCCATGGCTGAAATTTTAATATCAGAGCAAAAACTTCAGCATTAATGTAATATGTGGTCCATTAGTTGCATGCTTAACACCTGATATTTCACCTAGAGTTTGCCGGGGCCCTTATCTCACTGTGACTATTATATTAGTATAAAATGCTGATGCCTTGGGATATGCCACAATCAAAGTAACCTGCTTCTTTTGGAGGGGAAGTTTTCTCCCATGAATTATGTAGCTTATTGTAAGCACAAATTACGTAGGGAAACATATGGATGTGGTGAGGATAGTCTCCCTTTTTAACAGCTTTTCTCCTTCATGGGGTTACAATCCTACTGTTAAATTTAATACTGGGTTACAGTGAAGTAAATTAAAATGTGTAGCACTGATCTGTTTGAAAGGGCTCCTCAGAGCAACTGTCAGGCTGTGAGTCTGCACTTCAAAAAATCAGATATTATTCAGTTAGGTAAAGGGTAAATAAACAAATCAGCTTGAGCTTGTATAGGACTTTCTTTCGACTGAATACCTAAGCCCTTCTCCCATTCACACACATTCACTCTCACTTTCACTCAGTAATGATTGAAGTCTCAGATTACACATCCATACTCGTTCATACCCATTTATGAAGCAGGGGGGCAACCTGGGGTTAAGTGTCCTGCCAAAGGACACATGGTGTCAAATAGAGCTCAACTTAAACTTGTGTTATTCTTTTAATAGGTGGGGCAACTCTCCAAAACTGAGCCACCCATTGTGGGTTACAGACCAAAAATTGTTTTTCAGCACTATTTTAAGGTGTGTTGTCTGTCAAGAAATTTTAAATCCAAATTAATAAAGTAAAGGTTGTGTATGCCTAGTCGAGTGATTCACAGTCTTTTTTTTATTTGTCCCAGAGTCCCCTCAAATTTTACTTGAGAAGAGTTGAGCCCCCTGTGGGACCTTCAAAGAAAAAATGTGATTAACTGCTGTGCAAAAATAAAAGACATAAATTTTAATTGTTTTTATTAGTAATATTAAGTCAGAATGGTTCTACAAACCTGTTTTGGTGCCAAAATCCCAGAGATAGCGTGTGCTATTTGTTTAAATCAGAGCAGAACTTCCCTCCCCATGCCATTTTATTTATCAGTAAATATATACCATCATATTAAGACATGAGTGCAAAATCCAATTTATTCAGCACATTTAAATGCTTATTGAGCTGTCCAGGTGCTGTATTAGTAGGGCTGAGCAATAAATCGATTAACACAGGTTGTTTTCTGCAGAAGATTTTAAAATCTTGATTTTTTTTTCTTGACTTACTCTTATTGTAAGTTGTTGCAATGTTTGAAAATATAAATACTGAAAATGTACTGTTTTCATGATAGTAGGACCTGTCAGGCTTTGCACATGTTTAGGCTTGTGTTTTTTTAAAAATGAGATTAAATTGTGTTTCATGTTAATATTCTGAAAAATAGCTCAGCTTTCAGTGTTTATGTAGACAAACCTGCCTACGTTTGAACTACATAATCAGCATTTTATGATACACACTTAAACTTCATGAGGGAAATTCTTTTTGGTTTAGGAATATATTTTGACAACAGAGGCAAGGCTTTATTCATGTCATTTTGTGTTTTTTTTTTTTTTTTTTTTTTTTTTAAATTTGAGAGGGAAAAATTGATTAAAATCGTAAATTGAGTGTTGTTGAAAAAAATCAGGGATTTTATTTTAGGCCATATTGCCTGGACCTATGTATTAGTCTACATTTAACAGTCTGTTTGTGACTTTAACAACTCTGCATGATGACACGTGACACAATGATCATGCTAATTGATAACCAAATTTGTTGTTTACACTTTTGTTTAATTTTTATCTTTATTTATTTTTGACTTAATGAATTTGTTATTGCATTTTTTATATAAACACTAAAATCTTACTCTTTATTCTCATTCATGATGTATTGATATACCTTAAAAATAATTTATACTGCCCATCCCACATATAAATCTGCCCCTGGTTGTAATAATTTGATTAAAAATATGTTGAGCTCTGCCTGACGGCTCAAACCAGCATCACATATCCATCAGAGCAGCTTCAGCGTGTCGAGTACAGTCCAGGGATGAGCTGTGCTGGGGATCATGTCTCTAAATCTGACTTGTGTTCATACAAAGATTTGTCCATGGTGGTCTTAAACTCTGCTCTGTGCAGCATCAAAATGCTCCATCAGCCTACAGCAGCTTCATGTTTAACCTGTTAGATTTGTTATTATCTTTATCTTTGAGTTTTCATCCATACATGATAAGGTATCTCACCTTATGTGTACATTTTTGCGTCCATAGCCATGCTGGGTGAACTGGCCTTCATAAAGGTGTAATCTTCTTACGCAGACCTCCTCCAGCTTTGCTCCACCTGTTGTCTTTCTCAGCAGGTTCAAACGGTCATGTGGAGCTCAGAAAATGGTCTTTATCCAGCTTAACTCTGACTTAGAATACTCTGAAAACTAATCATTTAGTCCTCTAGGAAAAAAATAAGCACGCTGAAAAGTTTGTTTCCCAGAAATGCATTTGCTCTGTTTTAGCCAGCTTGTTAAGGAGCTTGAAATCCTGTTTAAAGTTAATATTAAAGGGTTTGTGTTAGAAGCTGATGTGAAACAAAAAAAAGAAATCACTCTCTGGCAAATGATGCTGTTAATTTATGAGTGAGACGTTTGGGTTAATCAGGTGAAGCATTATGGTTCTCACATTTGGCCAGTATTACAGGCAATAATTTTTTTTGTGGCCAACTTTTTTATTTTACTTTAACATGCATTTACAGCAACACAAACAGAAAATAGACCTACAACCAAAACAACAGTACTGAAAGTTACACAAGAAATCAAATAAATAAATAAATAAATCCCATAGCAACCTCACACCCCCACATCTGGATGTCTTCACACTGTTCACAGGACACAAGAGTTTAAGGACAGTCAAAAATGCTGTATATATAGATCGAGATGGGAAATGATGTTTACAACATCCCCTTGGTCAAATCTGCCAATGCTAGCCATGCCAGAATAGTATCTGTACTAGCACTGTGCACTTTTGTCACTGATTACTCCATATTGACAATGTCAGCGTAGGTGTTAATCCACTGAGCCATAGCACTTGTATTACAATATTTCTGATCTACAGATGGCTGGTATGTGTGGCCAATATCCATCCATCTTTAATCTATCAGCTTGTATCTTTCAGTGTCATGGGGGGCTGGAGCCTATCCCAGCTGACATTAGCTGAGAGGCGAGTTTACACCTTGAATCGGCCGTCAGCAAATCGCAGGGCCACATAGAGAGGCAGACCATTCTCTACCATTCAAGAACTGTTTGAATAAAACCCACCCATCTACAGGGAGAACATGCAAACTCCACACAGAAAGACCCTGACCAACATGGGGATTGAACCAGTAACGTTCTTGCTGTGAGATAGGTGCACCCAGTGGGCCACTGTGCCGCCCTGTATGGCCAACATATTACCTGTGAATATCAAGTTTTCATATTAGCCAATTCTGATTATTCACTTTTTATGCTATTTTCTTTGGATACCAATATTGTGAAGATAATATTGTGCATCCCTCTTAAAAATAGGCCTTAAAATATTTGATAAATCGCTGGAATTTAGATTTTGAAAGAGTTAAGGCAGCCTGTCGTGCTTCAGTTTTAGCTGAAGTGTTCTGTCCCACCAGATCCCCTCTTGTGAGATTTTTATCTTAAGAGACTCTGTAAGTGAAGGCAGAAAGTAAAACTTTGCTTCCACAGATTCTTTCCTGTTTATTTTTGTCATTTTCATGCATCTGTTCTCTGTGCTCCCTTTTAAAGAGCTGATTCTGTTGTTCTGTATAGTTTAGAAAAAATAAGGACAAAGATTGGGAATGTTTGATCGCTCAGTTTCTGAACCTTGAGAATTAAATGACATTAAATGATGATAATAAGTGATACATGGGAAACACACAGTTATTGGATGATTTACAAAGCAAATATTATGTAAATAATACAAACTTGTTTTTCTTTCCCCAACAGAAAATCTTCGAGGGATTGAAAGGGCCTTCATGACCTTTGCAGCCTGAAAGAACTTTTATCTGAAGGGCCTGGGACTGTATGCAGTTCAGACACTTAAGCATGTGGCCCATGGGTGCCACAGTCCAGCTACTTCAAAGGATTTTTTCTCCCATGGCATTTTAACAAAGGAACAGAGTATCAAAAGTATCCAAAAAAAACCCTTTGGATCACAAGGTCTTTATTTGCAGGATAATCATAAATGTGTGGGCCTGCACAGGGATGTTTGCAGTAAAAGCCTCCTTGGCTGTCTGCGTCCCCTTTTCCCAAAATAAGTAACCTGACAAGAGAGACTCCCATGAGCACCTCTGCAGGAGGCCCGATAACGTCGACATGAGTAGTAATTTAGGAAAAGAAAAAGAGTCGAAAGAAAAGGACCCCAAAGGTGGTCCGGCGGGGAAAGAAAGGGAAAAGGAGGCCAAGGCTCTGGCCGGCCTAGTCAAGGATGGGGGTAAGGAAACGAAGACCAAAGGGAAAGATGCCAAAGATGGAAAGAAGGACACCAGCAGCTCAACACCGGGCGTTGCCTTCTCCGTTGACAATACGATAAAGCGGCCAAACCCGGCACCAGGTACACGTAAAAAGTCCAGCAATGCCGAGGTGATCAAAGAGCTAAACAAGTGCCGAGAAGAGAACTCAATGAGACTGGACCTGTCCAAACGGTCCATTCACATGTTGCCCACCTCCATAAAGGAGCTGACGCAGCTGGCTGAACTCTACTTATACAGCAACAAGCTGCAGAGCCTGCCGGCCGAGGTGGGCTGCCTGTCGGGCCTGGTCACTTTGGCCCTGAGCGAGAACTCTCTGACCAGTTTGCCAGACTCTCTAGACTCCCTAAAGAAGCTTCGAATGCTTGACCTCCGGCACAACAAGCTGAGGGAGATACCGGCTGTGGTCTACAGGCTGACATCTCTCACCACGCTCTACCTTCGTTTCAACCGCATCACAACGGTGGAGAAGGACATCCGAAACCTGTCGAAGCTCACCATGCTCAGCATACGAGAGAACAAGATTAAACAGCTGCCTGCAGAGATAGGTGAGTGAAGCTTTAGTTCACATCAGGACAGAGTACACACCCTCCAATCCCGTCATAGTCATGTATAATTTACATGAGGGACGCAACAATCCTCTTTTTATTTTATAGCAGTTGGGAGTGCCATCTATGGTTGAATACTCCCTTGTGAAGTGTGGTATATAAATTCTGCTTTAAAGAAGCTTCCATGCATCTTAATTATCTCTTTATTGGCTTTACTTTGTTTGTACCCGTGAGTTGATTTGCCAGGATAAAGGACTCCTGCCTGCATGTAAATATCCAAACACAGGTCACCAAAGTAGGGGCAAGATATCACCTAAACCATAAACCTAACATCCGCAGTTTTTGGGCAATTGTGCTACTGATTCTTTTGAGTTCTGTGATATAATATCATTTTATCATACAGCTGCTTCACATTCATTCGTTCTTGCAGGGAGTAACATAAATTCTAAGCATATCAGCATTGTGCATCAAATCCAACCAAAATGTCATACCTTTCTACTGCAAGCTTGGATCAACTGTTGCTGGAAGTGGCATGCAGACTAAAATCATCGTAAGCTGCTGCAGGAAAATAATCCCATCCATATACTCAATTAAGCAGTGAACTGTGCATCCTATCCTTGCCACAAGTCCCATAAGTTAAAAAAAAGTATTTGTCTGTATTGGAATTAGCAGGTTGTATGTAATTAATGAGCTTAACAGCCTGATAGACAGTTACACTATGGTGTGTTCAAGGTCCGCTGAAAGGAAATGATAAATTGTTGAATAAAATAAAGAAAAGTCAGTTTTTGTTGAGAAACTTGAACAGGTAAAGAATTTTGTGGTGGGTTGTGTTTGAAATAATATAGATGCAACAGCTAAGAGTTACAAGGGTTAAATAACACTGTGTCTTTTTAAAATGAAACCTTTTTTAAACAGCTTCCTAAAAAGTCTCACACCATGTCCTAGCTAAATCTGAGCATTAGATGTTGCACCACTTTGCGCAGCGTTGCTCGCCTGCTGTATACACTGCATGCCCTGAGTTTTCCCTTGTAAACAGTTCATAAAGTGCTTTAACTGCACAGGTGAAGAAACAGATGTGTAGTGCTTTTTACTGACAAGAGGTTGACCTAAAGGTTTGTAATTACACGGCTCTTTGTGGGCCAAATAAACTATTCTAGGGCCCTAAAAAATCTGCGTTCACGGAATTGCGGGTGGAATCACAGAATTGGACATTAAATGCGGAATACAATATAAACACAGAATATCACGGCCGACATTTTACGTAAAACCTTTCTATTCTGACTAAATAGGAACGGATCTCTCGAGAAAATCCTCAGAGGGGGGTCACTAATTATGGGGACAATGCATGCTTCACTCCACGCCCCCCTCATTAATGACGTAAACATGTCCAAGCAGCCGCCTTAGACACCGGCTAAGTTGGCGAAGAAAATACGAAACTCCAGGCTAACTCCAAAGTACAGGGCACAGCAGTTTCCCAATGATTATTATGTGTCAGGCGATCAAATGTTCTGCAGATTTGGCAACATACTGTTGACTGGAGCCGTAAAGATATGTGTGAGGACCACCTGAAGAGTAAGTGATTATATTTCTTTCTTTATTTTGTGTCCCTGGATTAATTTTGCGTACAATACTAAAAACCAAATTCTCAAAAAAGTAAAAATAGAAAAAAACGGAATATGAGAAAAACTTAAATGGAATTTGGAAAAAAATAACGTGGACTTATTAGGGCCTACTTTCCCTTTCAGTGTTGAAAATGAAAGAAAATCATTTCACTCACAGAAACGGATGAATGCTCGACTCTCTTTGCAGTGCTAGATAGATTAACATGCTCTACCGAGCATCAAAGAAAATCAAGAAAATCCCTCTTTCTTCGCTCCTCGCTCAAGTCAACATGAATGATGGAAAGGAAAATAGAGATGGGCAAGAAGAACAAAAACATTGCGTTGTGTTGCACAGCATCGAGCTGCGTTGTTCTCAGGCAGTAAGGACTGTGTAATGAATCTGTGCTTGTCGCTACCCTATTTCACACTGTAAACAGAACTTTGATAAAATTCCTGGATCCAGTTCCGGACTCATATCATCACCAAAATCTTATCACTTTTCTCTTATGCCTTGACCGACATTCCCTGAAATTGTTGTCAAAATCCATTGAGTTATTGAGTTATTAGCAAAAATGTGGAGAACTGCCCAATCTGGCAATGTTTACAGATCCTTTAAAAAAAAAAAAGTCTGGATCTGCATCTGGATTCAGGCTCAAAATCTTATCAATATTCCTTTTATCTTTCTTCTAGAAATTGGCATTCCTTGAAAATTTCTTCCAAATCTGTTCTTGAGTTAGCTTGCTTACAGAGAAACGGACAAATGCTGGCAAAAACATGACCTCTTGGTGAAGGTACTTAACATTCTAGTGGCATAAGCTGTTAAAAAATAAACTGAATCGAAAACCATGAACTAAAACAACAGTTACATTTAGACCCTGGGCTAAATGCTTCATACACATAGATTAGAGTTTAAGTTACAGATTAATTTTCCTATTGTCATGTTGTATAATAAAACAAAAAATGATGATTATAACACATCTTAACCTGCTCTGCAGTACTGTTCAGATTTTAAAGGACTTATAAAGAAATGAGTTGATGTCCTGTGTTGGTAGAAAGATGTGCGGACAGAAGTTGGCCAGATATCTGACTGTCATGTCCATTTTCCTGCAGGGGAACTGTGCAGCCTCATAACTCTGGATGTAGCCCACAACCAGTTGGAACACCTACCAAAAGAGATCGGGAATTGCACACAGATAACCAACCTGGACCTGCAGCACAACGAGCTTTTGGACCTCCCAGAAACTATAGGTACACTTAGACTGTTGGGGGACTTAAAGGAAAAGCTATTTCTCTTTCTGTATTGGCAATGAATGTAGGTTTGAATATTATTTCACTAGTCTTTGAGTCAAACTAGATTTTAATTAATAGTCTTTAAAATGAGATGTCTAACTCTGTGTTTTGGCTTTCTTGTTACAGGCAATCTGGCGAGCATAAATCGTTTAGGTCTAAGATACAACAGATTGTCAGCCATCCCCAGATCTTTAGCCAAATGTCGAGAACTTGAGGAACTAAACCTTGAAAATAACAACATTTCAGTGTTGCCAGAGGTGAGTAGAACCAAAAATACAACTGCTGGATGACATAAATGTTTGAGTCAGATTTAATATCTTACATACGCAAACAAACAAAAATTTGTTTTGATATTTTGAGACCTTTTCCTGTCCTGTTCTTGACTGTCCAAGTCTTCATCGTATCCACATCAGAGTGTTGCTTCACAGTCCTGCAGTGATCTCATGGTTCCTGTCCTGTCTCATCTTCTGTGTTTGAACAGGGCCTTCTGTCAAGTCTGGTCAATCTGACCAGTCTAACGCTGGCCAGAAACTGTTTCCAGTCGTACCCTGTGGGTGGACCCTCTCAGTTCTCCACAATCTACTCCCTAAACATGGAGCACAACAGAATCAACAAGATCCCCTTTGGTATCTTCTCCAGGGCCAAAGTGTTAAGCAAGCTTAACATGAAGGTTTGTACATATGTGTGCTTGTCTGAGGAGTTCATGAAATCAATGCTTTCACTCTTCATTCTGTAAAAACAGATACTCTTATGAGGTAAAAGCCAATATCTAAGACTCGAGAATTTTAGGTTTTTTTTCTACACCTCAGTAATTTATTTCTATCGATTTTTTTCAAAACTGAACTTACCCTGTTGTACTCAAATTTAAGCCTCACTGGGCTTCTCTGAGAAGTCAAAAATTAATCAAGCAGAGCATTCGACCACTGATATTATTATTTCTCTTTAGGAATGCAAGTAAATAATTACAATTTAACATCTTAATCAAGAAATAATAATGAGCTTCAGTATCTTTTTGTGAAACTGTTCATTTGAAAACTCATGAATAACAATATTGCAGTATATTTTGGACTAAATGGACTGGAGAAAAAAGTTTTGGTGACTCTTCTACATTTTATTTAAAAGGAGGACAGAGCAGTGGACAGGCAAATGACATCCACAAGTAAACATGAGATTAATCCACAGGTTCAGTGGTAGGTTTTGGTGTTTACAGGCATTAAGTTTGATCAGGAAATGTACTGTTTCTTAAATTAAAATCAGCACAAACCAGTTTATAATCTGTTCTACTCCTGATGGCAGTTTCCATGTTGCAGCATCAAAAAGCAAACTCAGATGTTCATACTTCTCCATCTCTGATATTCATTCACCTCTTCAATAATTGAGGGTTATAGTCTTTTGAATGTTTAACATAATCCAACTTTCATTATTGTATAACTGATGCCTGTAGTTTCCTGCTTTAACATGTTGAAATATTTGCAGTGAAAAGTTCTGTAGCAGAAGGTGAGATTAAATGGATCATTTATCATACCTGACTATGCTGTATTCAAAATGTATTTATTCAACATGAGCAATATAGAAGGGAAACTTGCTGATAATTCAGTCGCAAGTTTTGAATTTAGACAAAAATGTTGGTGAGTTTTCAGACAAGCTGCTTCAAACAAATTTCCCGAGAGGGATTAATATCGTTTGAATTGAATTGAATCAAATGGACCAAATGCTATATGAAAGAAATCTCTGAAGTTAATATTTTTTTTAGTAGAAATTCAAAACCCCTTTATTTTTTATTGGATTTAGTTTGGATGGAATTCTGAGCTTAAAATCTAGAAAACATGAGGCTGTGGCTCATGCGGCCTCCTGAACAGAAGTGTCCTTGTGTCCTCCCTCTGAATCCTCAGATATTTTGCTTATCAGAGTTTGTTGTTGTTTTTCTTCAGGACAACCAGTTGACCTCTCTGCCACTGGACTTTGGCACATGGACTAGCATGGTCGAGCTGAACCTGGCCACCAACCAGCTGACCAAGATCCAAGAAGACGTCTGTGGTTTAGTCTCTCTGGAGGTGAGTCTTACTGCACTGGGAGGAGAAAGTCGGCTCGCTGATGCAGCCCTCAGTGAATCTGTTGAAGTTTAGAGCAGTATCACATTAAAAGCTAATATTTAGGGCCACATTATTAGAAACAGATGTTCAGAGGGACTGTTGGTATGGGATGAAAGAACAAATGTTTTACTCATTATGATTTGTTTAAAATTTTTATTTGACTTTTTATTTTATATCGAAATTTTGTTTTGTGGCCACTATACTTTATAGTGATTCTGTGAATGCTTGAGCTCGTACATGGGCAACTCCAGCTGCTCAGAGGGCCACACTACAAACTTCACAATATTCATTATTTAACACAAATACATACTAAATTTAATGAAAGAAACACAGCATTCCCTTAAATTAAATATGCTAACATTCAGATTTTAAGTTTAAATCAAACAGTAAGAATTTTAGTTCACATATAATTTAAGCCATTTGAAACTTCTCTTTCAGTGCAGTCAACAAGATATTGAAAGTTTTTTTTCCATTATTTTTAAACTTGCACATTTTTTTATTGAAGCAAATACATTTTATGATGCTTATTCAAGATTTTTAAAGAACAAGATGTAATCTGCACCATTAATGTCTAGAAAAGAACTAAATATATTTCAGTAACCAAAGGTTGTTATGGAAATGTTAAGATTTTCTTTTAAAGTATGTTTTTGGCTGTTTAAGCCTGTATTGATAGGCGAGAGACAGAGGATTGGTTTGTGAAAAGGGTTGAGAGAGAGGACAAAGTGGGCCTCTGGCTGGATTCAAACCCGGGCCGGCAGAGGCATTTATGGGATGTGTCTGGTTGCTCACCACTCCACCAACCAGCAACCCATATTTTGATTTTTAATATTTTCTTGTCAAATTTAGCCTATTTTCCCCTTCATGTTTACAATATATTGACATTTAAGATGGACTCTAAGGCTGCACTGAGTGAGAGGGAGGGCCACATTGAGTTAACAGGACAGCCACGTGACCCACATCTTGCCCATCTCTGCATAAGCTTGAATTATTTGAGTTCACATTTGGAAAAAAGGTGAAGGACCAGAGAAGCTTTTCACCTTTACATGACCAGTTTGTGACATTGTTACAGAAATAGGTGAGTATGACAGGGGCCGAAATCTTAAAAAAAAGGAACTCCAGTATATATTTTGCAACATGAAGAAATTCAGCAAATCATACTCAAGAGAAACATTAAGTTTGTTTATACATGAATGTTGACAAGTAAGATTTAAATCCTACCATCACCATTTAATTTCATCATTCAGACTTTAAGTGTATTTTTTATGGTCGGCCTGCACAATAAGATAACTAAAGATAATTACCATCACACTTCATATGTATTTTATGAAATGTGATAGTAATCACTTAATAAGTCAGTTGACAAGTAAAAGGTATATGCAGTTATTTTCTTGTGACTTCAAAATAAAACCACACTATTTTCAACCCACATATTTGCGATAGTTACTCTGAGGTTGCTGTTATCTGACTGCATGAGCATAATGTCAGAGCACATACAATACACACATGCTGGGAAAAAAATGTTTTATATGCATAAAGTGTTTATTTTTGCAAAAAATTCTATCTTAAGTTGATGTATTTTTTGCAAGGGCTCAAATTATGGTAACACTATCAATCAATCAATCAATCAATCTATCTTTACTTGTATAGCACCCATTCATAACAAGTGTTATCTCAAGGGACTTTACAACAGAGCAGGCTGGAGACAAAGTCTTTCTTTCTTAGATACACATACAGTATATGCAGATATACAAATACATACAAATATTTGTATATACATATACATCCATCCAGACATGTATCCATACAGACAGAGACAAAGGGACTAAAAATAAGAATTTATGACAGCAACAAACCCATGGAGGCCCAGAACATAAATCTGTCCACATCAAATTTGTCTCTGCTGAATGTAGATTCAATCAATCAATCTTTATTTGTATAGCACCATATTTGTCTTTGTTGAATATAAATGTATTAAAGGCAAGACCCTTGGGATGTGGCATCTCATTTTAAAGAGGGACCTCATGTCTTTATTGTTGTAAATATAGTTGCTATGGATGTATAATCAATACAACCATGGATAGAGAGATCAATCTAATAAATAAAAATTAATGTCTATAATGAATATAATCTGGAGAGGAATGATGTTGATTAATGTAGCCGCATCTAGCTGAACTGCCATTAAAATGCCACTAGGATTGTGATCAATTGTGCAGCCGTATGTTTAGCCTTTAACGGTGCTGCATCTCTTGTTTATCATTTCAGATGTGTTTTTCTGACTTTGACATTATTTGCTGTTTTGACAGGTTTTAATATTGTCCAATAATCTTCTCAAGAAGTTACCACATGGTATCGGTAATCTGAGAAAACTACGGGAACTCGACCTGGAGGAGAACAAGTTGGAATCTCTACCCAATGAAATAGCTTATCTTAAAGATTTACAGGTATGTCCTCTGAGGAGGTTTTTCACCTCCTTCATATTTGGAGCTTTTTATTTTTAGTTTGGAGGAACAGGCGACTGGACAGGCTGTTAGATAATCATCCACAGATGGCCTCTGTGAGAAATGAACAATGGTGTTGCAGAAAACTGGCTCATAGCTGGACTCTCGTATTAACAACAAAAGATCAGCGATGTGTTTTTGACCACGGAGAAGCTGACAGGGTTTGAACAAGTCCTGGAAATCCTTGATAATACTTGAATATAAAACGTCGTGTTTTAAGGTTTGAGAAAAGATTGAAGTGTTTGAAATCCTTTTTTTTTAAAATAGGAAAGCTAGTAGACTGATCACATTGGTTATTAATTTGGCCAATGAATCAGTCAGAAAATATTTTACATTTCTTTTTGCAAAAATACAATTTAAGGAAGACCCTTGGAAAAATCACAGTTTATCTTTAGAAGAATATTGAGCAGTTGAATGAATGAATGAATGAATGAATATTTATTTTGGAGATGTAAAAGAAAATAATAAATGAAAAGAATGTTCGGACAAACAGAAAATCCGCACAACGGAAATTCGGCAGTTTAAGCAAACAATCCAAAAACAAAATATATAATAATAAGGACTGGAATGAAGTAAAACTTTTTAATTTCCACCCCTTCTCCATTGCTAATTGATGAAGAGAATCCAGTCAGTTTACCTCCAAAGAGGAAAAGAAATATATATATATATGTATACACACACACACACACACACACGCATAAATATATATATATATGTGTGTGGGTGTGTGTATATATATATATGTGTGTGTGTGTTTGTATATATATATATATATATACATATATATATATATATATATATATTTATATATATATACACGCATGTGCATTTGTCTATCCTTCCATACATACATACGTACATGTGTACACGCATAAATACATACATAGACATACACCCATATATACACATATATACATACATACATACATATACCAACATGACATGAACAATTCCCCTGATATACAATGGGCTAATATATCAACTATTATTCTTATTGTCCTTATTATTATTGCGTAAATCTGAATTAGCCATGATAATATAAAGTCATTAGCTATATATTTAATAGATATTAGTATAGTACATGGTATATACACTTTTCAACCCTTATATGTGCCTCCAAATCTATAATCTGATTCTATAAAAATATTTTTTTAACACCCAACATATATACACAACTGCATGATTTACAAATAAGTACAGTATACACATTTATACCCAATTGCATGCAAGTGCCTTTTAGTGTTGATAACCCCACACATACATAGACACGCACCAAAAAAAAGAAAAAAAAAAACGGAAAAATCTGAATATCTGATATCATTTTTAAATGTTCATCACATCCAGTTTCTCATAAAGAATTGTTTGAAAAGAAGGTTATTTGTTAAAGACCAGACTTTCTTTGTTTTCTTACATTACTCTATTATAGACTGAAGTATAATTTTGGACATTTATTCCATAATATCTGCTTTTATATGATAAGGAAGTGAAATTATATTTTTCAAGTATATAAATGTGTAAAAATATGTAACTTAGCTCTAAGGTTCAGAACAACCTTGAAAAAGCCCTTGAAAGTGCTTTAAAAGGGGTTTATAAAGCTGTATAAACCGCTGAGCTGATGGTTTTTTGTTATTTTGTTTTCATACCAAACAAGTAAAGCTCCGTAATGTTTTGAAATTAAATAAAAAGTCAGTGCATAATTGCATTAACAATTTATCATGTATAACTGAAAGTCAAACCTTCAAACGTATTTAAATTATAAAACTAAAACAAACCAAATAAAGGCCTTTTATCATTAAGCTGAGAAAATGAGCAGCAGGTCTGTAAAAAGATGTTCTCGTCTCTGCTGGACATAAAGTTGTATTTTGTAGTTTAACTGTTGTGAAGTCTAAGTTGATTTTTGGGGAAGGATCGTTTGCTAAAATCCTGTATCTGTTGTTCCCTCTGATCAGAAACTGGTGTTGACAAATAACCAGCTGACTACATTACCCAGAGGCATCGGCCACCTAACCAACCTCACTCACCTGGGTTTGGGGGAGAATCTGCTGCAACACCTTCCAGAGGAGATTGGTAAGTAACTAGTAATGTGTGTTTGTGTATTGCTTTTGTGTGTAATGATAATAATTCTTTCTTACAGCCACCCAGCAAATAAACGCTCAGCAGAGGTCCATCTTCTAAGTGTTATTCCACTGTAATTGTTTTGATAGTAAGTAGGATATCAACAGGATTTAGAGACTACTGCACACCAGAGAAGCTACTAGAAATGATAAAATCAAGATGACTGAAAAAATATAAAGAAAGGAAACAAGAGAAAATGCAAAGCAATAAAACCAAGAAACATCAGACAGAAATAAATAAAACGCTAAAAATACATTTAAAACAAATAAATAAAAGACATGTTGAAAGATTAAAATTAAATCAAAAATGATTAAGGGGAAAAAAGATTTAAAAAAAAACTATATGAACACAGAACCTCTCTTGTATCGGAACAACTTTCCTAAATGATCTAGTTATGAAAACAACCTTGACGTGTCCCAGGCATTAACCAAACTTGTGGTCTCTCCCTCTTCAGGTACACTGGAGAACTTAGAGGAGCTGTACCTCAACGACAACCCAAACCTGCACAGCCTCCCCTTCGAGCTGGCCCTCTGCAGCAAACTGTCCATCATGAGCATCGAGAACTGTCCCCTCAGCCACCTGCCGCCCCAGATCGTTGCAGGAGGGCCTTCCTTCATCATCCAGTTCCTCAAGATGCAGGGACCGTACCGTGCCATGGTGTGAGCCCCGGAGCAGCTCAGTGCCAGTCCTTCTAAAAGTCCAAAAACCCTCCACTCGCTCTGCACTCTGACGCCTGCCCCCTCCCATTATGTGTATCATACACTGTAAAGAAAACAGACCACCACAATCAGTGTAGGGGGGCGAACACGAGGACGAGGAGGAGGAGGAGGCCAAAAAAAGTTTCTTCTACCATCCTTTGGCAGACACAAGGGGGATCTTTGGAGACTGGACTTTTGTGTCTCTCCAGAGTTTATCACGGTCACTCTCGGACCCCCCTGATCATCTTTCATTCCGAATCATTCAAGAGGAAAATATTTGCACCTCTTTGCCAAAACTGAAGATATATAAAGTTCTATATATTGAGTAACTGTGAGCTAAGTGGCAAGTCTTTGAAACATATAAGCCGTGCTCCCATTGCCAATGTATTTACAGTAATTACAAGCATCTATTATGTGAGCAAGGATACAACTGTATGCAAAAACAAACAAAAAAAGTCTGTGGAACTTCACATTTACTGCTGCTGCCGTAAGTTCGTCATCTTGTAATGATTTGTTTTGATATGCCCTTTTTTTTTTTTTTTTTTACATCGGCATCACTCGAGATAACTTATGTTGATTGCTTCTTGACCACAGAGAACAAAGGTCTATGATGGCGTGTTTATAATTTTTTTGTTTTTGTGTTTTTTTTTAAACTGTGCCTATGTTTAGAGCGAGCCAGAGGTTCACTTCTAAACACAAATGTCCATGAGAATACAAAGATATAAATTATTTCAATGATTCTTTTTTATTACTGCTGTTTTTACTTTTTTTAGTGTTTCTTTTGCTGTTGTATTAATCTGTAAGCGAGCGATATTGGTTGTAAAATAAGGCAAGGGAGGTCTTTTTTTAACAAAGAGCAGCAGCAGTTGTCAAAGCTGGTGATGTTGTACACATATGAGAAATGCCAATCACACCTGCTTAAGAGGCGACAAAGCAAGTTGGACTTATCGCTGAGACGGGCGGGATGATATTTGTCTGTGTGTTAAAAGGTATTGGAAAAAGTCGAACATACATCGGTGGTGGGATAAATGGTAGAAGATGTTTTTATATATGTAAACAAATCCTGGTTGTTGCCTTGAGTGCAATTTTTAGTTCTGTTTACTTCTTTGATATTATCTTCAGTGTTGGGCTGCGTAGCTGTCATTCGATTCATCATTGACCAACATATCAAAACCTTAAAAAAAATGATGTGGTGCGTGTGTCAGAGCATAGAAAAGATCGGTCATTAAACATTAAAGGTATCATTTTTATCTTTTTTTTAAGTTTTTTTTTTAATTCGACAGGGTCTCTCAAGAATCTTAGTTGAAGAAAATTTCCCTAAATTTAGGTTTTTAATTAAATTTCTTTAAAGAAATATATTCTTTTGTCCCACACCGTCCCAGCAATGCTGCTGCTTTTATGCACTTTTTACACACACTTTGGCTCTACAGCAGGGGTCTCCACCTATGGTCCGCAGACTGTCACACGACCATGGATCATTTCGTACCGGGCCAAACAGAAATAAGATGACTTTAGCTCCCTTTTTATGACTAGCAGATTTCTCTCATGCCTCTGTTTGCCTTAAATGTTGAAACAAAGCCTCTGTCATAGACTAGCTAAAAAACTAAGACCTGAGATCCATTTGTTGTTCAACCTTCTGTTTGCTTAACTGTCCAGCTACATCAAGAGAGTAACATAAAATACACTCACCAGCCATTCAGCTAAATAGACACCCTTTCAGCTGCTTGTTGATACCTAATCAACCAATCACATGGCAGCAACTCAGTCTGCTTAGTCATGTAAGCAAGATCACTTACTGAAGTTCAAATTGAGCATCAGAGTGGGGAAAAAGGATTTAAGTGTCTTAACGTGGCATTGTTGTTAGTGCCAGACAAGCTGGTCTGTCAGGAACTTTTGATCTACTGGGATTTCACACACAACCATCTCTGAGATTTACGGAGAGTGGTCCAAGCACGAGAAAATATCCATTGAGCTGCAGTTCTCTTAGGGAGAGTGGTGGTGAAGAAGACCATTTCTGAATGTACAACCTGTCAAATCTTGAAACAGATGGATTAGCAGTAGAAAACCTCACCAGGTGCCACTCGTGTCAGCTAAGAACAGGAAACAGAGGCTATAATTCACACAGGCTCAACAAAATTTGACAAAGATGATTGGAAATTGTTTCCTGGTCTAATGAGTCTTAAATGCTGCTGCAGCAGTCAGATCGTAGGGAAAAGCATGAAAGCATGGACCCATCCTGCCTTGTATCAACTCTTCAGGCTTGTGCTGGTGGTGTGATGGTGTGGGGACATTTTCCTGGCCCCTAGTCCCACCTGAGCATGGTTTAAACCCCACAGCCTACCTGAGTACTGTTCCTGATCATGTCCATCCCTTTATGACCACAGTGTACCCACGGCCTGATGGCTCCTCCCAGCAGGGTAAGACTTCATTTCCCAAAGCTCAGATCATCTCAGGCTGGTTAAGTGAACATGAAAATGAGTTCACTTTACTCCAGTGGCCTCTTTGCTGCACCTTTGCGATGTAGTTGGATGGGAGGTTTGCATTACCTTGACCAGAAATTTCTGAGGAATGTTTCAGGACCTTGTTGAATCTCTGCCATGATGAATTAAGGCAGTTCTGAAGGCACAAGGGGGTCCAACCTGGTACTAGCAAGCTGTGCCTAATTAATTGGCTGCTGAGTGTATATTCAGCTATAGGAAGGATACCTAAGATACACAGTAATGCTCAGGCTGTATACAACTACCTGACATGCTGGATTTGAACCACAAACACATGGCATATTTTATGGGGGTACTACCCACATGATTAAGTGTGTTGCTCATACCACACATGCAAAATCCTTATAAGTAGTACCTCGTTGTAAAGGTGACTAATCAAGCTTTCTAAGGATATAAAATGCAATACCAGTTGGTATTATTAAAGGGGAGAAATAATCAACAGAAATAATTTTTCCAAACTTTATTTTTTGAGCAGTATGGATAATAGTTTGATGGAGATTGGAATGAATCACCTCAGAATCTCAACAGAAGTTCTCACGCAGGTTAATTACATCCTGTTTTTTTTTTTTTTTTTTCAGGTTAGACACAAGATAAAGTGTGTGTGTCTGCCTGTAACAGATGATTTTGTTGTTAGTTTTCTTTGCATATGCACCATCAGACTGAACAGCTGGGAAATTTCACTGATACATTTCATTTTCCTACATAAATGTACCTGGTAAATCCAGGAAAATTAACTTTTATTCACAATAACAAAGTCATCAGTGTACACGAAGACTGGTTGAACCAAAACATGAATCATCTTACCCTGTAGTTTTTCATGAAACAAGCTCAGCCTCGCTTTGACTGTTTCTCCATGAAGATATGATCCTTCTCAAAGTGGTAAGGTGGGAGACCCCTGCTGTACAGACAGAAAACACGAACAGTAGCCTCTCATTGGTTCATTTGAATGGGGGCATTTGGTCTCATTAAGAAGTATTTTATCTGTTTAAAGGTTTATTGTGTAAATCTGTATCCATGAAATCTAAATGTTGACTTTAGCGGGCTCTGATATGACCTCTGTAGGGGGATTTGACCCTGTCAGTTTTAAGGAACTTGCTCATTTGAACTGTAAAGGATTTCTTTGTGTGGCCATGAGATGTTTAAAAAGTCCCTTCAAGTGATTTTTCCAATGTAAGGGGGACGGTTTACTGCAGTTCAGATTGGGATTCTTTATTTTGAATCATTCTACATTGTTTTTTTAATGATGAAATGTGTATTCAGTTAGTATTATTTCAAGTGACTGTACATTAAAGTCCCAACAAAAGGTGATCAACTTTATTTTGTTGTTTTTTATTGATCTCAACTCTTAATCCAGTCATGATTCTGGTTGTTTTTACCAGCGGATGTTTGTTTGTTTGTCTGTTTGTTTGTTTATTTGTCTGTTGTTTGTTTGCAAGATTATACAAAAACTACTGGACAAATTTTCCTGAAATTTTCAGTAGATGTTGGTAATGGCTCAACTCAAAAATGATTAGATTTTGGTGGTGATCCAGATAACCGCCATTAGCAAACAATCATTTTTGCTCAATAACTGTCTGACTAATTATGACATCAACATGTTTCCCAGGGCTAGGTGTGGGTTTTCAGGATCAAGGAATCATATTATGATGCTAACTTTATCATGGAACTATTGCTTATAGATGTAACAGCAATATGTGAGCTACCTTAGCGGAGGTTTGTGATCTCTGAGTGCTTTCTAGTTTTGTTTTGAAACACGTGGATCTACTTTGGCTCTACTCTCAATTTACAGCTTGATCTTGTTTCTACCCTCACCTTTGGTCATGAGCTGAGGGTAGTGACAGAAAAAACAAGATCGTGGGTACAAGCAGCTGAAATGAGTTTCCTCCACAGGGTGTCTGGGCTCTCCCTTAGGGTGAGGAGCTTGGTCATTCTTGGGATCATGGGAGGGCCTCGGGCATCCAATAAGAATGCCCCCCTGGTGAGGTGTTCAGGGCACGTCCCACAAGGAGGAGACCTCGGGGAAGACCCAGGACACGCTGGAGGGGCTATGTCTCTCAGCTGGCCTGGGAACACCTCGGGATCCCCAAGGAAGAGCTGGACAGGGTGTATCAGTGGGCTGTGGTTCAGTTTCTGCCCCTCAAAGAGCCGAGTGAAGACACCACAGGGGCCATGTTGAGGTGATTGTCCCGCTCCTTCTTATTAACCAGCAGAACCTGTTGCTACTTTTGTGCACTTACTTAAACATACGCAAGGAGACAGGGAGGGAGGGGGCAGGAAATGATCCACTCCCAATATCAATTGAAACCTTACAAGAAAGAGAAGAAAACCAGTGAGGGACAAACCTTCCATCCTTTTCTGTTCGGCGTCAAGGTTGGTGGTTTTTCCTCACAGGTCAAATTGTTCCCACGTGATGATGAGACGACAGAAGGTGCACATCAGAATCAGAATCAGAATTACTTTATTAATACCCAAGTGGAAATTCGATTGTTTCAGCTTCTTTTACATAGAATAGAATAGAATGCCCTTTTTTGTCATTATAGGATATGTACAATGAAATTGGAGAGCTTCTCCTTTTTCAGTGCAAACAGTTAAGTAAAAAACAAGTAAAGTATAAAATAGTTATATGTATACAATAGTTAAAAGAAATTATAAGTACAAAAAAATTACAAGATAAAATCCTACAGGACAGTATAATCTATACATACAAATACAAGATAAGAAAAAAAGGATAAATATTGAGAATTGAATTCATACAGGAATATGTGAGTAGCAGTATAGCAGTAGGAATATCAAATAAAATAGATAATAGTATAAAATAAGTTAAAAAATAAATAAGCAGGTTGCAACATGCAGAATCACTGAGCTATATCAACTTATGTATGAAGGAAAATAAATACAATAAGTAAAGTGAGACTGAACAAAAGAAATTTACAATATTAACAACAACATTATTTACAATATAAATATAATATGACAGCAGACATGATGCAAACACTGTATGAGATTTTCATAAAAAAGACAAAAATCACATAAAAAGAGCTTTCTGTGGTCACGCTCATTATCACACCAGGGGCATCACATCCCTGGGTTTTCTACAAAGGTTTGGAAGTTTCTTTTTTGTGTGGGTTTTTACTTTGAGCTGACGAACGCCTCCAGCGAGCACTCAAAAAGTGAGATGTGCATTTGGACTGGCGCCTACCCCAACTGACATTGAGGGAGAGGCGGGGCACACCCTGAACTGGACACACCTGGATTTCACAATAATGAAATGAGCATTACCGTGTACTTAAACTAGCAGTGTCCTGTTGGAGCATCTGACAGCACTGGTTCACTATTTGCCCCTTTCTGGGTTTTCTACATTGGCCAAAAAACAGTTTACAGCCACTCGATGAGGTTCAATAAGAGGAGAAAAGCTTCAAGAACAGAAAAAGTTCAAGTATAGAAAAAATTAAAAGTCAGAACTAAATACAAACAGAAACGAGGTGCAAGTTAAAAAACTTCATCAGATTGGCCGTCAAACACGCCACAACACAAACACCCTCTGATATAAAAAAAAAAAAGAACAAACATGTCAGAATAATGTGGCATCACATAAAACAGCAATTTGCTCAGAGATAAATCCCCCTGAATGAAGTTTAAAGTGTATCAGATCAACACTGTCAGAAAAAGATGGTGTAATCCTCCCCTGAGCTCCTCCAGAAGCCTCCTCTCTCATCCATCCTCGCCTCCTCCAGTAACATTTTGGGAGCTGGAAGATCCTTCATTATAGTGGAGGAAGAATGACTTCCAAGTTGGTGGAGGAGAGAGGAAGCAAGGACGGACAAAGTTTCTTTCTTTCTTTCTTTCTTTCTTTCTTTCTTTCTTTCTTTCTTCATCTTGAACTTTAAAAAAAACAACAAACAAAAAAACCAACAAAGTCAAAACAAAACAATATATATATACACCAAACAACTGTACATGTCCATCAAATATATGTACACATGTGAGTTCATACATCTGCATGTCAGCACAAAAAACAGTTTGAGGAAAGACAGAATGAAGCAAAGACCTTATCTAGTTCTGTCTCTTCCTTACAAATCAGATCATATACTGAATTAAAATCATAATTCATCATTAGCTGTCATTATTCATGGAATCAATCTAAATATAAAGGCATGGGTAATAGCTCCATTTTACAAACCACAGTCAATCTTCACAGAAAAATAAATATCTTCAAGCACAACTCCGTTCTTCATATAAACCTGCAAGAGAAAAACAAAACACACTAATAATAAGCACTTGAGAAAATATATATCACATACATTATATACATACATACTTATTTAACTGTATGTTTCTGTTTTAATAACATCCATCTCATGACCCATTCAATGAGTTTTCTCCACAATATATCTGTTCTAAACTACATTTTATGTTACTTACAATTATTTGCATATGTTAAAAATAATAATCAGTGTTATAATATTCAGAATTAATGTTACTTATATGCAATCAAATCGTTTTGGTATTAAACCATATTTTTGTTAAATTGCTTTTATAAATCTTTTAATACTCGTCTAAAGTGTAAGATCTGTAATGAGATCTTAATGAGAGGTACATACATGTACAAAAAATTTTTCTATTCCATTCATAGTAAATTCATCCTGTTCTTTTATTCTGTTCATAGTAAATTTATTCTTTTTATCACTTCAAAACTAGTAGGCCATTTTTATTTATACTATTTATTTTATACTGTAGTTTAGTTCTATATTGCCTGTTTGCATCGTGGGTCCGAGAGGACTGAAATTTCATCTGTGCTGTATGTCAAGCATGTATAGCATATTTGACAATAAAGTTGACTTTGACTTGACTTTGAGAAACACCGTGTGCCCCCTCTGTCCTCGCTTCTCTCTTTCAATTCCTCGTTGGGAGGAGCTAAGGTATGAGGAAATGAGGCAAGGAAAGGAAGTAGGATGGACAAAGTAATGGAAAGAGAAACTACCATGTTACTCTTGTTTTACTGTATGTGGAGCTGCAGCTGCAGCTCTGATTACTAAAGAGGGTCCCTGTGTGAGATCTGAAGAGGTGATTTGACCAAAATATTTTAGTGCAGCAATGACAGATTTATTAAGTTACAGAAGTGTTGCCCTTTTTTTTATTTTATGAGGATTCAGCACCACAGTCAGGACAGGTGAGCATGTTTGACTGTCTCCTTTGCAGTTAATACATTTCTAATAGAATGCTTTTGCATAAATGTACACTGCCTGGCCAAAAAAAAGTCGCCACCATAAAAAAAGGTCACACACTCTAATATTTTGTTGGACCAACTTTAGCTTTGATTACAGCACGCATTCGTTGTGGCATTGTTTCAATAAGCTTCTGCAATGTGACAAGATTTATTTCCATCCAGTGTTGCATTAATTTTTTCATCAAGAGCTTGTATTGATGATGGGAGAGTCTGACCACTATGCAAAGCCTTCTCCAGCACATCCCAAAGATTCTCTATGAGGTTAAGGTCTGGACTCTGTGGTGGCCAATCCATGTGTGAAAATGTCTCATACTCCCTGAACCACTCTTTCAAAATTTGAGCCCGATGAATCCTGGCATTGTCATCTTGGAATAGGGAAGAAAAAATCCATTGATGGAATAACCTGGTCATTCAGTACATTCAGGTAGTCAGCTGACCTCATTCTTTGGGCACATAATGTTGCTGAACCTCGACCTGACCAACTGCAGCAACCCCAGATCATAGCACTGCCCCCACAGGCTTGTACAGTAGGCACAAGGCATGATGGGTGCATCACTTCACCTGCCTCTCTTCTTACCCTGATGTGCCCATCACTCTGGAACAGGGTAAATCTGGACTCATTAGACCACATGACCTTCCTCCAGGACAGTTCTTAATCCAATTTTAGTAGTTTCTGCAATCTCCATAGATATTTTCTCTTCTTGATGCATGCCAATGATTTGACCCTTTTTGAACAGACAAACATCTTTTCCATGAACACAGGATGTGTCTTTCGACATGGTTGTTTAAGAAATGAGAAGCTACTCATTGCATCAGCTGGGGTTTAATAACTTGTTGCTGGCTGAAAGACAATCGCCCATGTGGTAATTATCCAATAGGAGGCTCGTACCTATTTGCTTAGTTAAATCCAGGTGGCGACTTTTTTTTTGGCCAGGCAGTGTATGTAATATTTATAAAAGATTATGAAGTGCAGGAATATAAGTGTAAAAAGGTAGTATAATAGCTGTAGACCCAGCAGGAGTTTTTTTCCCCACTTATAAATCTTTATTTCGATATACAAAGTTATTCAAGCATATTATTGCAGACAGTTGGCACATAACAGAGGGCATAAACATCAATATGATGTAGGATATATCAAGTCTTGTCAGTAAAATCAAAAAACAAAACAAAGAGATGTATAGAATAGAATAGAATAAACCTTTATTCGTCCCACACGGGGAAATTTGCAAATTAGGCACAGTAAACTTATCCCAGGTCTATATTATTGATAAGCCGCCAAGGTATTGCAGTGTACAGTCACTTTGTGTACAAATTAAATTGTACCAGAAATATCTGAAACCTCGGCAGGGATTTGGAGATTCTCATTTTGTGTAGGTAGTGGTCTGTCTCTGGCCTGTGAGGGGCTCCTCAGTCCTGGTGCAGCACCGCCCCCTGCTGGAGAAATGAGGACTAACAGCTGCAGACTGAAGCAGCCTGTTTCTGCCACACTGGAGAGCTCTGCCCGGCGTGGAGGAGGCTGGACCTCCAGACAATGAGCACGTGGAGGTCTGGTCTTTCTGTTCAGGGTGAAAGGGGAACTATCTTTCATCTCCCTCCGCTGAAATGCGCGGATTAATTCACACAATATTTGTTCCCAAACCTTTTGATGAAAAGTAAATATAAATCCTCAAACGTTCCCACCTGCAGCAGACTTCCTCTTTCTTTTCTTTCTCATTAAACCCATCTTCTCTTCAAGAAACATGGAGGCTTCGTCAGGAGACGACAGGTGTCACTGTATCCATGCGCTTCCTCTGCGCCCACATGCATCACCGAGGTGCGGCTGGACCATGTTTACCCCTGAAACAACAGCAGAGTCAGGACAGTTTCTCTGCAGACCTGGACAGACGAGAATATCAGGCTGACGGACTGAGAGGGAGCAGCTGGCTCTCAGGTGGGACATTTTTACATCCGCTTTCTGCTCGTGAGTTCAGATCCTGCTCCACGTTCCTCAGATCAGCTGAAGGGGCTGCATGTGGACTTATGACATGTGGTCCATTCTGAGATCAAGTCTGCAAAAAGGGCTGACATGCTTTAGGGGGGACCAGGATCAGCTGGACTGTTTTAAAGGGGCAGGTGTAACTGACGTCACTGAGTACCTGTATTGATAAGAGCAATCCATTCAGGTATAGTGCCCCAACAAAGCCAGCTCCACCCTTTTCTGGGTAAAACACTCCATCTATGCACATGACACTTGTCGAGGGCTGCGCTGTGTTGCACCGCATCACACCTCATCGCACCCCCTCCCCTCTCCCCCCTGACGAGACCCAGCATGTATACATTAGGGGGTCTTTTAAGGCAAAAAGTGCACTCCATACTGTGCATTTACTCGTCAGCAATCCCTCATTCATGACTCAATTCAACATATTAAGGAGAACATTTCTCTAATTGTCCCCTCTCTGCCCCTCACCATGGGCCACTCGCAAAGCCTTCTGGCCTCCTGCAGCCAGGTGCACCAAAGGTTGCAAGCGTCATCACGGTGAAAGCACTTTTCTTCTTATATACAGTGTTTAAAAAAATGTATTAGACCACTGCTCATAAAAATGAGAAGAATTAATAATTAAGAAGCTTTTCAAAAACTGGTTTGAACTTGAAAATGTTATTAGACAAACATTTTAATAATTTTATACCCAAATTTGAGCAGACCTTTGCTGAGGAGTCAGAAATTAATTAAGCAGGACATTAAACCACTAAAACAATTTTTTTCCGTTCTGGACTGCAGTTAAAATTTGAAATTTTTTTCAATCAAGAAATAATAACAATCTTTACTGTTTTTTGCAAGACAGTATATGTGGAAATTCATGAATTACAATAATAACTAGAAAGCACTCGGAGAGAACAAACCTCCGCCAAGGCAGCTCACATATTGCTGTCACATCTATAAGAAATAGTTCCATGATAAAGTTACCGTTGTAATATGATTTTTTGACCCTGAAAACTCACACCTAGCACTCAGAATTATGTTGATATCATTATTAGTTTGCCAGTTATTGACCAAAAACAATCGTTTGCTAATGGTGGTTATCTGGATCACCACCGAAATCTTATCATTTTTGAGTTGGGCCATTACCAACATCTCCTGAACATTTCAGCAAAATCTGTCCAGTAGTTTCTGAGTAATCTTGCAAACAAAAAATTAAACACACAAACACACAAACACACACCGGCAAAATCATAACCTCCTTGAAGCAGGTAATTCTATTTTAGTGTTAAAACATCATTTAAGTGAAAGAGCTCCTACATTCTTCCATATTAACCATCACAGAAACATGAAAATGATTTTGGTAATTATCAGTGTTGTGAATTTAGGGCAGCTGTGGATAAACCTGACATCAGGTGGTGGTCTAATAAATCTGTTGAGTACAGTATGTGTAAATTATCCATGAAATTAGAACATTAGTTTACTGATTAATAAATGCACCTTACAGAGGGAAGCTTTTGTAGTCTTTGTAGTCTCCCTAATTCAAATGCAACAGTTGGTGTCAGGCTCGTTGTGTGGCGCGGCGCGTTGGCAGAACAGTATAGCATGCATGCACAGCCAATCAGGGACTGAAAAACCACATTAAATGATCTCACTGCCACATCTTTTTCAATTTGGAAGCTTATTGAAAAGGACAAATATGTATTTAACTGTCATAAAAAATTACTTTGTCAACATTTATAAATATCAAAATGTATATTTAATCAGTGACATGAAAGCTAATGAGGTAAAGATGAGTGCAAGCCAGTTTAAGCTGCTTTTTTGAGTAGCAGACCATTGATGGGTATCAGAGTTTAGTTTACTTGCATTTAATTTTCAGCTTTGATAAACGTGTTAAGGTGTGTTACACAGAAACAATTACAGCCAATTATAGCTCAATTTTCTTGAAAGTATTGCTATTTTTATGTGTTTGTGGCAGATTTGTTTGTTTCCATCTTAAACATACATTTTCTTGATATTTTAACCTCACTAGCGGGCGGCAATAATAAATTTAGGAGGGCTGCATTTGGCCTAATCTAAACAGAGATGTGAATTGTCAGATTTTATTGACACCAATTCCATTAACAATTCTCCTAATTGATCTGATTCTTGATTGATTCCTTTACCGAGTCCTGCTGATTTTAATGTGTGGAAAAAAGTTGGCCTGCACTGGTTTTCAGTGGCAACAATGTCGAACACATGACAATTCCAAAATTCGATGCTGTGTGGCATTGATTAATGCTTCTGCAAATTGTTGGTGTTTCCACTTCCTGAAAGTTTTGCTTGTAAGCATCTTTTTGTTGAACATTACGACAACGTTTTGACCTCTTCTGCCCTCTGTCTGCAATAATTTTTGACTTCTTTGTTGTTGTGTCTGCTGCCTGCCTCTGATGAAAGTATGACGTCTTTGATTGGCTAAGCATGCAGAAAAAGTGGAAGGCATTGATAAGCAAAAATACTATTTATCTTGATTCCTTGAGGGAGTTGTTATGATTTTAACTGGAATTGGTTTTTGAATGGTGGTATATAAGAAAGACAGGCTTTTTAGTGATGCTTAAAATAAGAACATTGTGAAACTTAAAGGCTTTAAGGTGCAAAAATAAAAAGGCCAGGGGGGTAGACAGCTAACCCTTTCTGAAACTGATGGGCAAGTTATTTTTTTAAATGTGGAAAACTACTCAACTGCAATCCTTGAAAAAGTTCCTGGATCTGCATCTGTATTCACCACCAAAATTTTATCACTTGTTCCTTGTGTCATTTCCAACATTCACACCAAATTTTATTCAAATGTAAAAATCGGTTCATGCATTTCAGTCAGTTGCTTGCAGTGAACTAAAGACATCACGTATCATAAACTAACAGTAGTTGTTATACCAAATCTTTAGTATAAAACACACTTAATATTTAGTAGCCATACCTTGCACCCTGGGAAATATTATGTTCCAGAGCAGGGAACGGTAATCACTGATTAAAGGAAAACTTCCAGAGTACATGTTCAATTCATCATTTTAATATGGAGCGAACAGAGTGACGTATCTTTACAGCAGGTGTCTTCATCAGAGTCAATAGAGAACAATATGCACGTCCATCCAGATATTGACTCTGATGAAGACACCTCTTGTGTCTTCACTCTTTTTGCTCAAAATTAAAATGATGAATTAACCAGGAGCTCCTGAGATTCTCCTTTGTCATAATCACAATTAAAAACGTTTTAATTAACACTGAGGCCACAACAATGAAACAGGATTACTCTATTTGACAACATCCGCATCACATAGACCAGAACTAATTAAACTTAAACAATTTTACTTTCTGAGCACTTTGAAAACAAGCAGCATGTATGAACAAACAAGTGAGAGAAGAAAGAAATAATCTCTTTTATTATCATCACACTTACTGGCCTCTTTATTAGGTACACCTTGCCAGTATCAGGCAGGACCCCCTTTTGTCTTCAGAGCTGATTTAATTCTTCGTAGTTTTGATTCAACAAGGTGCTGAAACACTGCTCAGAGATTTTGATCCATGTTGACATGATAGCATCACACAGTTTCAGCAGATTTGTAAACCTCCTGTTCAACTAAATCCCAGATGTGCTCTATTGGATTGATATCTGGTGACTGTGGAGGCCCCTGGAGTACAGAGAACACATTGTCATGTTCAAGAAACCAGTTTGAGATGATCTGAGCTTTGTGACATGGAGCGTTAGCTGTGGTCATTAAGAGATGGACCTGATCAGCAACAACCCAGGTAGGCATTGGGGCTTAACCAACACTGAACTGCTACTAAGGGGCCCAAAGTGTGCCAAGAAAGTAATGGATGGATCCAGGCTTTCATGATTATACCAAATTCTGACCCTAACATCTGAATGTTGCAGCAGAAATCAAGACTCATCTGACCAAGCAACATTTTTCCAGTCTTCTGTTGTCCAACTTGGTGAGCTTGTGTGAATTGTCGCCCCAGTTTCCTGTCCTTGGCTGACAGGAGTGGCACTTAGGGTGATCTTCTACTGTGGTGGTCCATCTGCCTCAAGATTTGACATGTTGGTTATTCAGAAATGGTCTTCTGCATACCTTAGTTGTAGCAAAAGATTATTTAATTTACTGTTGCCTTTCTATAATCTTAAAGAACTCTGGCCATTCTACTCTGACAACTGGCATCAACAAGTTTTTTTGCCCTTCTGCTCACTGCATATTTTCTGTATTTTGGATCATCCTTTTTTAACCATTGAGACAGTTGTGCATGAAAATCCAAGCTGATCTCAGGAGTTTCTGAAATATTTAGATCAGCCTGTCTGGCACTAACAAACATGCCACGTTTAGCCACTTAAATCATGTTTCTTGATGCTAAGTTTGAACCTCAGCAGGTTGTCTTGACCATGTCTTTATCCCTAAATTCACTTAGCTGCTGCCATGTGATTGGCTGATAAATTAAATGGGCAGTTGAATGGGATGGTGAGTGTAATTGTGATGTATTCTTGTGGCCGGAATATGACACTGGAAACATTTAACACACATGACAAAACCTGTCATCAAACATGATGAGAACATCATCATGATCTGATCTGAGTCCTTCAGCTTCCTTTTCCAGCTCATGGCTGTAACGACTCCTACATTATTTTCTTCCTCTTGTTCATTGTCACAAAAGAGCCAAGATTCAGAAACTGTGATTTCTGCAAGATTTCTTGGCTTGCATGAGTTTTAAATTTATGCTGAAATTTTTGTCCAGCGTTTCCACCAGAAGCTTTAGAGAACTTTGGATGAAGCCAGAGTGGGAGCTGCTATTTGGTAACTACGAGTCTGTGTGGTCAAGAGAGAGAGACGGAAGTAAAACAAACCTCTGCAGCCAGAAATTGTCAAAAAGAATCAACACTACATCAGTCATTGATTCATTTCTCCATCATTTCAGTACATTATGCTTTGCCCATACCAAATGTCTGTATGTAGGGCTGGACAATAAATCTATTCAACTGATTAATTTGAATTACTTTCTGCAGAAGATTTAAAAATTAAAATTAGGGATGGGAATCAAAAACCAATTCCAGTTGAGAATCGTTAACAGCTCCATCAAAGTATCGATATCATGAGTCTTTTTGCTAATCAATTCCCTTATCAATTCCTTCCTCTGACAGGGTTAAGAAGCGGTCAGAATTGTGGCTTAATTTTTTTACAAAGGCGCTTACTGCACAACCTTAAGTGAGTGGAATCATCAGCAACTTGCAGAAGCAGTTATTGATGCTGTGACACGTGTGTTTGACATTGTTGCCACTGAAAATCTACAGGCCAACATTTGCCCACACGGAAAATCTGCAGGAATCAATTAGGGAATCGTTAAAGAATTGGATCGATTAGCAGGACAGTTAATAGCATTGGTATTGCCAATATCTTATCACTTCCCATCCCTTATTAAAATTGAGAAGTTGTTGCGATGTTTAAAAATATGAATACTGAAAATGTACAGTTTTCATGATGGTAGGCCTTATCAGGTTTTGCACAAGGACATGTTTAGGCTTTTATTTGTTTTTTAAATGAAGTTAAATATTGATCAGAGAGTTCAATATTAATATACTGTGAAAATACCTCAGCTTTCAGTGTTTATATAGACAAGCCTTCCATCTACATGATCAACATTTTATGACATGCACTTTAACTATAAGAGGGAAATTCTGTTTGATTTTTTAATATATTTTGATAACATAAAGGCAAAACTTTATTCATGGTATTTTTGTATCACTTGGATTTTTTTGTTTTTTTTTGTTAGAGGGTCAAATTCGATTAAAACTGTAAATCCAGCTTTAGTGAAAAAAAATGGGGATTTTATTTTAGGCCATATTACCCAGCACTAACAGTTTGTACAGACTGAAGTTTTTACAAACAAAGAAGTCAAAGTTTGGAAATTTTCCTAAAAAATCATCCTTCATTTTGTTATTGTTGGAAAAACTTTCATATTAAATGTTTTTTTTTTGTTCAGGAAGCACTTTGGGTACTTATGATAGTCAAGGCCCTGCATTTAAACTCAAAAGAAAACTCAAACAGAGACAGAGATTAGATTCAACAAGGACAATCATATTAATGTAACATATTCAAAGGCTGCCGAGGACTACACTACAATCAGAAAATGAGAAAAAGATTATCAGGGTTAAATGATGCGTCAAAGAAGCACTAAAGTCACGTCTTGTTCGTCAGTACAAATCTCTGTTTTTCAATCAACTCTATGAGAGCCCTGTCTTATAACAGTTATAGGCTACTTTAGTTAGATAAACTTTTGCCTGAGAAAAGTCTTTCCTTGATATCATCACCTCAGCCTGATTAAATGGTGTGTTCAGGGTGTCTGAAGGCTGCAGAAGTCCTGTAAGAAGGTTGCTGGTTCCACTCCCCCGGTCTGTTTCCAGGCCTTTCCTAAATGGAGTTTGCATTTTTTCTTCATGTTTCCTCCCACAGACCAAAAGCATGCCCATCTGGTCAACTATTGACTCTAAATTGCTCTAAGGTGTGAGTTTGTGTGTCTCTACATTTTGGCCATGTAATTGGCCGGCAACCAGTTCAGGGTGTACCTTGCCTCTTGCCCAGTGTCAGCTAGGAAAGGCTCCAGCCCTCTATGACCCAAAAAGGGATACGCTCTATCAGTAAGTGATGGATGAGATGGATACTTGTAGTATTTTATGGCTCAGCGGTGAAGCTCATTGTAAGTTTGATAACTGGACACATCAGAAGGACTGTTCAATATATTTCACTTCATCTGAAGTCCATCCGAGCAACAGCCCATAGAAAGTGTTTGGGAGAGGGCAGAACCTTTAAAGGCATATGCAGCAGGGGATGGATGCTTGTTCTGTCAATCACATTCATTATGGGCCAATCAGATAATGTTTTTAGCAGGTGCTACTTCCGCAGTGTAAAGGACAGTTTGTGAGCCACTTTGTAGATTTCTATTGTGAAGTGCTTCCCAGTGTTTTTTTTTTTGTTTTTCATTAAATAAAAACAATATCAAGATCTGACAAAACTGCTACTGAAGCTGTTAGCATTTACCATGCTGTAGGAAACACAATTTTGTTTTAGAATCAAAAATCAGGGCCTGTCAGATCAATTTTTTTGTTGCAGAATGAAACATTGAAATTTCATATGCATGTGTTGACCAAGGACCTTATTACCTCCACCAAGGAGGTTATGTTTTCGCCAGGGTCTGTCTGTTCGTTTGTTTTTCTGTTAGCAACATTACGCAAATACTACTGGATGGATTTACATCAAAATTTTAACAGAGGTGTGGTTTGGTCCAAGGAAGAAGCCATTACATTTTGGTGGTGATCTGCATATTTATCTGGATGCAAAAAATTCCCAACAGTTTCTAAAAATCCCAGAACTTAACACTGGGCCATATTTTGTCCCACCCACAGCACCATCCTATTGGTTATGCGCTCTGGTTACACGCAGAGCCACGGCACAGCTAACAGCCAATCAGCACTGAAAGCTGTGCATGCAGTTCTGCTCACAGACACAGTGGAGAGGAGGAAAAGTTTTGCCAATGGAGAAAGTCTGGCGCTGTTCCTGGAGCCTTGGTTTCTAAGATAAATTAGCAGCAGACTCTCCTGAAATTCTAATAAACATCCCAGTCCTCCACAACTCACAACCACTAGTAACATTACTGTGAGCTCATTAATGTGATAGAAGCATACACGGCAGCTCTGCTTGCTCACAGTCCCTCCAGAAGTGCCTGTTAATCACTCGAAACAAGGTTGCTGATAATGTCGATACGGAAATAGTCCGTCAATGCAGAAGTCTGTGAGTCTGTCAGTGTAAAAACCTAACCCCCAAATTCCACATAGAGCGAACGCGCCACACACTGAAGCGCCGTGGTTTTACTCCAACTGACAGACTGGCGACATCACCCACTGGAAGTGCCGCGGTGCGCACAACACCAACATCTTTACAAGCAGCAGCAAATTGGTTCAGTCAACAAGTTACAAGACCCACTACTAACTAGGTCACTATTTATGTCAACAATAATCACAGTTCTTGCAGTCTGATATTTTTCATCCCACAATGTGCGTATGAAATAAATATAGGACTATGTTGGGTAGAAATCACAATTTATGGGTGGAACTGAGCTGCTTGGTGGAGGTCTGCGCTCTCGGAGTGCTTTTCCTGTTTCAGGTATTCATCCAAAACCATATTTTTAAATTACTGACTTTGAACAGGAAGGGCTAATATGCTGTCTCATTCTAGTGCTTTAGGACTCATTCCTGCTCCACTCTGTAGGTCTATAAAGTGTTTTTTGTTTTTGTTTGACAAAGCATTAAAGACCTTATTTAGGTAAATTTCAGAAAACTGACACCTGTGTGAAAATGATTACCATAGCATTAAAAATGACAAAAATATCATATTAATACATTTTGCAGTGACCATATAGTGGACATAGTGCTGCTAAGGGTTAAACCAGGGCTAGGCAAAATGATGCTTTCCTCTCACTGAATGCCAAAATTAACTTAAATTATCAATATATTGTAAATGAGGAAAAAAAGACAAAATGTATTATTTCTGTTCTAATCTTTGGTTAATTGAATGTATTCAGTTCTTTGCAAGAAACCAGAGGAGTAATTTATGTGTTTTTTCTTTAAAAATCTGGTATTGGCATCACTAAGTGTATTTGTAAGAATGAAAAAAGGCCTTTTAAGTTAAATACATTGGAAAGCAGTAATTATTATGTGTATATGACTGAAAAGGTTATGTGAGCGACTTGATGTATCTCTCTCTCTCTCTCTCTCTCTCCATATATATATATAATATATATATATATATATATATATATATATATATATATATATATATATATATATATATATATATATAGTTTGGGAATAGGCAGAAACTTTCAGAAGCATATCCAGTAGGTAATTGGTAATGTTAAGTGAACGATGAGAACCGATTCACAGTTGAGTAAACTGTTCATTTGCAAATAATAATGGCTCGCAAACAAATGGCTTACTCAAAACTGCGACTCAGTTCTCATCGTTCACTTAACTTTGCTGCCTCTTGGCCAGGACTCCCTTGAAAAAGAGGTTTTTAATCTCAATGGGACCTTCCTGGTTAAATAAAGGTTAAGTAAATAAAATAAAATAAAATAAAATAAAAGAGCTGCTCAGAAGACTTGACTCGTTCAGGAACGCCACATCTCTAGTGAAACCACTGTGGAAGTAGGTCAACAAAACAAAGCCTCTAGAAGAGTAAAATATGATATAATATAGATTATATGATGATAGTAGAACATAACATAACATAATGCAGCAAAAAAACGAGTCACAACAAGCACACAGGACCATTTAGAGATGCTGAAGAGTTTATCTGATGAATGGAGGCAGAGAGGCAGGCTAGCTATACCTGTTGACTCTCAGTGTTCGAGCTAAGCTAACTAGCAGTGGGCCAGCTTTGGCATCTATCTGCTTGTCATGGACCCTGGAGTGAGGCAAGACATGAAAACAAAGAAAATGTTGGCGTATCCCTTTAACCTTTAACACTGATGTGGCCCATCCCTGTGCTAAATAAAATGCTGCATTAAAATGTCAGTAAAAACAACATCATGATTTGAAAAATATAGACACCAAATTCAGCTGAAATAACACAAAGACAGCTCGTTAAGTCTCCAGAATCTGCAGCAGTGAGATCATAATTTTTGTTTCAGAGGCAGAGGGCTGACACAGAAGCCAGTGAACTCTGCATCCTCACACTCGTCAAACTTTCTCCTCGGTTCTTCCAGAGTGATTTTGCATTTAGTGGAGAAGCACAGACTGCATATTAAACTGTGACTGAGAGTCAGAGCGGCTTTAGTTTCAGGAAGACTGTGGGAGACTGAGAGACGATGAATCCCCTGATGGACATAATCAGAAGACATGTTCCTGTTTATTGTTGATTTGGAAAATAACCCTCAGTCTAGTTCACTCATGAAAAGTAGCAGACCGAGTGTTAAATATTTTTACTGGGATGTTTGCTGTGATAAAAGTACATGTGCAAAATTTAAACTCATATTTTAGCTCCTATTTGTAACCACTAAATCTAGTGATACATCATGTGATTTATCACTGATTCTGACTTGATTGTATAGTTGTAAGACCGGTTTAAGAGTTGGACTAAATTCCTGCCCGATTGAGCTTCACTTCTGTGTGTTCATGAGAAAAAGGCTACAAATCACAGCCTAACCAGTTCCTCTCGGCCTCTTTGATTATTTTTGACTTTTTCTTCTGTTGTTTCGGTGCTGTCTCTCTAACAGTGAGAGCAGAGCTGAGAGCTGATTCCTCCAGTTCAGAGCTCTTGTCCTGGGTGTATTATCACCTTTCATCCACGGGCACGATGAGAAGATATGAGAGAGCAAGACATACCAGCAGACCTCAAGCTAACAGAGATTGTTTATTCTGATTTGATCCCTTATTATGTCTGTAGTGTGTGTTATCTGTGGGCCAATTTACACAACAACGTAATCACCAGAAACTGAAAGGTTTTTCCTTTGCGTTTTCAAAAGCGCTCCACGTTCACTTGGAGGCGGTGTGAAAACAATGTGCGTTATCCACGAGAACGACTGAAAATGCAGTAGTGTGCATGCCAGGCCAGTAGTTGGCAATGTAGGTTTGTGTGTTGTAACAGCGGTGTTACAACACACATCTGCGCACTTATGCTTTCCGGTGAAGTTTATCTTTTCACAGTAACATCACAAAGGACTATAACAAATGCGTTTCCGCTGGTCAGAGTATTGCGGCAGCAAATCCACATTTTGCTAGAGGAGCGATAACAAACCTAGTACAATAAGCAGCTCACATGTTGCTTGATCGGCCATGTAGCTGTTGTTGTTTTTGTTGTTCCTAGGTGTGTGCGCAACCTTTATCTGAATGAGTACTGCACATGCGCCAAGCATCACTGTTTTCCCTGACAATGGCGATTCCTGTTTACACAGAGACGACAACGAAAACATTTTCAAAACTTTTCACTCTGGACCCCGGTTTCAAAAGTTTGCGGATTCAGGCACTCCGGGCATCATTCTCGTGTAAACAGAAGGTGAAAACGCAACAAAAACTTTCTGTTTTCATTGTTGTGTCAATGGGCTCTGCATGTGCGTGTGCCTTACCAAGTGTTTCCGTCTTTGTTTGTATGACAGTAAGGGTGACATCCGCTGTGAGATGGCTACCATGTTGACTAGCTGGCTAGAACTTATGGCTCTCTTAAGTTTGTACAAAGGCGCAGAGCTGAGGCAAGTCTTTGACCTCCAGACAGCCGCAGTTCTGCAGTACTGTTAGCCCTGCCCCTAATTATCCATCCATCCATTATCTGTACTGCTTATCCCTTGTTTGTGATTGCCAAGGCTGGAGCTTATTGCAGCTCACATTAGGCGACAGGCAGGGTCCACCCTGGACTGGTTGCCAGGTGGTTACAGGGCCAACATAGAGAGACAGACAACCATCCACACATGCTCACACCTTAGGGCAATTTAGAGTCACCACTTAACCCAATGAGCACGTTTCTGGGCTGTAGGAGGACACCGCTGTAACAAGAGAAATTCCATGCAAGCATTAAGGAAAACTCCACACAGCAAGAACAGATTTAATTTTAGCAACTGTTGCATGAGAGTTGAGGGTTTTAGCGCTTTCAGCTCCACCCTTTAGGGTCTGTTTCAGAGGGGTGCCAAAAACTGGGACAGCATGGGTCTCCAGTGGTAATACCAGTAATCGCATACAGAGCGGACTGAACTTGCTTGGTGTAAAAAGGCTTTTGAAAGAGAAAGAACAAAGTTGGATCAATGTGTTAAAACTAAAGGGGATTTTAAACATTTATGATTGTGAACACACTCTAGAAGTCGTTAAAATAAATATATGGACCAGATTTAAGGTAAATATGAGCTCTTTAAAGTGATATATCTGAAACATGAAAAAAATGAAAATGAAAGTTCCTCGAAAAGAAAGGAAGTGACAATTTACTGATACTTAACGGGACTTTGTGTTTACACTCTTCTACACTCTGTTATTGGACTTCACACAGACAAGGTCACACAAACAAACTGGATCCTCTGCTCATGCAGTTAAAGGGAGATTTCAAAATGAGACGCTGCACAAACGAGTGCAACCTGCAGTCGGGAGTTACTCGTCAGTGCTCGGAAATACAACAAGAAACCCTCCTGATCCACCAGATTATTTCATGGACTTTAGAATAAACAAGAACCTAAACCAGTGATCCTCCAGTTTCAGTCAAGATTTGGATGGACGGCCACAGCCATCATATTGGGGTGTGGACCTGAGGCCCATTTGCCGGGTGTCTCCCCCTACTCTTTACCCCACTATCTAAGTCTGTCTGCTGTCATTTAAATCGAAAGCCACAGACTGAAGATTTTAACACAGCCTCAAAGACCGAACAACAACCCTGTTTTATACCGTAGAAGAAGAATCACATCCTGTGTCAGACTCTGCAGTCAGCCGGAGTGCAGCGAGAGCTCTGCTCCTCTCTGAGTGTTTCAGGGACTCCCTCCTAGATGGACATGATGTGTAAAAAGAGGCTAAATAAATTGAGTTTGGACGGAGTAATAAAACGCATCTGTCCATTTACACGTGGACGGCTCTGCTGCTGCTCAGCAACCAGAGAGTACTATCAGCTGCACTGTAAAAAATGAACTGCTCTGCCCCTCACATGAAGACCAGAGACAAAGACACTTTATTTATGATGACTAAATCCAAGAATATTTGAATGTGGACACATTGAATTCATTAAGACCCTGATCATCAAGCTGATTAATGAATCATATTTTTGCATAAATCAAGCTCTGATCGCAAAATAGGAGTTTGATTTCTTCCCAGTTACTTAAAAAGACAGTTTTTGTAAAATATGAATATTTAGAAAAAAAATATTTAGAAATAGCTTTATATGATGCACAGTAAATAAATGTATTTAAAACAGATGGCCTTGACTATGAAACTGTATTCAATATGAAAAATAAGATGTAAATAAAAACACAAGTGAAATGTAGTACTATAGACATACAAATATGTATTATAAGGTAGTGAAGTTAAATAAGATTATATCATATATGTGACCTAAATACATAAAATGGACATAAATTAACAGACACCATATATTGATTTTTTTCCCAATATATTTATACACAAAAAACAATAATAAAGTTAGATCAAATGTAATTAAAGGTGTAAGATTTCTGAAAATGATTTTTTCAATATGACATCTGAAAAAAGTTAAAAACTTGAATTCAAAGAGGAGTCCAGTTTCAGAATGTAGAACATTCTTCATTAACTTAAGTATGAATTAGAACAATAATTATAGGATAATTAACAATACAGGTTTTCAACCTTAATTCAAAAATATAAAAACAAAAAACTAGAACTTTAGTAAGTTTAAATACAAAAATGTAAACAGAGATTAAATACATATGTTATTTTAATAATGATAAAATCCCAAACATTTTTAAATATATAAAATACAATTCAAATATGAATCTGATTTAAAAAGGTAGAGCAACTTAAATAAATATGAATATGATTTAAGGTAAAATATCATTTTATTTTTAATTCTAATGTATATGAATATTAAAAGAAAATATGAAATGACATTCAATGAAAATTAAACAGATTTAAAATTCATATATGTAGAATAATATACTTGAGTTATTCTTATTTTTAATTTAGATAATAAATGCTAGATGTAAAATATAAAACTATTAAAAATATGTAAACTAAGCACTGCAAAAACAGATCTTGACAAGTGTGTTTGTCTAATTTCAGGCCAAAAATATCTAAAGCACTTATTTTAATTCATATTCACTCAACAAGTCCTGATAAATGCCTGACTACAAGAATAAAAGGAAAAAAAATAAGGTATTGAATTGCTTGTAGTGATAGGTAAATATCTGCCAATGAAACAAGTGAAGTTTTACTGAGTGAGGGTCTTAAATTCAGCTTTAAAATAACATTACATTTTAAGACACCCTTCAAGGTAAATTTGGCTTGTCACATTGGCAGATAATTTTTAGTTATTACGAGCAGCTCAGGCCTTATATTTAGTTCTGCTATCTTCAAATAAGATGTTAATCCAGACATGTCAGGGAATGGTGCCTTAGAATAAGTCTAGAGAGATTTTTTGGACTAGAAATTGGACAAATACTCTCACCTAGAGTTTTTGCAGTGAGATTCAGTGGATACGAAATCTACTATATGGTAGAAAATAAAAATTGAAATGTTCACATTTTAATCTCAAACCAAACTTTGCTGTAAATTCAGAATACATTTTTGATGCAATTTTGGTAATAAAATAAAAGGTGTAAATCTAATCATGAAAAAATACAAGTGCTCAGTCATTGCTCACGGTTAGTACTGCCCAGCTGAGTCTGCGTGGACCCCTGATCCAGACTTAACCATGGTTTTCGCATGGACACCCATGGCCAACATCTGCATGAATATTCTGGCATTATCAGCAAAGGTATCAGCAAACATGATCAAACTCTCAAAATGTAAACAAACTCACTTTTTTGTTTGTGCCAAGGCCAACATTTTTTGAAAGTTTAATTAAACACCATGGAGCATGTTTTGAGTTTTCTTGCTCACAGACAGACAAACGCTGATAAAACATAACGTCCTTGGCGAAGGTAAATATTTAAACAACTGTAAGCAAATATTAAGAAATATAATAAAACATGTTCAGTAAATACAAAGCACCATTTAGCAAATATTAAAAGAAGGATACACTGAGTCAAAGACAAACAAGCAGCAGCAAAAGGCGAGAATTAATAAATCCATCCAGACAGGATTGTAATAATGCATACGGCAGAGCATTAATCAGTCGTAAACAGGGTAATTAAAGCAGACAGGCAGTGGCTCTCATTAGTGCTCCAATATTTTCCACTGTGTACAAAAATGACAAAAGCTGTTTAATATGAATCTTGATGCTTTTTAGACTGAAAACTGTCACTCTTCCTTTCTACAGGGCGGTCTTTCTACCAGTAACACGGTTTAGACGTTGTCCTGCAGCTGCAGGGAAGCATCAAGTGGCGTCTACTTTTAAATCAGGATTTCACAGGAATTATATTATAGTTGTGGCAAAAGCTACAACATTTTTAGGCTTTATTACAGCAGTGGCATAGCAAGAGGGAGTGAATTTCCAAATGTATTGCACCTGTTCTACCTAAAGTGGTCCAAGGAAGGAAGCAGTGGTGAAGGCTCATTAATGCAGGTGTGGTCCGATCCAACAGACGAGCTGCTGCTGCTCAAGCTGCTGTAAAAGTTCATGCTGGTTCTGATAAAAAAGCGCCAGAATACACAGAGCATTGCAGTCAGGGCGGCAGGTGGTCATAAGGTTATGCCTGATTGGTGTATATTACCACTTGAAACGGCTGCGTGAATCAGGCTTGATTCTTAACTTGGACAATCCAACTCCAAGATCAAGTGGAACAAGCCATATTGTTGCAATCACAAATTTTGCATTAAAGGTGGTCCCGGGTCACCTCTCGCCCAATGACAGTACTGAAGGGCCCCAGCCTCTTCCACCTTCAGAGCAGTATTGCAGAACGCTATAGATAATGGATGGAGTGATGGATATGAGGAGATGACAAGTAAGCGTTCTCTTAAGTATACACAATAAGGTTTTCAGGCTTGTCCAGACTTTCCCCTTCCCGACCAAGGACGGCAAATGCCAGATTTTTTTATTTCTTATAAGATTACATAAGCTTATCTTGTGGTCTGAGGTGTGTTCAGAGTGAATTTGTCCTGATAATCGGCTCACAAACGGGTCGAGGACGACAATCGTAAATATTAAACTTGTTCAATATTTACGAACTAAAGTCTTTGTGTGTGGAGAAAGCTGACGACTCCCGAGTCATGACTCTATGAACTGCGACGTGGAACTGAGTGTAGCCAATAAATGAGCTGACGGAGGACCAAGGACGCAGCCGTAAATAAAAACAAGCATGGCTGACCTGAAACACAAAGTTCAGTGGAGCTCAGAAACTGAGGACCAGCTCACGTGTTCGTGTTGTCTCCAGCATTTTCTCCACAGTGTTTTCTTGTTTTTAGTTTGGGATTTTTCCATCAAAAAAAGTCTCAAGACCACCATCATTCACTCCTCTCCTGTGTCCTCTTTCATGTTGTGTTTTCTGGTTGTTGCTATGCTTGTTCTTCTTTATTTTTGTTAGATCACGTTTGACCACACAAGATTTCTGGTTTTGAGGACTAGATTCCAGATCAGTGGTGGGACAGCATCGTTATGTCTGTGATTAAAAAAAATCTCTTCAGATTTAGAAAATCCTTGTGTGTACCCCGCTTTAAGTTATCATGAAGTGTGAATGTGAATATTAAGTGTCACCGGTGTTCCCAGTCTCGCCTACTAAGACAGGAACGCCACCAACCTCCACAAATGACCCTGTGGTCCTAAAAGCGCCTCTGTACCCAAACATGTAAACAAATGTTTCTGCTGATGTGACAGGCTGTCAGATCCTCATGTGAGGCTGTGTGACCTGGTGAACACTTTTTACAGCGTGCGGGCTGTGAGGAGAGGGAGTGTCGCTCTGTTTCACACCGAGGAGAGAGAGAGAGAGAGAGAGAGACACGCTCCACGCGCAGACAGCAGCAGCCGCACGGCAGCGCGCGGGATAACACGATTAGAGCTCCATTAGGTCCAACACTGCTCTGTGTAGATGCAGCACAGGGACCACAGAGAGGGGACACGGAGGGGACACTTCACGCTTGTGCCAACCCATGGATCTGCTCTGCTCTTTATCGATCCGCCTGAAGAAGTTACGCACACACTGTTTCCTTCATGTACGCGCGTCTTTGGCACCGAGGAGGCTGTTTCAATCGCGCCAGGTAAGGTTACCCCCCACTTTTACTGGAATTCATTCTAAATGGTTATCAGAGGAAATGCCTTAACGTTAAAGCTGGAGTGATTAAAGTTGCAAACCTGTTAATTATGATAGAAAGCAATAATCAGGGGCGGAGGTAGGAGGGGCAGATGTCCAAACCAAGGAGGGTGCTAAAGCATGCACTCCTGGTAATTTAATCAATATTACGCAGGGATATGCTCGAGTTTAAGCCTTTCTATACATTAAGTGATTGAAAATATCATAAATAATGTACGTTTAACACCACCTAAAAATAATGCATTAGAGCTGACACTGTTTTTAATATCTACTAGTGCTCAAGCTGCTTTTCTGGAGCCAAAATCAAACATAATGAGGATCAGTTGTTTTTGTTTCTCACTCATTAAAAAAGCAGAAACTTGTGTATGTTTTCACCTGAAATAAGCAGATGGATGTGTATAGATTTATCAGGAAAATGATTGATCCAAAAATATGTGTATCTACTAGGGATGCCCTGATCAGTTTTTTTGCTGCACATGCCAATCATTTATTTGTCAGATCAGCCAGTCACAATATGTCAATAGAATAAAGTGTTAGGGGAAGGGTCAAGGCATGCAACAGTGAAATGAATTATAGGGTAAAAGACAGAGGGAGAATTCAAAAATGGCAAATGACTGTCCTGATTTAAACATTCTTTGTAAAATAGCAGCCTCACATTGAAAACAAGAGGTGCTCTGATGTAAAAATCACGTATTTAACAGGGACATATCGATATGTTTGACTCGGCTGAGTCTTCTCTAGGACTTGATTAACAATGCAAGTCTTAGGTATTTAAATACAACAAGGATGTCATGTGACCAGTCACCTGACAGTAGACTCTTCACAACAGAAGTACATTCACAACAAAGCAGCACTTAAAATGTATTTACATAAGCATTTTGTAGTCTACATTTTTCTTTGGGATGTTTTGAAGATAACTGTGATTTAACACTCCAATAAAGCTGGAGATTTCCGTGCTGTTAACTGCTCAGACACATAAGGACCATCACATGACCCGTAGGATCAGTGTAGATGCAGAGGGGAAATAAAAGCAGAAATGACTATAAGAGACATTTTTTAAGACAAAATGAATACAAGTCCACAATCATTAACATCTAAATGATGTGTGAGACTGCACAGACACAAACTTCACTGTTAAAGTAGCTGATGATGGATACAATCTGTTTTAAATGTCCAGAAATAAGGAATCAAGTTTTTTTAAAACTCTATTTATTGTTATCTTTAACATATACAAAACATGCTGATATAATGAAGGTCATGACATATAGATTTCCATCCCCACCCCCACCCTCACTCTTCAGGAGGCAAACAATAGGGTATACATTCAAAACTGTAATAATATATAGTCCACCAAAATAAATAGAAACATACAAGGATTAATTAAATGAGAATGTAAATTAAAAATCAAAGATTAAATAGTCTGATAAAAAATAGATTACAAACAATAAATAATGGAACATATTAAAAGAGAAGAAAAAAGAATAATAAAAAAATAAAAATGAGCTGATGCTCAGACAAGTATTGTCTGCACAGAATTACCAGATAATGAATGACACACCATGTCTCAAAATTTCCCATAACTTAAATCTCCTTCATACGGTGACCAAGTAACAGGAAGGCCTAACATTTCAAAGCAGTGTTAAAGTTTTGACGTGTTACAAATAAGGACCAAGTCTTATTGTATTTCTCTGCAGATCCACGTACAGGATACCTGATTTTCTCCAAGTTCAAGAACATCTCGACCTCGCAGATCCACTTAAGGAATCAAGTTAGATGTATTACTTAAACTAGTGATCGTGTAACTTGGCGACTTTGAATTATGGTGCCTTCCCTTTATGTTGAACGTCCCAGTTGGGAAAAATCCTCTGGATCCTCTTAAAAGTCAGAGGTCCTACTGGGAAACTTGGACAATGTGATAATTGTCCAAGATAATGTGATAATTCTGTTTAAGTCCCACTAGAATATGATCTTAGGAAAAAATGTTCTAAAGTTACAGGAATAGTTCTTATTTTATAATGTAAGTTTTATCAATGTGAAAGTGCTTCCTGGGCAAAACTGGAACCAACTCAGATATGACGTCATTCACAGTACCTCCAACGTAATTGGAATGAAGCATTAATCTTAAATTGACAACATGGTTGCCTTAGTCCATGAATGTGTTTATGTTAGCTTAGATACTTTAGCTAAATTTTCTTACATTTAATTGAGATGAGTAGTTTTGATAAAATGAAGGATGAGACACTTTTCAGTGAATCATGAAAGGCTGCACCCTTTGTTTTCGCCAGTGCTTTAACTACAGCATCTATCAGCACAGTCAGCCGTAAGTCATCATTTAACACAGTCACTCATTGGACCATAACACCGAAACACTTTCGACAAGAAAAAAAATCATAGAACTGGGGTGCAGATGATGATAATTGTGAGGCCCCTAATCATCAGTTGCTAACAAATATTTGATCATGACAGGTTTATTTTGTTCTCAGAATTGCCACCATGTTTTCAGTTTACTTCTGACACAACAGGCAGCCTGAGGTCTTTTATGGTGACTCCCAGTAACAGGTGTCACATACAGGCAAGTATATAAACAAAAACGCTCATGATGCCAACCAAAGCAAACAGGAACGCCAGGACAAACTGCAAGTATATCTCCAGCTTAATGATGTGTGAACATCTCAATACAAAACACGATCACCCGAAGATCAAGGCTAATTTTTTAATAACATCTGGTTGAGTGTCTGTTCAACAAAGGAGCTCCAAATTTTCCCTTTAAGCAGTAGAAGAAGCATCTTACTGTAAGGATCAGACTAAATAAAAAGTATCAATCATATCCTCTAAGCTATGTATTGAAAATAACAATAAGAGGAAGTAGAACATCAGTCACATTATGTAACTGGCGTCATTACTTCATATTGCTAAGAAAACAATCAAATTTCTCATTCAAAAGTACTTCACCCAAATTTTCTGTCCAATGCTGAAATTTTCCTCTTTTTAAATTACATTTGAACCCATTATGCAGTGATCTTTGTTAAACCATCATTTTTCTGAGCATCATAGCTCATAGAGCTCATTCTTTGCTAGCTTTAATAAAAAAAATCAAGCCAATGTCAAAAACTGGAGATCTTTGTGATGTTCTATGTGTCCAGGCTGGCTGCAGAAATACCAGAAGTTTTATGATTGTGTGATCTAATTAGAAAAAACCCTTCAGTTAAAATATTTAACATATCTAAAGGCTCTCACTCATTTTTATTACATCTTAGAAAGAATGATCAGTCTTTCATAGCCAGGGACATGACTGTCAGTGCTTCAAGTCTGTGTGGTGTTCCTGTTGGCCAGATGGTCTTGGTCATACACTTGCTAGTTGTCTATTGGTAGGTTCATCCAAAGTGTGATTGAAAAGTACTTACAATAAGGCACTGTCCACAGAGTTTTCTATGCCCTTTATTTGTTTAACACTCGTCTTTGGTGTGATAGAGCACTTCTATAATCAAGACAAAAAGTCCACAGCATCAAGACTTTTGTTTTCATGTTGCCTTTAGCTGCCTAAAACATCTGGCTCCCCTGCTGCCCTGAATAAAACCTACCAGTGTGACGTCCTACCTTTGTTTCATCGTTTCATCGTTTAAGCCCATTGGCTTACAGTAACAATTCCAGTGCAGAACAGAGACACAAGAATGAATGCTGAGTTTTTGAAAATGCTGCACACACACTGGTTTAAAGGGAATGAGAGCTGACACCCTGATTGGTTTGATCCATGTTATGCCAAAACACATCCATGTATAATCAAGGCACATAATCCGTCCTCTTTGTGCCCAGAGCTTGGCTTTGAGACCAGAATCTGCAAAGTAGCAACCATGCACACACCCCAAACTGCTGCACACTACATGCTCTAAATAACGAGCTTCACAACGTCAAAACAGGACACATAGAGGTGCAGAGATCACACATTTTTGTTGGCCAGCCTGGACCCTTTATGTGCTGGTTTCTCGACTACAAGCCTATTGGATTTTCAATGTGTTCTTTAATCATGGCAGATACATAATGTCTGTGGCAAACAAAAATTTTAAAACTTGTATCTCAATGTAATTGATGAGATTGAAAACCATTTACCAGGCTACTATGAAACTTCAACAAGGAATTGGAATTGAAAACCAATTCAAGACATCAATAACAATTCTCTCAAAGACTCAACATTATTATTCTTTTTGCTTGTCAATTCCTTCCACTTTGCTCTGCACGTTTGCAAATTAAACACATCACCCTCACATCAGAGGCAGTCAGCAAAAACAACTAATAACAGAGAAGTTGAAAATCGTGGCAGAGAGGGGACAGACGTGGCAAAAATTGAGTCTTAATTTCAAACAAAAAGAATCTTTCTGCATAATATTCAGGAGGTGGACACACTGGAAACTTGTAGAAGCATTTATCCGTGCAGCATGTCATTAAATATCAGGATAGTCATGTGTTTGACATTATTGCCACTAAAAAACTGTTTTTTCCACATAGAAAATCACAAGGAAACAATAAGGGAATTGTTAAAGAACCAGATCAATAAGCAGAATCATTGGTGGCATTGGTATCAGTATAATTTTACCAATTTCCGTCCCTAACTGCAACATGGTGTTTTGAGAGGCAGCTACAACACTTCCAACATAAAACTTCACATTAAAAATCTTCTTTGAGAATTTCTTCCTCATCTAATGACCTGATCTGGTGGTTCCCAGAGCTGTTACCGTCATATCTGTTTCATGTTTCTTAATAAAAAAAAATAGATGCATATTTTTTGAATAAGGGCCCTCTCCCATTGTTGTAGATGCTTAAGCAGTTTATTAACAATCATCCTCTTAAAAACACAAGAATGCATTGAAATTCAGAAGCTGGTTAGTGACTGATGCTTTTTATGTTTCAAAATAAAACCTTTAAATCTTGTATGCATTAAAAATGCTAAAATGCTAACTCCTGCTCTTTTAGACTCATTCCTGCATCAACCTATTCCTTGACCATATTAAAGAAAATGTATTTTATTTCAAGAAATTCAGACAGTCATAATGAGTTATTTATCCCATGGGGGTACTGATGGAATTTAACACACAGCCCTAGTATAAACCGTGATTTGTTTTTAGTTACAATTGTGGCTTTTCACAGTTACGAATCAAGATAATCAAGATTTAATCAAGATTAAGGAATTATTGTGCTGCATGCCTTTGTCCACATGCTTTGTCAATAGGATTTGTCATGCCTGTTTGATGTTATATTTTGGCTACAAAAGAACACAACTTCTACCTAAAATACTTGGTTAATAGATTTTCAGTTATGCGTTTCATAATATACATTTTTCTAGATTATTATTGTTTATTGCTTGTTTTTCAGACTATTTTTAATGTCAAATTTTGATTGTTTAAGCCATTGAGTAATTATTTGGCATAATTGAGCAGTCCTACTGTCCTACTGTAGGGTGTGTTCAGTCTCAAAGAAAATAAATAATAAGGTTTGGTTTTATATTAGATTTAATTCTGTTTTTTTTTTCATGTGTTCAGTGGGAGAGAGACTGTTTGTTGGTGGCATGAGGTACTAAATTGAATAAGCTGATAAAGACTGTGCTTTTAGAAAACAGTGGGGGCTTAAGCTCCATAAGCCACCCCCTGACTCAGCCTTTGGAGAGCATTAAACATCACTCTGATTTCTCTCTTCTTGCTGCCTCATGTTTCCAGATGTAGTGACAGCCTCACAAAAGATCAGAGTGAATCCTCGAGGAGCCGGCTCACGATGAAAGAGAAAAATCCAGGAAAGCCTCAGAGGGCGGATTCAGGCTTCTCTGTTCTCCTCAAAGTGTCAAACATCTAGCTCCATCCCTCCTGGTGATGGTTTCTGTCAACCTCAGGTGAACTTGGACACGACGAGGGCCAATCTGCTCTGATGGGGTTCGACAACAACACCACCAACCGGACTCTTCCAGGGGGGGCCCCGTACAGCCTACAGATCTCCCTGCCGCTCACCGTCCTGGTGGGGCTCATGATCCTGCTCACTGTGTTTGGAAACGTTCTGGTGGTCATCGCCGTGTTTACAAGCCGGGCACTGAGGGCACCACAGAACTTGTTCTTAGTGTCTCTGGCATCGGCGGACATCTTGGTGGCCACTCTTGTGATGCCCTTTTCTTTAGCCAATGAGCTGATGGGATATTGGTACTTTGGCGAGGTGTGGTGTGAAATCTATTTGGCTCTTGATGTTCTTTTCTGCACCGCCTCCATCGCACACCTGTGTGCCATCAGCCTGGACCGCTACTGGTCCATCACACAGGCCATCCAGTACAACTTGAAGCGGACGCCGAGACGCATCAAGTGCATCATCTTCATTGTGTGGGTCATTGCGGCGGTCATCTCCTTCCCTCCTCTGATCACCATGGAGAAGGAGAACAGTGAAGAGGAGCCTGATTGTAAGATAAACAACGATAAGTGGTACGTCATCTCCTCATGCATCGGCTCCTTCTTCCTCCCCTGTGTCATCATGGTGCTCGTCTATGTACGGATCTACCAAATCGCCAAAAAGAGGACGCGGGCGCCGCCAGGAGACAGGAAACATGAGATCTCAAAGACGGCAACCATAGCTGCCTCCAACAGGAAGGAGAATGGTGTGGGAGCCGGGGAGGCGGAGAAACTAAACGGTGAGCAGGACATTGAACTGAGGGAGGAAGTGGGAGGTGAAAGAGGGGCAGAGGAGGAGAAGGGTGAAGTGAACGGGGTGGACCTTGAGGACTCGTCCTCCTCCGACCACAAAGTGAACACTCCCTGCTCCATTAAAAAGAAATCAACCAAGGGGAAAGCTAAACTTAGCCAGATCAAACCAGGGAACAACGAGGTTAAAAAGCGTGAGCCAAGCACCAAGGGGAGCCGCTGGAAGGGCCGGCAGAACCGTGAAAAACGCTTTACCTTCGTCCTCGCTGTGGTCATTGGAGTGTTTGTCATCTGCTGGTTCCCCTTTTTCTTTACATATATGCTGAAGACACTGTGCGAGTCCTGCCCGGTGCCCGACACACTCTTCAAGTTCTTCTTCTGGTTCGGCTACTGCAACAGCGCGCTGAACCCGATCATCTACACCATCTTCAATAACGACTTCAGGAGGTCGTTCAAAAAGATACTGTGCAGGAGAGACGCTCGGAGATACGCGTGATGGACTCCAACATTATGTACATACTTTTTTTTTCAACATTAACTGTGATACATTTCAGGGGCCCCAAACCACAGAGATATGGCTATTTTATTTTATTTCCCTTTTTTGAACCATGGAGCCAGTTGGGTGTTTTATTTTGTTTTTATTTTTTATTTTAATTCATATTTTTAATATTTTTATATACAACAATACACGCAGGTCCAGACGTTGACAAATGCAAACAGATAACATTAACATATTCACAACAACACCACATAGAAGGGAGATCAGTGCATGCTCATATTTAAATAAATATTCAGTTTATTGTCAAAAGGTTCAAATTGTCCTATATATTGTAGATTCAGTTTCAAAAACAAGACAATAACAGACACAGCATCTCTCATGCTGTTATTGATCCAGTTCTTTGTAGATAATTGAGTGAACTTTTGTGAGGAAAACAATCAGGATGAACAGGTTTTCTGGGTCAACACTGTCAAACACATGGCACATGCCGTGTTAATGAATGTTTTGCCACAGGGCTTGCAAATGGCGCAGCTGAAGACTTCCTGTGTCTCAAACATGCTTATTTCCTTGACTGCCTCGTCACTGATTTTAATGCCACTTGTGAAAGTGTGGCATTAAACTCTATAATGCACACAGAGCTAAATGGAAATTATTGATTGGAGAAGCACTGAAGCATTAAGGCAAAATATATCAGTTCCTTAAACTAGTTGGAGCTGGTTCTTGGTTTTTAATTCCCATCCTTAGTCATGAGAAGGGCTGGGCATTGTTAATAACCTCACGATTCGATTTGATTCGATTTTGATTCTTTAGGTGGCGATTCGATTCAGTATCGATTCATTAAGAAGTAGAAATACACAATAATTAGAATCCTGTCGACAATTTTTGACTTTTTTTATTTTGATGCCAATATGAACATATGTGGTATGTCACCTCATATTTTTGAGCAAACATCTGAAAATAAAAATTTGCACAGTAATAACTTATTTGTGCATATGGAGTACAAAAGTAAAAAACATGACCGTTAACACTATAATTACAAATGTCCACCTGGTCTTTTTTTTTTCAATAAATGTGTCAGGAATTGTCCTTTGAATACATTTTTCACCCTTTTTTTACAAGAAATAAAACTAAACAATTCTTGCAAGTATATGTCATTAGTATGTTATAAATGCTTAAAACAGTGTGTAATTACAGAAAAAGAATAAAAATGGATTTGAATTTTTAACAGGATTCTCTTCATAAACAATAAATGAAAATGTAGAAATTTTCTGAGATGACCAAAAATAAACTTCACCTATTTTACATAAACTCAAACATTTCTGATTGACTGCAGCATTTAATGTCCGTGTTACAGCCTGTTATATTAGACCATGTCCAGGCATTTTTTTTTTTACTGATGATAGTCCCTGAAGCAGTTCCTGTCCAGCTGAAGACAGAGATCTCAACATTTCTTCCTCCAGTATTTCTAAAATTACTATTTATGGAATCCATAAAAAATAACTATGATCAAAAAGACGATAAATGGTAAAAAAAGGCGATAAAACACACGGAAAATACGTCAGAAATACGGCAAAACACAGACAAAATATGGCAAAAGAATGAAAAGAAAAAACTCCAGAATTATAATAATGCTATTGTGTTTAATATTTTACATTATTTACACAGAAAATACTGATAAACTGCCATTAAATCACTCACATGATAGGCTCTCAAGCCTATCACTCTGCAAGCATGTCTTCTTCTGTGACTGGCGGCAGCTGGATAAACACTGAAAAAGTGCACAGCGCCCCTCCACTGGCCAGGAGGTGAATCGATTCAGAGGATTTGCTGAATCGATATTGAATTGGGAGGGGAATAATTGCAATGCATTGCTGAATCGATATTTCTGTCGACCCCTAGTCATGAGTAGGGATGGAAATAGAAAACCAATTCCAGTTGAGAATCGATAACAGCTCCTTCAAGGAATTTTGATAACATTAGTCGTTTTGCTTATTAATTCCTCCCACTTTATTCTGCATGCTTTGCAAATCAAGGAGATCATGCTCTCATCAGAGACAGTCAGAAATGATAACAAAGAAGTCAAAAATCATAGCAAACCAGGGACAGAAGTGGTCAGAACTGTGACTTAATCTCCAACAAAAAGAAGCTAACTTAACTTTCAGGAAATGGAAACACCAGAAACTTGCTGAAGCATTCATCGAGAGTATGCAACACAGCGTTGAATATTAGGAATGTCATGTGTTTGACTTAATTGCCACTGAAAAACAATGAAAGATAGCTTTTTATCCCCACAGAAAATCATCAGGAATTGATAAAGGAATCGGATTGATAAGCAAAATCGTTAATGGCATTGGTATCAATAAAATCTTATCAATTCTCTTCCCTAGTCACAACCTTGAACTGTAAATATACCTGGTGAGAGAGCTCAGGCTGTATACCACTATTTGAAGTGTGGATGAAACAAATCTTGTGATAACTCAGTGATCAGAACTTGAATGATAACTATCAATTATCAATAGTGACATTACATCAGCTCAGACTGTGAAGTGTGATTTTCTGGTGTTATGATGCGATTCATGATGTGTTATCTGGTGACTTTCAGTTGACTGTGTCAATAAGGGGCAGCAAAGCAGGAATTGCATGTGCCTTGCAGCAAGTAGTATGCTGCTTCGATCCCTGTGTTGGTCAGGGCCTTTATTCTGTGGAGTTAGCATGTTCTCCCTCTGCATGCATGGGTTCTCCCCAGGCACGCCGGCTTCCTCCAACAGATCAAAACCATGCACATTAGATCAAATGGTGAGTCTAAATTGACCTTAGGTATGGGTGTTAATGGCTGTTTCTTTCCCTATGTGGTACTGTGATAGTCTGGCAACCGGTTCAGGGTGTACCCCGCTTCTAGCCCAATATCAGCTGGGAGAAGCCCCAGACCCCACAACCCTTCAAGGAATTATTGGTATAGATAATAGATAGATGGATGTGTTAACTAGAAAGCACTCAGAGAGTGCAAACCTCCAAGGTAGGTTTTTTGTGGAGTTATATGCACAAATGCCAAAAATGGTCCTATCTCGCAATGTTAAAGAATCCTTTAAAAAATTCCTGGATCCGGATGGTGATCCGGATCAGTCCCAAAATCTAATTATTTGTTCCTTATCCCATTCCACACATTTCCTGAAAATTTGATCCAAATCCATCCATAACTTTTAAAGTTATTTTGAACACAAACAAACAGACAAACAGACAAACAAACCAACGCCAGCAAAAATGTAATTCCCCTGGCGGAGGTAATAAGTTGTTGTTAAAGCTGTTGATAACAGAGTCCTAGCTACTGTCTCTTCCTTTTGTTTTGCATTATAATGTCAGAAAATCCTCATCAGAGGCATTCAATGAAAATCTAAACTGATGCCAGGTTGGCATGCCCCCCTCCCCCTTAAATCAGCTATTGAAGACATTTATAATTTAAAGATAAGCAAGGAATTATCTATAAATTAGAGATGCCCTGAAAAATCCCTTTGAAATAATTTAATTTTTCCAATAATGATCACAGATCACCTGTTGGTGAGACAAACTGATCATGTTTGTGTTTTTTAAATGGCCAAATGTTTGCTCATCAGAGAAGTACAAAAAAGCTCTAAAGAAGCAATTCCGTAATCATCTGCTGCAAGGGTAACAACGTGATGATTCATTTATTATCGTGTTCATTCATGTGATTTTGTAAAATGGTTGAAAAACAGTGTAAATAATCTAAAAATAAAACATTTAAGGAGATTCACTCATTACATCATACAAGTGATGTTATTTTCCCCTTTTGGTTAGAAAACAAACTAATTTCAAGTCTATCTTGCAAACATCTAAATTTCCAACCTTACATCTGAACACCTCACCTGTTTTATTAAACTATATCAGGTAGTCTTTTTCCTGAGCCAGCATATACAGAACACAATGTTACCGCCTGAACCTTAAGTGCTTCACAACACATGACATGCATGTGGTGTAGCTGGTTTAGCTTAGCTCAGGTGCTTTTATCCTGCCAGTCTCAGAGTGGATTTCAACACTGGATTCTTATTTATAACTCATGTCACTTTTTCTTTTGAGGTATCTGCTGAACTCGGCTCTGCATGGTTTGGATACTGTCTGCTCTGTTTTCCATTACAATATATCAGTAACAGTAACATTTCAATCAGGAGAGACCAAAATTGTGTGAACAGTCTGTTATTTTACAAGTTTATAAGATTGAAAATGTGCAGTGTGTTTTGTGATAAGCATCTCTTAGGCTCATGATGTCTTGGTGAACTTCAGGGGTACTGAGGGCAAATGTGAAATAGGATACCCCCCTTGGAGTCTAGACTCTGGTGGTGAGGAATACAGGATATAATCAGGAGTAGACTTCTGAGCAGCTTGCTGGGACCCTGATGTGATGGACTGAGGTGCTGATGAGGTGAGAGGAGTTGGGCCTGTACACTGATGAGATGTTCGGAGGTGCCTGAGGTGGAGGAGGGTTGCAGAGATAATGCAGCTTGACTGAGGAGAAGCAAAGACACGATTTAAAAATATGACAGCGGCAGGATGATTGAACAGACGGGTCATGGCAGAATTTGGTTAGTGCAGATCTTAAGTGAGTGTACGCCCCCAATCAGCTGATGATTTGAATCACCTGTGCAGGAAGGCAGCGTGAGGAAATGAATGAATATATGGCTCTTCCTGCTTGAACTTTTGCTATAGCTTCATTTAGGAGATGAATTTTGTCTCAATGGGGTGCTTAATAAGGGTGTAATGATCCATCTAGCTGGATTGATCCATTGATTGGTTAAGCAACCATCCAATCAAATCAATGGAAACTCAAAACATCGATCAACATCGTTATCTTTACGATACGCCTTTATTTTGAAATACTTAGAACATGAGAAATGTTTGGCTTTAACTAAAATCACAATTGCACGTTTTTAGTTTGAAAGAGCATGGTCAAATGTTGGAGGTCAATAATAATAAAAATAAAATAATAATACAATAATTTGTTGTATTATTTTGCATCATTACTTGATATAATGTACTAACATCACAAAGTAACAATAACACCCATTAGGTAATTGTGGGGGCAAAAAAAGCACCTGACTACTAATTAACCCAATATTAATTTTAAAACACGATTAGATCATATAGATGGTTATAATCCTCTATAAACTATCATACCCAAAGGTCGCATAGTTTCACATTTCAATAATAAAATTGCCAAAACATCAAAATTGCTTTGTATTTCTTTCTTGCTTTAGGTGAAATGTAACTGATTGTGTTAAATGTGTGCATAATATTGTCTTAAATCGATCGAAGGCCCCTGAATCGAATCAAATTGAAATCGAATCTTGGCAGACTTTGTGATATCGGCAAATATTGTGTCGTTGTCCAAAGAATTGTATCGTCAGGAAACTGCTGATTTACACCCCTAGTGCTTAATATACAAGTCAGTACCCCCGGCTCATGGTGACACTCTGACCATTCAGAGGTCAGCAGTGTGTCCATGTCATATTTGATTTAGCCTAAGCTTGCTTTGGTACCCTGAAGGTGATGTGCTGTGTTGCTTGTCCTTGTTAAGAAATTTGTAACTTGATTTTGAAAAGTGCTATATTAAGATTAAGATTATTACTATTTCCTGAAAAGCTGTGCCACGCATCAGGTACAGTCCCCAATGGAAAACCAAAACAACTGAGTAAAGTTGAGCCTAGTTGAGCAAATACCACTTAGTCCAGTGTTATTCAATTAAAAGTCACCGAGGTCCAGTTATTAAAATTTCCTCAAAGTAAAAGGTCCAAACTGAAGTCCATTTTGTGTCTTATAGATAGACATTTATTGTCAATGTTCAATGCAGGATATGTTTTACTGAGTGCACAGCTAGCTCTTTTGCCATAAATAAAAGTAGTCCCAGGCAATAAATGTAAGGTCTTTATTTCAGATTAAGGAAAACAAAAGAATCAGAATAAAATAAATAAAAGTGCAAACAGAGCTGAATAACCCTTTTTTCCCTCTTTTTTCTCGAAAAACCTGTTAAAGGACTGGAAATCAAGTGCAGTGGATTCTACCACAGTTTATTGAAAACAATTGACAAAACAGCAGAAGCAGCAGATGAGTAGATGAGTTGGCAGGTGATTTGTTGACATCCTGGTGACCATAGGTGATCACATCAGTTACCACAGGCTTTAATTCCGACCAGCCAATCATACTTTTTAACAAATGCCAGCCAATAGTAAAAGCTTTTGATCAATCAAGGCACTTTTTCATTTAGATTATAGTATAATAGTCTTGTTGCTTTAAATCAGGGGTGAGCAATTGGAGGCATGAGGGGCTACATATAGTAGGGATGGGAGTATTGATACTGAGTATTAAAACTTTCAGTAGTACTCTTTTGGTATCGATTACTCCTCAAAAATATCAATAACTAATGAGTACCAAATGTGAAGTTCTGTAGACTGTTTTCAGTCTCTCTCTTTTGTTCAGGCCAAAGCAGCAACAATTCCATGTCATGTGACTGTGGAGACACACAGAAACATAAAGTTTTATGCATTACTACCAGGGCCGTCACTTTCCCATATATCAAAAATAATCAGTTATCAAGCATACATGCTAATAATCAAAGATGTCCGGTTATTAGCCTGTATGCTCATTAACCCCTCAGATCACATGGTCTGAGGTCTAGACTACATGTTTCCTTTATGTTCTTTGGTCAATGAAAAAATATGAAATTCATAAATATTATGTATGCATTATAGGAGATGATTGGTGTCTGTATCAAAAAATTATAGCGAAAAGTACCAGTATCATATCGACTTGACATACAGTACAGCCCCTTTTTCCCTTATAGGGCTGGTCAGTCTACATAATCAATGAATTGAAATAAAAAGTGACAAAATCCCCCATTAAGGGTTCAAAACTGTACTGCCACACTGCGTAAAGACCAAACAAACTTGAGAAATTAGAATATTACTCCAATAATCTCTTAATACCGATCTGTGCTTTATTTTTGAAAAGACAGTCATAAAAATAATTGTCTTAACTGTGTTTATCTTTGCATTACTAGATGGGAAACATATAAATATAAAGTAAGATGGGTGGAAAAAGAACACATTAAAAAAAAACTTATTACAAGTTGTTTTTTTTATTATTTTAAAGGTCCCATGTCCTGAAAAATAAATCTTCTTTGCTTTTAATGTCATTAGAGGGGTCTTTAGCAGAGGGACGTGAGAACTTTTACTAAACTCTAACTTCATGGAGAAAAGCCTCTTTACAGAAATTTTCTTTTTTTACTTCCTGGAGTTTATGATGTCATAGCAGTACAGCCTCCACCTACTTGTGTGTTTTCTGCTCATCACAGGCAGATGCCATGAGTTTTTTGATAGTCTATTCCTTGGTCTGTAACCCCTCCTGCCCCCTCCCATCAGACATCATTTGAGCAGCCAATCAGAGAGCAGAGCTCATTATCATAGCCTCCCCACCCACTCAAATCCAGGTGGACCTTTAAAGTAAAAGTAACAATTAAAGCACTACTATTGTTAAAGTAAATATAATATAGAATCCCACCCATTTTAGATTCAAAGCCCCAGTTGGGCCGCCAGTCCAAAAAGTCTTGACATGTCCCTGAACACAAAGACAGATATGGACACATGGAGCTGAATGTCGCCAGGTTACACAGTTACCATTTAAATCATTACACCAACCTTCTTTCCATGCTGTTTTTCAGAGGAACAAACTCCCCTTAATGTCACATTATGATGATTTATATTTACTAAAATCAGTAATGGTTTTGGTCTTACATGGTCCTTTTGTGCAAAAGAAGGTTGGGGGCCGCTGATGTACTTCGCACATTGTGCATGAGTCTCGGGCTAACTCTCATGGTGTAAAGGCTGTGAGAGGACAAGCATCTTTTTAAAACCACTGAAGGCTTCAACACAAACAAACAGGTCCGCCATCCCAGTGACTCCATGGTTTATGTAAATGTTATTTTTATTTTTATAAATGAATCTGTCGTGAAATCATGATAAGTGTCGTACTTTACAGCTGAATGTTGTACAAAAATGTCTGGATATATGTCTCTATTTTGGTTGTTCTGGATACAGTATTGTGCCGTTTATATGACATTATATGATGATGTTGATGATGATGGTGAAGATGATGGGGGGAGGTGCTGGCTCGTAAAAGAATAAAATAATTTTGTTAAAGGATCTCAAGGCTCTTTTGCAAACAACACTCACAAACATACTTCAGAGGTGAGAAATATCATCATTTTCGGTAAAAATCCTCTTTTAAGCAGCCTCAGTGGTTAGCATTTGTGGATTATTCTGAAATCAACAATAACATTCATTATGTCATAAAATAACCACACATAGCACTGTAATAATCACAATCTGTTTTTATATTTATATTATTAAGTCAACGTTTATAAATTTGAATTCAAATGCCAGTAGTTAAATTCACCATTTTTAAGGTTATTATGGCATGTTTGGTCAAATTTTCTTCATGTTTACAATTCAGGCCACCAGTTGTCCAACCGTACTTTTGACCAAAAGTGTAACAAAACAAAAGACTAAAGAAGAGACAGAACAACACAGGCAGATTGAAAATGTACATCATTGCATAAGCCAGTTGTTTCCAAACTTGCCCTGGAAGGACACATATTCATCCTTTAAGCCTTCTCCTGATGGAAGAGGAAAAGTCTTAAAGCAGAAACACGTCAAAGCCTGATCCTTAAGGTCTACATGACCGCGGGGCTGCAGGTCAGTGTGCTCACCACACAGCAGGAATATTGTTAGTTCAACCCCCAGACAACCAGGGCCTCTCTGTGCTCAGACACTCTGGTTTCCTCTCACAGATGAACAACCTGCTCGTAAGCTTAACTGGTGACTCCTCATTGCCTGTAGGTATCAGTGTGAGTGAATGGTTGTTTATCTCTGTGGCCCCGTAAACGCTGGTGACCAGTTCAGGGTGCACCCAGCCTCTCTCCCAAAGTCAGCTGGGATAGGCTCCAGCCCCCAGGATAAGAGGGGATAGGCCATATAGATGATGGATGGATGACCGTGCTATAAAACTAAAGGCTTCTTGATGTGTAAAGAGAGTTCCTTAGAATTTTTTCTTATTGATGTCATGACTTTGAATTCCTTTTTAACGAGCATTCCTGTCCCTCCAACTGTCTTTTTCCTTCTTTATTCAGTGTATCGCCTTCGAGGTAACAATGCATCTGGAGCCTTTCCAAGCTGACAGTGGGTTAGAGGTGGGTACGCCCTGGACTGGACACCAGCCAATCACAGGGCCAACATGTAGAAACAGACAACAGTTCACACATGCTCACACCTAAAGGCAATGAAGAACGGAGTTGATTGAGAGGGCCACCCAATGAACTGCAAGATACTTATATTTGTCAACAAAAAACAGCTTTACTGAAAAGTAACTGAACCAACAACAACATTTTTAAATTGAAATCAAAAAGACTAGATGCTGAATTCAAGTACAAAACCAACTTTTTAGTGCCAAAACTGTAATATTTAGTGTTTTTTAATAATATATAGCATGCTTACAGGTCTTTTTTTTAATAAATGAAAAAATGCATATATAAGACTTAAAGATAATGATAAAACATTACGACAGTTACTACTTGAGTTTCATGGAAAGAAAAACCTATGACCAAAGAGATTTAGCTTATTTTCATATTTTTCAGGCAGATTTTGTCATATTTTTCTTCATGTTTCACTTTTTATTGAAATTTGAAATGATCCTTTGGGCCACAATGAAGGAGAGGGAGGGCCTACCTTCCTGGTGTAAGTTAACCTTGCTGTGCAGCTGGATCCCTCTGATTTAATGTCTGTAATAAGTCAGATCCTCTTGCCAAGCTCCAATCTACAACGACTCTACTCTGCCAAAAGCGGCACGGTCCAATAATCATCATTTAAGCAGGAAGAGGTGGCAGTTACAAGTGAGACGACAGGAAGTGTGCTTGTACAGAGATTAGCATGGATGCTAACAGCTTCAGTAGCAGTTTTAACAGATCTGGACCACATTTCTTTATTAAATGATAAATAAACAACACTAAAAGAATTCCTCAATAGAAAGGATATTTTTGCTCTTCTCCCAACATGTTTGGTGACAGTTTCTTTGAAGTGGCTCACATTTTGTGCTACATTAATATTGGCCTGTTATGAATGTGATTGACAGAATGATTGTCTAATCACCTGCTGGATGTGCTGTTGAAAGGTTCTGCCCATTCCCAAACACTTTCTTTGGGCTCTTCCCCAGATGGAGTAGTGAAATATATCGAACAGTCCATCTGGTGAGTCAGGTTAGGTGTCAGGAGAAGACAGAAGTCTGGACTAGGGTTCACATTTTTGTTATTTTATGTGCATTTGGCCAGGTATGTTTTGGTTTCAAATTGCAGCTTTACAGTCCAAGACAACCCTTTTTATGTCAGACCAAAGTGCGGTTGTTTGGTCAGGAACATGGGGTCTGAAAAGTTCAGACCAATCCACCAAAGTATGAAAGCTCCCAAAGGATGCTTGAGCAATAAAATATTTAAGTTCAAACTTTTCTTTTTAATTCTGAGAAGAAAACAGACTGTTGAGAAAAGTCAGTCTTCTTCTATTTTATATCAGAAATTAAAAAAAATTATTACATCAGATTTTTCTGTTGCTCTAATCCTGTACCAAACATATGAGATTAATAAACATGCATTTAAAATAAAAAAATAAATGGACTGGGTGTATGAAGGCCGTAATGAGTCTGAATGAAAAATGAGTCTCTGTTCTCTGGTCTTTAGATTAATCTCATTGTGATGAGATGGAGATCCTCTGTCTGCTGGATTCTTTGAATGATAATTCATTTTTAATATTTATTCCTTCAAATGTGTGTGCACCCAGGCATGTGCTCTGAGTCTAATGAAAGATCTGTAGGTGATGAATACAGCTGTAACAGCGAACAGGGGAAGTGATGGAGTAACGGTTCATTTGCGTTTGTGTTCGGTGTGTACGCTTCATTAAGTGAAGACATTGAGCCGCTCAGAGCTGAACCGGACTCCCTCTTTAGTTCTCACAGAGAGAGATTTCAGAATAAACAAAAGCTCAGACATCATCTGTGCTCTGAATTCAGAGCGTATTTCTGCTCCCACTGGACAGACTGTAAGTAAATGTGTTTTATTTTGACATTCAGGGCGGCAGTTGAGCCGAGCTAGCCTCAGAAAGCTAAAAGGCTCTTCAGGGAGTGTCTCTGTCAGCGTATCCAGCACCTCCTGCCTGCTCTGTGTGTGCACGTGTGAGCGTTCAGCAGCGGGTGAGGTTTCCCAGCACGTCGACAAAATGTGTAAATGTGAGAGTGTGTGTGTGTGTGTGTGTGTGAGAGAGAGAGTGTGTATGTGTGCATTGAGCACATGTAAACACAGAGGATAAACTCCCACCGGACGGACAAGTTTGCTGTAATCGTGCTGATACTCTGTGTTCAGCGTCGTGGAAGATTTCCTGGGATTGCTTCAGAGAAAACGCAAACATTACGGGTCGGCTGAGCAGAATGAGAGAAGTCTCATTATTGTAGAGTGTGAAAGAGCAGTTAAATAAAAGAGAACATTTCAGAAAACATAATTGATTTTTCTATTTCAATCTATTTCAAAGAATAGGGCCAGGTCAGGTGTGACATTACTCAAGATGGTATTTGCCATTCATTTCAGTTGGAAATAGACCTACTTCGGTTTACAGTGCAACAGAGATTTAATGGTTTATCAGTTTTTCTTTGCAATGCTTCGAATCAGAAGGTTAAATCAGTTTGTTACTCCAGAGCAGGTAAAATCAAAAGTCATTGGCTGTATTTTGATGACATAAAGCAAATTGTCTGAGGCCTGTTTCACATTTAACACATTTGGTCAAGACCAAACAAACTGTGGTTCACTTTTTGAGAAAGTTCATCTGATTTGCCAAACTATGGTGCAGACCAGAGAGCCAAATTCTGCTCTGCCTGAAAACAAGGGGCCTCGGTTCACTTCCATTTGGATCAGAGTTTGGTTTATGGTGTTTGTGAAAGTCATCTGAACCAAAAAGCAGGGCACTGTGGCTTCAATCTGGATGATTATCACTATAGAAATCAAGATATTGTAGTGTTTAAATACAGTATCAAGTAGAAAGTAGCTAATGTTAGCATTATTACTCAAAGCTGATGTGTTTTCTTGGGTCAAATTGCGACAATAGGCCAGATCACAGGAACAAAGACTGCAGCTCCAGACCCAACTAGTGGCAGGTGACTTTATTACACAGCAACTGACCAGCTTTGGTCAACCCATTAACTGTGAAAGCACTGCACAGAGCCATGTAACGTCGGCCATCTGAACACCAGGAGCCTTTGGAACACTGAGAGTTCCCTCTTACTGATGCTGGCATACTGCATGTCATCTCAACTGAACTTTAGCACCATCTACTAACAGACAGCCATGTTGAGGCAGGACCTAAGGCCATCTGACCAATAGCAATGCTTGGTTTCCAAAACCGTAAATCCTCAATAAATCCTTAATAAAAGAAAAATATAAAAAAGTTCACCCCAGTCAGGTAGATGTATTATAGTTTTAGACTGAAGCCGTTTTCTGAACTAGACTGTAAAGCTGTTTATTAAGGTTGTTAAAATGTCTTTTCCCTGCATACAATCAAGGACTAATTTTTCTGCAGCCAGCCTCAAGTGTACACTTGGGAAACTACAGGTTCCATTTTTAGCCCCGAAAGTTGTCACCTGGTTCTTTCTGACCCACAAATAGAGCTGTGTTACTTATTCTGCAAATACATGATCCTTACAAGCTGTACCCCATTTAAAGGTGACTAATCAGGCTTTCTGATGATATTAAAACCCATTGGTGTTATTAAAGGGGAGAAATAATTAACCCAAATTGTTTCCAAACTGACCAATTCAAAAACTTGCCTCCAGTTTCAATTTTCCCCTCCCTGCCAGTTACCAGCCAGCTTCATTCAACTGGAAGCCCACCCACCTCTCTGAGGTTGTGCCTAAATTCCATTGAGAACAAACCAGTTCATTAATTTGCAGGGTGACTCCATGAGATGCTGCTTCCCTCACAAGAGGACATAGCCTCAAACTACTTGGTTAGTAAATCAGGTGCCAAATTAGCCAATAGCAAAATTGGCACCACAAATTCACTCATAAGTGGCCTAGAATTTACAATCTATGACTGCAAGAGTGGGCAGGCCTGGTCAAGGACCTGTAAGGGACCAACCAAGACCCTGTCAGAGAAAGTGGGAAAGTTTTAAGTGGCTGCATCTGTAGTTCCCAGAATTCTGTCCAGCTCCTTGAAGCAGGAGAACTTATCTTTTTTTAGAGCTGATCTCTACTGATCTCATTACTGACAGTCTTTTTGCCAACACTTCTACAGATGTTATGGTGTAATAAGTTACCATGCTATCTGGTGTCCTCTGTGGTCCACTGTAGACACTAGCAAGTGTTAAAGGCCCCTCTTTTTGTGCACAGTTTTTTATGCTTTTGTTATAAGACGTGTTGTACATTGGTTAAAAAATGCTCATCTGTGTAATCTTAAAGGACATTTTGTTGGTAGCTTACCCTGCAATTCTCTTTTCCCATAATGCACAGCGGGACACATTCTTTTGTTGGACTTGGCCTGCTTCAAAATACTGCCATTTGAATGTGAAACCATCCAAAGGCATTATGCAAAGTTGTGACATGAGGTCCACAGTGTATGCTCACAGCTAAATATGAACCTGTTTGTCTTGTCTTGTCCCTTATTTCCCTCGTCTCATCAACTCACACGTCAACAAGCAGCAGTGGTATCATTAGGAGGAAAACCTATTGGAAGGAACCAGCTGTTAGAGTCAGCACACAAACACACACTCTCTCGTAGCCTTTGGGAATCGGTGCAGGGATGATCAGGTTACAGTGCACATCCGTCTCCAAAAGGCAAAGCATGATGGGTGAGTGCTGCTGCAGCCGAGGAGACAGAGACGAAGAGTTTTCAGCCGCAGAAATGATACAGCACAGACAATCGTTTACAGTTGGCGGATGTGGGCGTCGGGTTTGGATTAAGTTGAATTTGCCTCACATTAGAGCTGACAGTCGGTGTGTGTGTTCAGTGTCTGTGTGGGGGATGGTTTAATGACGATGTGGGAGGATGGGCAGGTCTGCTCTGTGCACGTGTGCTGTAGGTGGCCGGGGTGAAAAGGTCACCATGATGATGCCTGTCGACTATGGCACCCACATGCTCCAACCTGTAGCATCTTTCTTTTTTTTTTTTTGTGTGTGACACCCGCCCATTCAAGGTGGCCGCATAAACATGATAATTCACAGCTATGGAGATGACTCAGATGTTCCTCCCGTACTTGCAGTGCTGCAGTTTTACAGGTTGTCTGTCACTGAAACCGGAGTTCAAACTTTCCAAGAACATTTAAGTGAAGTAGAATTATTTTTTTGAGCAGTTTGCTAATGGCTACTGCATGAAAAAACATTATTTTGGCTGACAGTACACAAGGGGTATTCTTGAAGAAGGATTTCTGACCAATCAGATACTGCCAATGATTGAATTATAGTTGACCAAAAATATAAAGTACAAACCAAACATCTTTGGATAACAGAAAATAACTGCAGAAAGACACGAGTTTAATGGGTTCAGTCTATACTCCTTAAAATAGTTTGGAATTATTTTGGTTGATTATTTCTCCCCTTCATTAATAACTATCAGTATTGCATTTTATATTGTTACAAAGCCTGATTAGTCACATATGTAACAAGCTGTAAGGGTGGTGCATTCTTGGAATGAACAACACAGGTAAAAATTTGGGTAGCACCCCTCAAAGATGTGCCAAAATCCCCTCTTCCCTGGTAGAAAGCCCCCAAGAAGAATGGTTCCTCAGTGAAGTAAAAGTGAGGAACCAGTCTTCTTGGGGTGTCGTCTTCCTGGGACGCCCACTTCAAGGTCTGTCTTTGACTTCCCCAGTCTCACAGAACTTAGTCCTAAGTTTCAACATGATATCAGGACTGACACCAAATAAAGCAGGCACTCTGCAGGCTGGAACACCAGCTTCCAGTTGCAGGGGATTTAAAGAGAGACTGACAGAAGTCAGCTTTTTGGTACATTTTTTAGGGTGCTACCCACACGTTCAGCTGTCTAGCTCTTTCCATGCATGCATGATCAATACAATTTGCACCTCGTTGTAAAGGTGACTAGTCAGGCTTTCCAATGATACAATACTAGTATTATAAAAGGGTAGAAATATTCAACTAAAGTTTTATCATTTGATTCATCACTACTGTCCCCCAGAAGAATAATTAATAGTAGACATGATATTTACAGAACTGCTTCAATAAGTACAGTATTAGAATGTGGTTGTACACTCAACATCACTTTTGTATTGCAACTGTTCAACTGCTTGTTAACACAAAAAAAACTAATAAACCAAATGCATTGCAGTAGAATAATGCATTTAGGCATGTAGATATGTTTAAGACAACCTGCTGAGGTTCAAATCAAGCATCAGAATAAAGAAGAAAGGTGATTTAAGTAGCTTTGAATGTGTTATGGTTGTTGCCAGATGAACTGGTCTGAGTGTTTTGAAACTGCTGATCTGCTGGGATTTTAATGCACAACCATCTCTAGGATTTACAGAGATCAGTCCAAAAGAGGAAATATTCAGGGAGCGGCAGTTCTCTGTGAGAGAATAAGTACAGGAAACTGAGACTGCCTGGTCTAATGTGTCTGGATTTTTGCTGCCATATTCAGATGGAAGGGTCAGAATTTGGTGTGAACATCATGAAAGCATGGATCCATCCAGCCTTACATCAACAGTTCAAGATGTTGATGGTGTTGGTAAGGGGTGGAGGATATTTCCTTGACACACTTTGGGCGTCTTGTCAGTGTCCATTCCATAATAACCACAGTGTATTCATCTTCTGGTAGATACTTCCAGCAGTATAATGCTCCATGTTTTAAAGCTCAGATCATCTCAAACTGGTTTCTTCAACATGACAATTAGTTCTCTGTACTCATGTGGCCTCCACATTCACCAGATCTCAATCCAACAGAGCCCCTTTGGGATGTGGGGGATGAGGGATTTGCATCATGGATGTACAGCAGACAAATCTGCAGCAGCTGTGATGCTATCATGTTGATATGGATCAAAATCTCAGGAATGATTCCAGGACCCTGTTTAGTTAAGGCCGCTCTGACTAGTTTCCAACTCGGTGCTAAAAAGGTGTACCTAATAAAGTGGCCAATGAGAGGACATACCATCATCAAATATTCAAATACATGGGGTCATCTATACTTAAACCTGGATTATTTTCGGCCAGATTCTGGACCAGATTTGCCCCCTCTCACTGACATTGGGATGCAAGGCTTCCAGATGACTGTTGGTCACCCTGGATGGTTCACTGTTTGATAACAGGGGCTGAAACACAGAGACAGGCATGCTCAACCTTAAACCTACTGGCTGCTGAAGGTATTCGGGGGGGCTTTTCTAGCCATTTTTGTATAGAAGAGAGAGACAGTGGATACAGTTTTGCAGAGGGTAGGATAGTGGGGAAAGATGTACGGGAAAGGGCGTAGGACTGGCAGTGGTTTTGGTGCATGGAGCTCACTGCCAAACTGCTCACCCACTGGGGCTCCACTTACCAGCACTTAAGAGTCATCGATTGGTCCAACAAGCGTGGTTTTGGTTTGTTAGAGGAAGCCAGAGGACCCATCTAATTTCACATTAAATCACTTAAATTGACTTCCGATGTTTGAAGGATATTAAATGTCAAATCACTGCTTTAAACAGCAGCTGTGATCAGTTTTATCAAATTGTAGTGTGTACATTCAGTGTTTAAACTCAGTTAAACAGCCCATTATATCTGTGCTGTCCCTTGTTTTCTACAATCTGCTCAGATTTGAAAATCAGCCAGCACGTTTCATGTCCCCAAGTGTTTTTGAGGTCTCATTTAAAATAGAGTCTCAGGCTCATTAATGGCTGATTATCTGTCAGGCCCAAGGCTCTGATTGGAGACACAAAACAACGCTGAGCAGTGGATATTTCCCCGGAAAATAATTTACCTCGACAAATCTATTTTTGTGGGAGCTCATTACAATGGAGAGCAATCAGCTGCCATCATCCCAGAGAGCACAGGGCATTTTACAACCTGATGATTGGACCTGCGAGGTGTTTACCGTGGCTGAAGGAAGGGCACGGTGATGAGATGATGATGATGCTGCAGGGAGATGGAGGAGCATGGGAATGATTTCCAAATGTGTCACTTTTGACCCAGAAATGTGCTCCAGTTTGAGCTGGTTTGGGAATTTAGTTCTTAACTTCAAAATAAACTGTATTTTTTTTAGCAGTATATGCTTTTGAACACTGAACCAGACCTGCAGTTTGAATATTTAGGAAACAAGTTTTGTGTTAAATGATCTGAACTTTTAGTTTTAGGAGCAAAGATATGAATGTACATTCTGGTATATTAACAATTTTGTAAAGAAATACCTTCACTGTCTGAGTAGGTTCATTATGTCTATGTTGATAATATGCTTATACTTTCTTTTTTAACAAACAAGAAGGACACTTCTGACGAAGACAGAAGGTCTCTGTTGAAACATGTAAAGGTATGAACTAAAAAACCTTCTTGTCTGTTAAAACAGAAAGTATAAGCATAGCTTCACTGTATGTTTTATTAATATTTATCTTCACCTGCAGACTGGGCCCCTGCCGAAAAAGGGACTACTGCTTTATGTGTCATTTCTGTAGATCAAGTCTTAATTTGACTGTGATTTTACAGCTCTGTAATAAGCCTGTGCCTAAAACCCTGATTCATTTCAAAGATGGCCATAGAAGTTAAACGTCATGACGCAGCACATGTTCCAACGTTGAAATTTCTTCTAAGATCTCTGAGGACTTGAGATTTAAGCTATAGGATCTGTGAAACTTTGTCCTTGCTGTCTTTGTCTTTACAAAAAGAGAACAAAAGTCATCTTGGAAAAGAGGTAATCAATGTCCACAATTTACACATATCACTGTGCATCGTTGTCTCTGTTTTGGGATACATATCATATCGTGAGGTTATAGGAAATATCCGTCCCTACTCTGTGATTGCCTGAAAGGACTCAGTGACTATCAGAAGACAAAAATGTGGGGCTTCTTCTCAATCATGTATTATAAGACTGGAGAGTAAGGCCACCCTGCAGGTCTTAATGCTCATTTCTGATTGTTTGTTAAAATCTAATGTTTTTTTAAGGTTGTTCACATTATGTTTTAAATGTGACCGCCATCAGACTTCAGTATGAATCGTCTACAGCAGGGATCATCAACTACATTTGTACAAGGGTCAGTTTTTTTCTTGACATGTGCAACAGGGGCTGAAAATAAGATAAAAAACAAAAGGGAAATAAACAATAATGTTACAAATACTTTGGTCTAATTATCATATTTGAGCAAAATGTTTGAAATGTTCTACTTGTATCAACTGTTTCTCAGCATTTACAAGTTTGATCAGTCCCTGTCACCCAACTTATGGCCAACCACTTGGGGCAATTTAGATATTTTCTTGGATTTTTATGTTTTTCTTTGTTGGGTTTGACCCCAGTACACTTGTTCTCATAGTTAAATGTTGGCTTATAATGACTGACAGGTGGATCTCTGTATATCAGATTAAATATGAACTTGCTCCCTTTAAAACCGTTTCAATCACAGTGTAATTGTGAGCTGCATTAATAGTTATATATACACATGTGGACAAAATTGTTGGTACCCTTCCGTTTAAGAAAGAAAAACCCACAATGGTCACTGAAATAACTTGAAACTGACAAAATAATAATAAATACAAATTTACTGAAAATTAATTTATGAAAATCAGACACTGCTTTTGAATTGTGGTTCAACAGAATCATTTAACCCTTTAACACCTTTTGTATAATATTTGATACATACTTTATGACATTTCTATCTAATCAATATGATCCACAAATTGCTAAAAAACATCTGAATACAATCAGATAAATGATAAAAAACTGTCCTCAAATGGTTTATCAGTTGCCAAAAACACCAAATGTATCATGAGATACAAAAAATATGTATGTTAAATTTTATGGAAATTTTGATTTTTTAGGATTTCAGTAGAAAGTAAAATGAACATTTCAGCTCCAAAAAAAAAAAAAAAGGATTTTCTGGCTATAATTTGTGTTTTCAGGCATTAAAGGGTTAAAAAAACAAACTAATCAAACTGGTCTTGTCAAAAATGATGGTACCCTTAACTTAATATTTTGTTGCAGAACCTTTTGAGACAATCACTGCAATCAGGGGATTTCTGTAACTCCCAATGAGACTTCTGCACCTGTCAACAGGTATTTTGGCCCACTCCTCATGAGCAAACTGCCCCAGCTGACCCAGGTTTGAAGGGTGTCTTCTCCAGACTGCATGTTTCAGCTCCTTCCACAAATGTTCAATAGGATTTAGATCAGGGCTCATACAAGGCCACTTCAGAATAGTCCAATGTTTTGTTCTGAGCCATTCTTGGGTGTTTTTAGCTGTGTGTTTTGGGTCATTATCCTGTTGGAGGACCTGTGACTGAGACCAAGCTTTCTGACACTGGGCAGCACATTTCACTCCAGAATGCCTTGATAGTCTTGAGATTTCATTGTACCTGCACAGATTCAAGACACCCTGTGCCAGATGCAGCAAAGCAGCCCCAGAACATAACTGAGCCTCCTCCATGTTTCACAGTAGGTACAGTGTTCTTTTCTTTGTATGCTTCATTTTTGCATCTGTAAACATAGAGCTGATGTGGCTTGCCAAAAAGCTCCAGTTTTGTCTCATCTGTCCAAAGGACATTCTCCCAGAAGCTTTGTGGCTCATCAATATGCATTTTGGCAAATTCCAGTCTTTATGATTCCAGTTTTTATGATTTGCTTTTAACAGTGGTGTCCTCCCCTTTCGTCTTCTATTAAGTCCATTTTGGCTCAAACAGCAATGAATGGTGCGACCTGATACTGTAATACCTTGACCTTGGAGTTCACCTCTAATCTCTTTGGAAGTTGTTCTTGGCTCTTTGGTTACCATTTGTATTATCCGTCTCTTCAGTTTGCCATCAATTTTCCTCTTGCAGCCACGTCCAGGGAGGTTGGCTACAGTCCCGTGGACTTTAACTTCTGAATAATATGTTTGTCTAAGGAACTTGTCTATAATTTTCTTTCTAATCTCCTGAGACAACTCTCTCCTCAGCTTTCTGTGGTCCATGTTCAGTGTGGTACACACCATGATACCAAACAGCACAGTGACTACTTTTCACCCTTTAAATAGGCAGACTGACTGATTACAAGCTTGAAGACACCTGTGATGCTAATTACAGGACACACCTTAGATTAACATGTCCCTGTGGTCAAATCATTTTCAGTCTTTTCTAGGGGTACCATTGTTTTTGACCAGACCAGTTTCATTATTTTGTTTTTTAAATTTTTCTGTTGAACCACAATTCAAAAGCAATGTCTGATTTTCAATACTTCATTTTCAGTAAATTTTAATTTATTATTACTTTTGTCAGTTTCAAGTTATTTTAGTGACCATTGTGGGTTTTTCTTTCTTTAACAGAAGGGTACCTACAATTTTGTCCACATGTGTATTTAATGACAAAAAAGATAACTTTAAAACCACAACAAATTCTTACCTCACACATTTTCTGAATTTGATAATACTCCAGGGGCCTGATGTGGCCCCGGGCTGCCAGGTGATCATCACTGGTCTATAGCCCTGAAGTGACCTGCATGCACAGACGAAGATGTGACGTCATAAGCAGCATGCTGGGAAGTAGAGGTGGATGCTACACATGTCAGTGCGTGTATATCAGTTTTGGTGTTGTTGTGCAATCGGAGCAGCAAAATGATGACAAAGTGATACAGAGAAGATGATTGAGAAAAAAGAGAGCGGACATTTTAACGATGGCCTTCTGTGGAGCAGTGGCTGCTAACTCTGTACGAAGGCTTCATTGACACTGAGTTTGTCCATAATTGTTTCATCCATTGTTTTCATTGGATCCTTTTCTGTGCAGATTTGTGGCGTCACTCAGAGCGAGGTCACTTTGAGAAACGTCAGATATGTATCTGATTTAGGACCACAAAGAATAATTTATTACATTGCACCTTATGATGTTAACAAGGTGCTTAAACAGACAAACAAAGGCAGAGAAAAGGCACAACTGTGGGACCAATAAATCAATAATCAGGTCAAACAGAGACCAAAAGAGTCAATCGAGAGGGCACAGAGGTTTATGTAAAATAAAGCAAATGGTAAACAGGAGACAGCTGAAGTACTATAGAAAAATACTATGTTAGTACAGGTTAAATTTTAGCATGCACATATGAGTAAATGCCAGTCAAGCTCCTTGGTTGAAAAGGGGAAAATCAGGACAAAAACAGCCCGATAATCTCTATGTGTGTACCCTGCTTAAGAAGGACGTCTGCGCTGCATGCTAGAATGCTCTGTCATATACTGCCTGGCCAAAAAAAAAGTAGCCACCAAAAAAAAAGGTCACACACTCTAATATTGTGTTGAACCCCCTTTAGCTTTGATTACAGCATGCATTCGCTATGGCATTGTTTCGATAAGCTTCTGCAGTGTCACAAGATTTGTCACAGATCATAGCACTGCCCCCACAGGCTTGTACAGTAGGCACTAGGCATGTTGGGTGCATCACTTCACCTGCCTCTCTTCTTACCCTGATGCTCCTATCACTCTGGAACAGGGTAAATCTGGACTCATCAGACCACATGACCTTCTTCCAGTCCTCCAGAGTCCAATCTTTATGCTCCCTAGCAAACCAAAGCTTTTTTTTCCAGTTAGCCTTACTTATTAGTGGTTTTCTTAAGGCCACACAGCTGTTCAGTCCCAATCCCTTGAGTTCCCTTCGCATTGTGCGTGTGGAAATGCTCTTACTTTCACTATTAAACACACCCCTGGGTTCTACTGTTGTTTCTCTTTGATTTGATTTGGCCAAACATTTAAGTGATCGCCGATCACGATCATTCAGGAATTTTTTCCGACCACGTCTTCCTCGAAGACGATGGTTCCCCACTATCCTTCCAGTTTTTAATAATGCGTTGGACAGTTCTTAACCCAATGTTCTGCAGTAGTTTCTGCAATCTCCTTAGATGTTTTCTCTGCTTGATGCATGACAATGATTCGACCGTTCTTAAACAGACTAACATCTTTTCCATGACCACAGGATGTGTCTTTCCACATGGTTGTTTAAGAAATGAGAAGCTACTCATTGCATCAGCTGGGGTAAAATAACCTGTTGCCAACTGAAAGATAATTGCCCATGCAATAATTATCCAATAGGAGGCTCGTACTTATTTGCCTAGTTAAATCCAGGTGGCAACTTTTTTTTGGGCCAGGCAGTGTATGATGGGGCCCTAAAGCACTTTTTATTACCTCCTTCAGGGTCTTGCTGTAAATAAACTTGCATGGATTATTGTATCAAATTGATAAACACCTTTAATTGATGACTGTTTAATCATTTACTGTAAAGTGGCTGGTTAATTAAGTGATCCATTCAGGCTGTCTGCATACTGTATATCCCCAGACAACTTGAAGGCAAAAAGCCAATTACACTGATGGACACAAACACACACCTGTCACACATCAATCAGCAGTCAATCTGTGTGTGTGTGTGTGTGTGTGTGTGTGTGTGTGTGTGTCCTGTGATGGCCGAGTGCTGAGCAGAGGTGCAAGATTAAAAAAACAACCAGCTCATCTCTGACCCCTGGCTCATTGTGGGCCTCTGCAATTATCCCAGATAAAAGCAGCAGAGAGTCTCTCTTTCCATTATTCAGCCTCTCTGTGCAGGAACTTGACGTCTCTCTCCTCGTGATGGACAGGACAGAAGAATACGTGTTCAGTGACAGGGCCAGGGCGGGTCAGCCTGCTGCAGAGGGGGCCAGCTGGAGTGGGCAGCTGTAGTGTCTGTAATGAGTGTCTAGTGCGTGCTGATGGACGGGTAGGTGGGCGTTTGAAGGAGATTATAGCTGAGCACGCTCTGCTGCTTCATCGCTGCTTCATCGCTGCAGCGCTTTAATGTAGTGACTAAATGAAAGCAGGTGGCTCACGAGCTGCAGCTCCTCTTAAAATTCTCTAAGAGTTTGTGCGTGCCACACTCTGAATGTTCTCAAGACGGATTTTTAATTAAATGTGTCCACCTCTGAGAGTTTGTCTACATGCACACATTAATCCAAGTACAAGTGATAACTGGATATCATTCGGAAAGTGCACACCTCAAACTTACAAACATTAATGTGTTAGTTTAAATCTCCTCTTAAAGCTTACTTCTACTCGTTTGCTCTCAATTCATCATGAGAGTTGTGTGGTCTCTGTTTTTTAAATTTGGCTTTTAATTTTATTTTTAATTATATATTTTTCCTGTGTTTTATGTGTTTTTACCCTTTGACTTCCAAACTAAGAAATACATTTGCAAAAAAATATTTGTTGATAAAATTGTTTTTCTTCCTCTTCATTTAGCAACATTTCAAGTTTTATTTTTCAAATTACCCATTCGGGAAGCAGACATGTTGGTCAACCAGCTGGTCGGCTTGCCTGTTCAGGTTTATCCTGGGCACAAATAGATTTCTTCCATTTCTGCAACAATTTTTTTTTTTTTTTTTTCGCGTAAAAACATTACAGAGAGCAAAATTTAGATATTTAGCAGTTGACACAGTTTTCTGAGGAATCATAGATCATTTTTTATCATCGAATTTATTTCTTTTAACTAAATTATGATTGTTAGAGGATCTGGAGATATGTGGAAACATTTTTTCTTACTCCAATGTATGTTCTTACTGTTAGATTTCTGAGGAGCTATGCAGCAGTGATTCACTTAAATTTTTTCTAATTTTCAAACAGTTATATTCATTTACAGCAGCACCAGCCAGAGGATACATATTGGTGTTACAAACACTATTCAGAGAATTGAATAAGGAAAAACAAAAAAATTAAATACAGTGGTAAGGAAGCAAAATGTCAACCACACGGTTACAATGCCAGTCAAAGGATTAATGAGTTTTTATGTTTTTATAGTACTCCATTACTTGGTTTTGATTCTTTGTTTTAATATTGTATTTTTGTTTTATTCTGTTCCTGCTTGGTAGTCACTGCGCAGCATTGTGGTTAAACTGATTAAATGTGGATGTAAACAAGCTGGACCACATGTGGCCCACATGCAGTAGAAGGAGGCCACATGTGGTCCAGCTTGTGGTGATTCTTAGATCAGGTTCTCCAACAAATGTTTTTAAGTTTTTTTGTTTGCAGCCAATTTTCCATGAGCCCTTTAAATTTAAGCTTTATGGGTCAGCAGATTCGGAATAATTTGTGTATCTGGATCAGTCTTGGTTCTGTGGTAGAACCTGTCATAAAGTGACCCTGTATTTATTTGCCAAGCACTTTGAGCTTTTTTTGTGGGGTTACAAAAATGTAGAAAATGTGTCTATCCTGACCTGACACACCAGATGGACCGTTCAGTATACTCTACAGAATTTATATTCACTAGTCCATCTGAGCAACAGCCCATACAAAGTGTTTGAGAATGGGCAGAACCTTTAGGAAGCAAATCTAGCAGTTGACTGGATGGATGATCACTCTGTCAGTCACATTCAATCAGATAATGTAGTAGGCGGGCACTACCATCATGGTGTAAAGGACAAATTGTGAGCCCCTTTGTCGAACAAACTCTCGCAAAACATGTCGGAAGTGGAGTGCTGGGGACTTAATGGTTGAAACAGATAGAATGTTTGGAGTATATATGGAGTGTTGCTCAGATAAGCTAGTAAAATAAGTCCCATGGATTTGTGGAACAGTCCATTTGGCCGATCAGGTAGTCAGTGTGACTGAAAAACTTGTTTGAAATGCAAAATGATGACACTTTAGTGTGACTGAAAGGTGTAATTTATCCTAATCACTTGATTAAAATAATTAATTCACATTTAAAGACTGACAGCTTTTCTTAAATGTTTCTCTGTAGTTTTTGGTAAATGTCCATTTCCAAAAAAAATGTAATTTTCATTTTTCAGTTGAGCGTCATAGTTTCTGTAATTCTATCCACACTTATGTTTCTTCTCCTTTTGTCCCAGCAGCCTCGCTGCTTTCTGATCGGCTGTGTCTGGGCTGTAATCTAAACTTGAGTGACAGTCTCCTGTAAGACATCCCATCATGAAACTACAATCACACACTCAGATGTAATTTCTTCTCATTCTTCAAGAACAATAGTGGTCACGTCAGAGCCTGGTGAACCTGAATAATTCAGGGCAGAGATGTTTTATGTGCAGTTCAAAGCTTTTCCTGAAACTGAAAGCAGGGCTAGAAGCCTGCAAACCACAGAGAAGAAATGCATTAAAGGTAATTATCAGAACCACGAGTGAGCGAGCGCGGTGAGGCAGAGAGATGAATCTGAATGCCGTGGCTGCTCTAATGTGAGATTGAATCATGACATCAGTTCTTTTTCTTTTATGGAGGAGCCATGGAGGAAAACGTTATGGCAAATGTAATATTGAGAGACTGGAGACAGGAAGAGGAGGCAGACTGAGGCACAGAGATAAAATGTGTCAGGTAAACTCTGCAGATGATTTGATATTGTGAAAACAAACAGTTAATTGAAAGCAGAGCCAAAGGTGCAGCAGCAGGTGTGTGGTGTGTCTGGGACAGGGTTGCCAGGTTTTCTTAGTATCAGTTGAATGTACAATTCTATATTTGCTACAACTTGAAATTGAAATTTTTTTCCGCTCACAGAAAAAAAACTCATAGTGACACAGAAACTGCATAAAACAAGATTTGCCCCAGTTTGATCCACGTGTTCCAAAACTAAACTGAATTGTCCCCTTATACCTAAATTGCATGCTGTTTTATCACCAAATGTTTATTTTGTACTTTGGCAGGATTGTCTACACAAACACTGAAAGCTGCAATATTTTTACAGTACAAAACTAAAAGAAACCAATGAATGCATGGAAAATAACAGAGATTAGCATAGATGCTAACAACTTGAGTAGCAGTTTTATCAGATCTGGACCACTTTTCTACATTAAATGAAGCACAAACAACAATGAAAGCATTCCTAGATATAAATGATATTTTTCGCTCCACTTCCAACATGTTTTGACTAGAGGGTGATCAGTATTTTGTATTTTACACCGCAACAGTAGCGCCTGCCTGCTACATTATCTAATTGTCCCATGATGAATGTGATTTACAGAATGATCGTCCATCATTTTCCTGATATGCTTTTGGAAAATTCTGCCCATTCTTAAACACTTTCTATGGGCTCTTTCCAAGATGGACTAGTGAATCAGGTTACTGTGATTCATATTGTATGATTTGCAAATTGGCCAATGTGTGCTAAAGGACCATTTATTGCCAGTACTGACAACCGATGCATTCCTGGTCTTGAGCAAATGTATATTTGGCAGGAAAATGAAGGCAAACTAAAGGACAAGGTTAAAACAAACAAACAAAAATGAACAGGGGGGAAGATTCTCAAAATGATGGACTTGACCTTGTGTTGGGGGCACTCAAAGGCATGTAAGTGAACAGCATGCAGATTTAATTTAACTAGCCAGCACTGACAAGAACATTTGTTGTGGTTTGAAAAGAGTTTGTAGAGTCTGAATTATCTTTGGATTTTTTTGGACACATTAAAGAAACTTTGAAATTTGATGAAGTACCCAAATTTCTTAAATCCCCCCATCTTGTTAACTGTAAAGGGTTGCTTATAAAATGCAACTTCTGGGCTTGTTTCCATGATCCTTGGTGCTTGTTTTCCCAATGAAGTCTGGCAACACTGTTCAGAGACAGAGAGCAACTAGGGGAGACATTCAGAGAGAGTGTGAATTGAGTACACAAACCACTTTGCAGGGATCACAAAGTCCATCTCATCTATATGCTAAAACTCTTCTCCTTTAGCTCAACAACATCATGAAAGCTCCATAAGCTCTGCTCTGCTAATTCAAGGTTATATTACATCTACCCAAACTGCATTCTGACTGTCATCATCGGATGCAGCAGACGCAGCCTTTTTGTCAAAGCTGATCTGATTCTGCCTCCTCCCGTCGATGAGAATAATCCTATTTCCCCGGAACAAAAAGCTCATATTTCATATCAGTGCTGGTGGTAAATTAGTCTGAGGCCCGGGCATGGAAAATGGACATGATAGCCCATATTTATGGGTGAATTGGGTTATGTGGCTGCCAAACACAAATGGAAGAAAACCACCGGTATTCTCCCTAGTGAATGGAGAGAAGACCAACAGCCAGTGTGTACATTAAACAGTGGAGCGGCGGGGTGAATATGGGTTTAGCATCCCTGGGACATTTTGTACAATTGAAAAAGTCATTAGAAAACAGCTGCGGATCGTAATGTTTCAAAACACATCAGAGGAAATCTGTGCTCTCGCTCTCTGTCTGACTGCCTTCACTCTTCGCCTGCAGTACAAAATCAGTGCACCTCCCATCGTGATTTAAAAAATCAAACAATGCCCGCAGCACGCTGCTCCCACAGAGCGCTCACCCACAAATTGAGCTTAATTGTCCCCTGAGAGTGTGCATTTGTAAATATTGGAGCAGGGAAACATGATTGCAAAAGAGAACTCAGGTGTGAGCCAGATATTGTTTTGTGTGATCAAGAGGAAAGGAAAGTCTCCGGGTCTGTACACAGAGCTGTTTAAAAGCAGGATTTCTAAGCTCCTGTGATGTTTTGCTTTCACTATTAATGTCAGAGGAGCCTTAAAGGGATATGTCAGTATTTCTGAAGTTGGGTTGTATTAGGTACTTGACGATAGAAAGTGAAGTGGCTGAAAGGGCTCCTGGCAGCACAGAGTCTGCTGGTAAAGTACACTGCTGCTAATGAGTGCAGTTATTTTGTGGATTTGTGTGAGGGACTGATCTCACTTTTGAAGTCTTGGGGTGACATACAATTTCTAAGAAAATATAGAATTCTGGTTCATTCATCCAGTTTTGATGACTGCTAAATTATGTTTACAATTACTTAAATCCCAAAAAACTTCAAGTTTTCACAAGCTGAAGTGCCCCTGATCCACCTCTGCTCTCACTCTGCCTATGATGCTCTGTTAGACACCCTGCCACACATTAGTTGGCTGGCTTACTTTTTGTTTATTTGCCAGTTCAGAGTGGGTCAGCACCATTTTTAGGCTGGCTCACCAACTTGAGCCAATGGGCTTGAACTCCTGGGGAAACAGAGATAGGAAGTCACAGGAGTGGGTCTATTCTAATCTGACACACCAGATGGACCATTCAGTATATCTCACCAGTCCATGTGGTACACAGCACATAGAAAGTGTTTGGGGAGGGCAGAACCTTTTCAGAAGCATATCTGGAAGGTGACTGGATGATAGTTGTGTCAATCACATTTATTATGGGCCAATTAGATAATGTAGTAGGTGGGCACTACAAAATTTGAGCTGTTGAACAAAATCTTGTCAAAAGATGTCAGAAGTAGAGTGAAAGTATTTCGACAGAGAAATGCTTTCGGGGTTGTTTGTTTTTCCATTTAATAAAGTAATGTGGTCCAAATCTGATAAAACTGCTATTTGAACTATTAGCATCTAGCATCTAGCTAGCTGCCTGGGAGCTCAGGTCCTCGTTATACTTCACATTATCCATTATTGCACAGAAATATAAAGTGCATGTTGTATTGCACATTACCCTACTACCCAAGATGAGTAAAACTGTGTGAAGCTAACATGTCCTTACGACTCAAAATCTCTGAGGAATGCTTTGCACCTTGTTGAATTTATGCCATGGAGAATCACAGCAGGTCAGGAGAAAAGGGGGTCCAATTGCGTACTAGCAAGGTGTGCCTAATAAAGTGGCTAGTAGGTGTTTGTGCCCTCTTACGAGAGTTAACTCTGGCTCGTTGCACCACATTAGACTGTTTGAATAACAGCCATTTGTGTGAAAGGCAGCATAAGGCAGAGCTCCAAAAGCCACATTTACTCCGTCGTGCTGCTGTGAAAGAGGCGGCTTATTACTGCAAACTGGTCTTTCATCCACGCTCCATCATTCACACAGCGGTATCACAGAGATTTTCAGTGATGAATGCACTACTCTCTGATCTCTGCTCGGGTTATGCTCAACAGAAACACTTTTAAACTATGCCAATGAATTCAAGGCATCCCTTCCCTAACAAAGGTCAGGCTTAAAATGAGCAAGTCTGCAGGGAGCCACGTTATTTCTTCCCAAGTACACAGGGCACACTTCAATCAATACACCGCCAAGCCTCAGTGTGTGCTTGATTTGTGTGTTAACTTTGGAGTCTCGCTAGTAGAAGACTGAACTTTTGACACCATCTTTGCTTTTTAATGCTGCATTTTTCTTCCATTCACAAGTGGAGATGAAATGGAGAAACTCACGAACAATACACTCCAAGATTTTCCCTCTAATGCATTTAATCGTTAAATTGAGCTGAGTCCAAGGTGGGCTGAAAAAGAGATGCAAAACGTGAAAAATGAGACGGCCATGCAAGAGCAGCAGAGAGGTAGATGGTGGCAGGGAGAGGAGCTGGCCGTGAATACTGATGGGACAATCATTTGTGTTTCGATTGTGCATGGAGAAAAGCCAGTCAGCCCAAGAAGAGTGGGGTGAGACAGAAGTCATATGAGGAAGCAGAGCTGAGCTTCTGGGAGGACGACATCTGGCGCTGTTTCTCAGTGGTTCTCCGTCATGTTTCTGCAAGTTCTTGTTTGTGTCTGTGGGAATTACTGGGAGCACAGGGGAGTTATCTGGAGGAAAATATAGACATCAATGTTCCAAAACGTGCAGTGTAATCTGGAACACAGCTAAGTTGTGCTTTCAGTCATAAATCAAATTTCCCCAGCTTGAAAAAAGCTTCAACCTTATTTTGGAGGCACATCTGTCTGCTTTATGGACCTGCTCCATCTGCATATTTGAGCTGCCAGAGATAGAATGACATTTAGTGCTGAAAAGTTAAAGTTCCACCTAAAGATAATAACTTTTTAACACGTGTTAAGACCTCCCGACAGCTCAAACACTAGATTCATGGGGCTGACGTGTGTCCAAGCTCCAACTTTTGACATTATGGCCTCAAGTCAGGGCATTCCTGTGTATGCTACATATGGTCATAGCTGCCGCAGCCCCGTCTCTTTTCATAAATTTCGATAAAGAAAAGAAAGAAAGTTCAAAGTTCAAAAGAAAGTTTGATTTATGAATATGGTTGGGAATCAAAGGCCAGTTCCAGTTGAGAATTGACAACAAATTGGTGAAGGAATAAATATCATTAGTCAATTTCTTATCAATTCCCTTATCAATTGCTTTCACAAGAATCTGGATGACTCCAAAATTGAGGATGTCTTGCTCCTTTCAGACACAATCCGCCCAAAGGAGGTCTAAGAAGTGAATTTGCCAGACAAGATACAGAAGCAGTCAAAGGTGTGGCTTAAAGGGATAAACCAATGTTTTTACTGTTTTCATGTCTTGCCTCAGTCCCGAGTCCATGACAAGCAAATGGACACCATTATTTCAACTTTGCGTGCAGTAACAAGAAAGAGATGGGCAGAGGTCGCCCACAGCTAATTAGCTTAGCTTAAACACTGTGAGTCAATGTGTAGCGTTAGCCTGTATCTGTCTACAGTCAACAGATAAAGTCTTAAGGAACTCTAAATGGTCCTGTGTGTTTGTTGTGACTCATTTTTTTTAACCGCGTTATGTTACATTCCTATTTTGAGACTAAGATGAGCACTTTATGTAATTTTAGAAAGAAATACTAATATACATCAATAAGGGAATTGATAAAGGAATCAATAAAGGATGAGATTGATAAGGAGCCTCAATAATTCACTCTTGGTAAAGTATCTAGAAGAAACATTACTGTGTCATAAACAGAAACTGCCTCTTAAAGTGGAACTAAAAAAATATTTGGTGCAAAAAAAAACAAACATCTAGAGGAAAAAGTGAAAAGATTTGAATAATAAGCTGAGAGACATTGTCCCTCCAGCGTGTCCTGGGTCTTCCCCGAGGTTTCCTATTTGTGGGACGTGCCCTGAACACCTTCCCAGGGAGACTTCCCGGAGGCATCCTGATTAAATGCCCATTAAATGTCACTACTTACAACTCGCGACCATTGGTGAGGCTAGGAATGAAGATCGAGCTGTAAATCGAGAGCTTCACCTTTTGGCTCAGCATCCTCTTTACCACGATGGACCTGTGCAGAGTCCGCACCACTGCTGATGCTGCACTGATCCACCTGTCAATCACCCGCTCCATCCTTCCTTCACTTGTGAACAAGACCCTGAGGTACTTAAACTGCTCCACTTGGGGCAGGATCTCATCACCGACCCGGAGAGGACACTCCACCCTTTTCCAGTCAAGGACCATGAACTCAGATTTGAAGGTGCTTATTCTCATCCAAGCTGCTTTTTGGCATACTTTTATTTATTTCTCCTCATATCCAAGGCTTGACAAAACCATATTCAGATGTAGAGAGGCTGGTTCATCATTGATCTGTGAGCGATGTGTCCAAAGTTCTTTGAGTTTTAAATTTTGTTTTTTTTTGTTTTGTCTCAGTGGTCTGAAGACCTCACATACATTAATCTGACATTATTACAGCAGTAATATCTAGAAAGCCCAGGTTGTCTTGAAATAAAATGTCTTTAACTTGATCGTTCTTGATAGGGTTGGAGTTCTGCATGCATTAATACAAAAAACATCCGAGTGGACTGAAGATAACAGAAAATGGCTTGGAGCTTCAAGAGTTAAAATGTGTTTAGGGACATAAAATGATGACACTCACAATGCATGTACAACCTTTGCACTCATTTCATGTCCCAAAGTTATAACAAAGGCCTGTTATGGGACATAGATTCACTTCCACTGAGCGGATGTTTATATTTCAGCCTATCAGTCATCGTTTTTCATCATTAACACGGTGACAGCAGCAGGAATCTGTTTGGTGTGACTTGGTGTTAAGCTGGACAGATTTTTATCAATATTTCTGCTGTCAGGATTGATTTGAATGAGCGGGTGGCAAACTACTGCCTAACAGTCCTCCACACTCAGCGACAGTGTGTGTGTGTGTGCGCGTCCAGGCCCCAGTTCATGGAGTCTGTCCAGGGTTCCACAGTAGTCAGTTCTCACAGGATTTTTGACCCTCCGTCGGGAATTAAACGATAAACAGACAAGCTTATTCTGGAACAGTATAGCCTTTACCCCACTCCTCCCTCTTTATGTCTGTCTGTTTTACCTTCTTCTCTTTTGCTCCTATCTGTTCATGTCTCTGTCTTTTTCTCTCTATCGCTGCACACTTTGCCATTTTAAGACAGATTTTGGGGCTGATTTTCCCCTCCATGCAGTAGAAAGTGATTGTTTGTCCAAATAAATCTCAAGTATGTGGTGTCACCATAGGCGTCAGTTTAGTGGGGGAAGGGGGGGATCTGTCCCCCCCACTTTTTGTCAGGGGTCATTTTGTCTCCACCACACACAAATCCTTTACATGTAACCCATTGTAACCCTAGTTATTTTCAGACTATAGAAAATTCCGACGCTCCTGAACGCACCATCTGCATTCGTATCATTCACCTGAGAGTTGCAGAGAGATGCAGCAGACCTTCACGAGGATAAAAAAAACGTGCAGCTGCTGTAAATTTGCATCTGTGCCAAGTTAAAGCTCCTGCCCAGAGTGTGTTTTCTCTTCTGATAATACCTGTGGTGAGTTAAAAAAAACTGAGGTGTAAATCCTGTTTAGATGTAGGTGATATATTTGACATGCTGATTTCAACATGAAATTCAACATTGTTGTGGGTTCGTAATTCATATAAAGATGTTGGCCCAGTTCTCAAGAGGTTTTTATTCAATACATGACAATCACTTAAAACATGAAATACGTCTACGCATTTTATAGCAGTCATACCAAAAGTAAAATCAATTATCAGGCATGAAAATCCCTCACCTTTCGGTGAAATTTGCCGTTTTGAAATCAAATTAGGTGACCTACGTGAATCGTTCAAATCTAATGAGATTTTTTTTTTTTTTTTGGGGGGGGGGGGGGGTAGGACGGGACATGGAGGTATAGCAGAGATGATCAGTGAACTGGGAACATGTGCACATGCCTGAAGGGAGCCTTGACTTCAATAAAAATATTCACTCCACAAGCGCGAGACCACGGAAATATTAGTGCAAAGGGCTACTCTGTGTGCCGGTGAGCATAAAGACGCGCAGTGCACGGGACAGGGATCCTGAATCACTTTGTGTGTTTATTGTAATTCAAACGGTGTCTCGTTGGCTCATGTGCACGGTTTAAATGAACACAACGATTTAAAAAATGACGAGTCAGCCTTTTGGTTGATTAAATCTCAAGTTTCCTGAGCAGTCCAGCTCTGGTTTTCACTTTTTCTAAATGATAAATTCACCCTGCGGTATCCTGCATCTCTTACTCTTCAAGATATAAAAGCAATCTGTAAAGGATCAAGCTCCCAATGCAGTCTACTAGTGCAGTGGTTTTCAACGTGTGGGTTGAGAAGTGGGTCTCAGAGCTGTTTTCAGTGGACGGTGTATAAATCAGGTAAAATCGTCTTCAGTGTTCAGAGGCCCTAAGCGGACAAACATCCATACATTTTTTTTTCACTCTGTTGTGCTGTATCAGGTATATTAGCTGTTCTCTCAGGATTTCGACATATCCTGTTATCTTAGCATATAAATTTGGGTTTTCCTATGATAAACTTTTGACTTGAGATATCTAAAAACCAACCAAAATATAAATGTTATGATGGGAAACATAGTGAGTAAGATTTATGGATGTATGATCTCCCTGGGCTCTCATTATTGTTTATTGTTTATAACATTTTATCTCCAGTCTCTTTGCACAAAAAATATTTTTTTTCAATCTTAGGTCCAAACTGCAATGTTATTTCACTAAACAAATTAAAGTGGTTGATCTTTTTGAGATTTGGGTCATGGTGACTGTTAAGAAGGTGATTGTTTCTCAGGATAGAGCTGTAGGAGCCATCCCTTCAGTGTATGTTTTATCTAAAAAGTGAAAATATCAATGTTTCCTTCCACTTCCCAGATTCACTAATGATAAAAGCTTTTATGCATTTCCAGCAAACGGACAGTCACCCCAGAATTTAATAGGTACTTTATTATACATTCATACAGTCTTGTAATTCTGCTTGATTTTTCTCTCAAAATGCCTCAGATTGATGGTCTTGACTCTGGTTCATCTTTAATTTTGTTGACTGCTAGAGAATGCTAACCTTGTGCAGCAGCTTGATCTGCCTGGTTTATTGTCTGTAAGCAGGAAGATCCATCTTGCCAAGCTCCAATCTACAACGATTGTGAGCAGCCCAATTTGCACTGCCCAATCAGCATCCTTTAGAGCAAGATGAGGTGGGAGATACAAGTGAGACCATAGCAGGAAGTGACTGCTCATAAAGAGATTAGCATAGATGCTAACAGCTTCATTAGCCGTTTTGTCAGATCTGAACTGAATTTCTTTATTAAATAAGAAGAAACAACACTGAAAGAATTTTTCCATAGAAAGGATATTTTTGTTCCACTTCTGACATTTTTAAGGAAAAGTTCATTTTACATAATGGCTCATGTTTTGCATTTTAAACTGCTGCAGTAGTGCCTGCCTACTACATTATCTGATTGGCCCGTAATCAATGTGATTGATGGAATGGATGTCCAATCACCCAGTGGATATGCCATTGAACGGTTCTGCCCATTCCCAAATATTTTCTATGGACCATTGAAGTGTATCAGTGAAGTGAGTCATAGGACTGTAGCGCACCAATTGGCTCCATCTATGAAGGACAGGATGACCAAAATAATTTAATAAGTGCATATAAAAAAATTAAACACACAATAGTCTGATGTACTTTCCTTTTCTTTGGGGGGGGGGGGATATGCGATATGTATATCGCACAAGAATCTTTATTTAATTCCTTTATTTCCCAACGCTGTTCACTCCAAAAGTGGAGGTAATATTTGTCTCTTTTTTTAGAGTTTATATTAAATGCATTAGATTTAGAGAGAGAGCACGAACCTCTGTCAAGGTGTGTGCGGTCAGTGGCCTCCCAGATTAATCTGTATGAACCTCTGATCCAGAGTGAGGTCCAGAATAGAAAATCAGATCTGGATCTTGACCCAGATCCAAACTGAACTGTGGTTTTGAATTGACCCACATGCTGTTCATCTGCATACATGTTTTCAAAGCATTACTGATATTCTTAGCTGGGTTATTTGCAAAAATATGAAATATTAATAAATCCTCACAGCTCATGACCAAATTCTAATCACTTCCTCCTTGTGCCATGACCAACATTCCCACAAATTTGATTAAAATTCTTTGGCCACTTTTTGAGTTATCCTGTTCACAAACAGACAGCAACAGCAAACAGCAAAATCAAACCCTTCTTGGTGGTGTAATGCAAAGATTTTCAACAATTCGACACAATCTCTATTCTTGTTTAAGCAGCTGTGATAAAAATGTGCATGAATTTGACTTTCCACAAAACAATAGACAGGTATGTAAAGATGGACCCACCTAAATTTTCCCCAATTGTCTTGGCTGCTTAATGACAGGAAAGTGCTCCCTCCTGCTCACCCTAATGTTTGTTATGGGATCCCCCACAATTGTGTGATAAACATGCAGTCCTTACTAGTTATATTTCAAAGGTTATATAAATCAAAATTTTGCGTAACATGGAACGTGTGAAACAGATTGTTTTTGAGAATTTGGGGACCTTTTCTGGATAAGTGTAACATAACTCCTCATCCATAGAGACCTTTAAAGGGGTCATATCATGCAGAAACAAGATTTAATACTTACAAATAATGTTGTTTATTGAATTGCCGACTCTACACCTCCAGAAAATCCCACAACATGAGATCTGCTCATGTCCCTGATATCTGGGAGCGAGATTTCCTCCCCTGAAAACGTCTCAAAGCGAGATCTTCAAGAGATTTCCCGCAACCTGACGTCAGGTATTTTCAGTCTCTTCTCACTGGACAAGCCTGAGAAAGCAGCTCCTCCCTGCAGCTCCTCCCCAGTAATGCCTGAAGCACCGAGCTGCAGCTAGGACACACCCACCAAGCTCAGCCGTTTACATCCTCTCCAGGACCAGCAGTTTCAGTAGTAGTTTCAGTGTTTGTTTTCTGTTGTTTCCCTGAGCTATATACTTGAGAGAAGACATGTCTGGGAAGGGTCTTCATCTGTGTTTTTTTGGTTGTGGATCAAAATCACAACTATTTTCACTTCCAAAGAATGAAGACACCAGAAAGCAGTGGACAGCCCTTGTTTCCTCGGATCAGCCGCTGTCTCAGCTGTTTCTGTGTGCTCATCATTTTACCCCAGAGGGCAGTTTGATGCAGGATTTGCATCTCAACTGCTGCTCAAACAAGGAGCAGTTCCCTCCATAAAGACTGTCCACAGAGACCCAGAACCACAAGCGGTAAGTAATGTAATCAGAGGAAGTAATGTAAATAAAGCCATGATGTAATGTCGAGCTAATGCTAAGCTAGTTAGCGTTAGCGTCAGCTGTGTTGTGTAAATTCAGACTTGTAGAGCTCTTTTACGACCACACGGTAGCTAAAAAAGTAAAACTCACACACGGTGCTTCAACCTCTGTTACCTAAACTCATAAATAAATATATGATATAATGTTGAGCCAATGCTAAGCTCGTTAGCGTTAGTGTTAGCATCAGCTGTGTTGTGTAAATTCAGACCTGTGGGGCTCTCTTACGACCACGCAGTTGCTCAAAAAGCAGAACTTACAAACGGCACTTCATCCTTTGTTACTTAAATACCTATCTTTTAATCATTATGATGACCATGTCTTTGAAAAGGTCTGCAAACCCCCCTCAGCTGCTGAAAATAATGGGAAGCTATTGTTAGCGGTTTGACTCGCTGTTGTGTGTAATCACATAACTAATGTGGGCTTTTTTTCTACTTAAAAACTCATCTGTATTCATGGAGATGTGCATAATCGATCGGCGAATCAGTAGCCATTTTAATCATGTAATAAAGGCCAAACAAAAGTTTAATGTTAACTGCAACGTCTATCTGCGGACAGCCGGGGCTAGTAAACAATGCACTTCCGTATGTCACGCCTCCGCTCGGCCTCGGCACCCCCTCCGCTCCGCCTCCTGCTCAGCCCTCACAGAACTGGCCAATCAGAGGACAGAGCACACGTGGTCTCAGTTCTCACGTGTACTCTGTCTGAATCAGAGCGTTTTGAGGGAGAGCCTGAAAAGCGGCTAGAGAGAGGCTTTTGTAAACGCAATTTTGAGGCGAAGAAGGAGCTTTATGACCTGCAAATCATACAGAAGTACTCCAAATGCATCCCAGATTGGCATAATGACAAGGAAAACAGCATGATATGTCCCCTTTAAGAGTGTTTTAAAATTTAGTTTTAGTCTTGAGTTATAAATATTGTGGCATTTTCAGTCTGAGGCTATTTTAATTAGAATCATCTGACAGTCTTATTGTACTGTTTTGTGTTGTGTTATACTTTGTTTTGTTTGTTGTTGTTAAATTGAATATTGAAAATAAAATATTGAAAAAACCTGCAACATGCCACCATGTACTAAAACAAACAACAGGGGCCCACTGGGCCCTGTGGGGCCCACTGGCCTGGGGGCCTCCTCGTGAGGTGCTGGAGTTTTCTGTGGCTTGCCTCCTGCACCCCGGAGCTGCTGGATCTGTGCGTGGTCGGTGGGGTCTGGAGGTGGCGCTGGCTGCCACCCGCGGTGGCACCTTGGCCGGCCCCGGGGCTTTGGGGTGGGGGATTCCTCCGCGGCGCGCCCACACCTCTTCCTTCCTGCTGTCTGCCCTGCGGCCCCTTCCCTCCTCCTTCCTCCTCCCCTGCCTCCCTCTCCCCCTTGCAGGGGGCTGGGAGCCTCCTGCTGCCTGGGGGTCTGCTGCTGGGGCTGGGCTTGCCTCCGAGTGGGGGCTCCGGCTGGTGTGGGTACCCGGTCCTGGGTGAGGCAGTTTCTGGAACAGCTATGGGGCGGGGTATCGTCGTGGTGGGTGTCGTCTGGTGCCAGTCCTGCCTCCCCCGGTGGGTCGGGGCCTTGGGTGGGCGTGGGGACTCGCTGGCCCGGGGCCCTGGGGGGTCCTGTGGTCTTCCCGTGGGGAGCGGCGTCCCGGGCGTGGTCCGCCTGGGTCGGGTCTTCAGTGGGTGTTGGGTTGTTGGCTCTGGTGCTGCGGTCCGCTGGGGGGTGTGTTCCTGGTGTGCGCGCCTGGCCGCTGGGGCCCGTCTGGGTCGTCTCCTGCAGGTCCTGGGGCTTGCTGTTCGGGGGGCCATTTGGCACCGCTCCCATGCCCCCACTTTGTCCTGGCCAGTTCGGGGCCGGCCCTCGCTAGCCTAGCCTCTTAATTTGCACCTCACTACTCACACACTGCACTCTTGTATATATTCTCACCTGGGCACACACACAACATTTAGGGTTCTTGGAGTCGGGGGAGTAGGGGATCGAATACCTCGCCCCCCCCTGCCCCTCTCGTCCTCCAATTTTAACCGCACTACATACACAAACTTGGGAGGGTGGGGGTGGGGGTGCTGGGGGAGGGGGAGCATAATCTGGTTTGGGTTGTGACCCCTCTCTGCCTGCCTCTCACCTGCCTCACCTGCCCTCTGTTTTTATTGCACCACGACATCCACTTGTCTGGGGCAGGCAGAGAGAGGGGGGTTCGGAGGGCTTCCACTTGACCTGTTTTTCCCCAGTTTTAATGCACCACATCACACTTAGAACTGTACTTAGGCACGGTGAAGGGAAAATGTATCTTTGTCGGGGATCAAAGATACAGAATAACTGGGGGGACAAGGGGTGGATCACTTGTTTAAGCTTGGTGCGGCTGGTGGGGTCCGGCCCCTTATGGCTGGGATTCTGTGCTGGGAAGCACCTTTCTATCAAGTGGGACGGTGTCAGTGGCTTTCGGGCGCAGCTGGGCTCTGGTGCCTGTGGGTGGGGGCCTGGGGCGGCTCCTGGGGGGCGGGTGCGCCCTTCTGGGTTTCATGTCTCTCGGTGGCCTGTGGTGCGGGATCCATGGGCCTGTCGCTCGCTGGGGACCTCAGTGTGGGTGGCTGCCTGTGGGTTGCTCTTCTGTGCGGGTGGTCTGGGGGCCTCCTTGGTCCTTCGGGCATCAGTCTCCAGTGCTTCTCTTGGCCCTGGCTCCTCTGGGGGGAGGGGCGTTGGCTCGACCTCACCACCGCACATCCCGCCTCATTCTGCCCCACCCAAAACCTTGCTGCGACTGGGACCCGGACCGACATAAGATCGACAGGGGGCCCCTTTCTCCGGGGGGATTGCCTGGTCCCGGGGAATCTGGCTCCTGGGGGCCCCTGGCCTGCCGTGGGGGGGTGGGGGTGGCTTGGGGCCGGGTGGACGGGTGGTTGGTGGGGGCGAGTGCCGTATGCGGGGGGTGCTGCCTCGGACCCCCTGGTGGTGTCCTTGGTGCCTTCGTGGGGATGGGTTGGTGCCCCTTTGGGTCCTGGGGCTGTTCCTGGGTCCGGTAGCTTTGGGGGCCCGTGTGGCGGGTTTCGGGTGCCCTGGTGGCTTGGGTAGTGCCCTCGGCCGTGGTCTCCCTGGGTATGGGCAACTACTTGGGTATTCGGTGATCACCTCACATGCATGCCTGTACAGATACTCAAGCTCCTGTCGAGACTTACCGTAAAGAAGTGATTTGTTCCGTCAGAACATGCTGAGTCGGTTATTCTCACACATTTTCTCACGTCCTGTGATGCATGCTCCCTCCCTATCCCATCCCTATGGGCCCACCCCCTACTATCAAGACCCCACATCTCTGGTGTCCCTGGTTTCTTACGGCCTTTACCTCCCTCATGAACTTAGATCAGCACAGCACTTGGAATGCTATTTCAAATTAACAGCATTACCTGTCTGTCTTCCTCCCCGTTTGTCTTTTCTCGTCCTATCTGTCACTATTTCCCCTTCTTTCACACTGTGGTGTAACACAGCCCTCCCCTTCAGCTCACTTCGGGGGTTAAATAAAGTTTGATTTGATGGAGTAGCCTACAGGGAGGGCTGGTGATGGTCACTGGTAGCAGTGAATCATACTTACTTATCTCTCACTGCAAAGAAAAAAATGCATTAGTCTTTCCAATGCTGTCATCTGCCACAGTGCTCAGCCAGAAAGATAATGCAGACAAGGGAAAAAAAAAAAAAAAAGAGTGTCTTAAAATTTAGTTTTAGTCTTGAGTTATAAATATTGTGGCATTTTCAGTCTGAGGCTATTTTAATTAGAATCATCTGACAGTCTTATTGTACTGTTTTGTGTTGTGTCATACTTTGTTTTGTTTGTTGTTGTTAAATTGAATATTGAAAATAAAATATTGAAAAAACCTGCACCATGCCACCATGTACTAAAACAAACAAACAAAAAACAAATCCTTGTTTAGACTCCCTGTGGGTGGAAGTTAGCTGGTAACTGGATGGAATTTGGCTGACATTTGCCTTGGAGGGGAATAGGGAAGCAGTTGCATCTGTATAGTGGTATCTATAGTTTTCCTTCAGATGTTTCAATAAAGGCAACAGTGTCATTGAAAATCAGCAACCTCCATCCCTATTCACTGTATCTCTGATTGTCATCCCTCAGCGTCCTCTCCTTTTAATTTTTTTCATCTTTCTATCCTTCCTTTTCTCTCCTCTTCCCTTCTTTAGGACATTTTTGTACTATTCTCACTTGTGTTGTGTCCCTCCAGTTCTTCTGCTGTTACTTGTCAACTATCTCACATTTACTTTTACTCCCCTACTTTTTCTCCCCTGCTTACTTCACTCCTCTGTCCCATCTCCTACTCCTCCTTGCACCCTCTCCAGCCTCTTTGTCCCATCTCCTTCCACGCCGTCCCGTTCCCCGTTTTTCCTCATTCACTTCCAGAAACCTTTCTCCTTTTCACTCCTCTCATTTCCCCTTCCCATTTCTCTCCCTCCTTCCCCTGTCATTATTCATTCCCTTCATCCTCTCTCTTACTCCTTGTGTATTTGGTGACCTCTCCCCCTCAGCAAGTGCTCTGCTAAGTAGGAACTTGTAGCAGAAATATGAAAACAACAAACCAGATGCACGGCAGAGGGATGCGACTGCTGCCTGGAGATAAGAGACACACAGAATTTTGAGGGCCTTCCCAATCACATACATTCACATGAGGGGATATAATGACTACTACGTGTCTGTGGACAGGAATTATAGTGTTACAGGAGGGATTCAATTGCAGAGACCTCCTAAAGGCACTGCATCCATCCACCTATTCTGCTGTTATTTTACAGATAATAAAGTTATCATTCTGATGTGATGCCCTGGAGACGCAATTCAAACCCTTTCACAATCACAGCTCCGTAATACTGCAGCGCCACATCATGCTAAATCTGTTTCCATGAAAAAATAACCACAGCTACATTGACCCAGACATCAGGAGGTTGCAGCCCAGCAATGACAGATTGAACAGGGAAATAATCCATCGTGTTGTTTGGAGCAGACGTGAGCAGAAAAAATGACAGCACAAACAAAGGAGGCTGTTTGAGGAAGCATGGAGGCTTCTTCTTCTGCTGCTCTGGACACAGCCCGCGGCGATATTTGATTGGACAGAGATTACAGTGTTTACTCAGAGGAAGGTCTGTCCATCATAAAACAAAGGTAATGAATGAGGGAGAGTGAAGGACAAGACCAGAGCCCCAGTGGTGACAGTAACAGTGAGCCTGTGTGGGTTTGTGTGCGTTTGTGTTTGTGTGGGTGATTGAATGTATGATTTACAGTCAGCAAGAGCACAGGTGTTACTGTGAAACATTTTGCCACCTGTGAGTGCAGGAACAGGTTTTTTTTATTTAATATCTGTCTTGCATGGAGGCAGCACAGCAGGAAGTGCATGTACCTCACAGCAAGAAGGTCGCTGGTTTGATCCCCAGGTCGGTCAGGGTGTTTCTTTGTGAAGTTTGCATGTTCTTCCTGTGCATGAGTGGGTTCTCTCATGCACAGGAGAGAACCCACCGAGAACCCACCGAGAACCCTGTGCATGAGTGGCTGGCTTCCTCCCACAGACCTAAAACTCATCATCAGGTCAATTTATGACTCCAAATTGCCCTTAGATATGAGTGTGAGAGTGAATGGTTGTCCATCTCTCTGTCACCCTGCGATCAGCTGGCGACCGGTTCAGGATTTAACCCGCCTCTCGCCCAATGTCAACTGGGATAGGCCCTGATAGGGATGAGTGGTATAATGGATGGATGGATGGATGTTTTACATGTACAGTCTGTCTAAATCAGCTGCTAAGGGGCTCTTAACCCAAAACAATAACAGAGGAGTCGAGTTGTAAAGATCAAAAATTTTAGAAAAGGAAGAGACCTAGCGTCATCATTTTTACCTTTCACCAACAAGGTCATGATTTTGGTGTTTGTTGGTTTTATTGTCAGTTTTTTGCTTTGGGAACAGGATGATTAAAAAAACTAAGTGATGGATTTTGCTGAAATTTTTAAGGATGTTGGTCTTGGTACTGTATAGCAGTGTCCATTGGGGCACATCAGCAACATTTCAAAGTCTCCTTTGTTAATCAATCGTCTGACGTCACATGATTGTCTAATTCGTTCTTGTCAATGGTATTAACATTTTTTGGTGTGAAACAGTTTGGGAGTATTCCGTGCCATGAAATGAAGACCAAACTGCATTTTGGCTGCATCAGGTGGAACTTGCATATTGACCAGAGCGATGTGTAAACATATTCAACTGGACTTGTAGACATTAAACTGTGAAGAGAACTGGAGGCTGGCAGAACTAGCATTACTAACATTAGATACAAGATACAAGAAAGTTTATTTGTCATTGTGCAGCAGGTTGCACAATTAAGTGAAATTGTGGCTCCAAGACAAATAAAAAAAACAAACAAAAACAAAACCATTAGACATGGAGGAGTGCAGATGGTACATTCAGCAATCTCACAGCCTGAGGGAAGAAGCTGCTCTGCAGTCTGATGTTACAGTGGATTAGTGCTGTGCAATATTACGATATATACCGTAGTGCGATATAAAAACGTCTACCGTACATAATAATCCTCTGTCGTTTATATCATTATTTTGATGTGTAAGGTATTGGTCTAGCTCTGATGCTGTGCTGACGTTGTTTAAGGCCAGGTTAATGTAATTGCAGCAATGCTACTGCTTTGCGGTAGCATTTTACGTCACCCGCAAGTACCAGTTTACGGCACTGCTAGTGGAGCATGGATGCAACATGGCAGATGCAGAGAGCTCAGCGGAGAACAGAGTGGAAAGAAAGCCCAAAGAGGAGTTGGTGCCAAACCGTAATTCCATGGTTTGGAGTTGGTTTGGATTTAAAAAGTAAGACACCGACCAGAAAATGGTGATCTGTAAAACATGCCGCCAACAAGTCATCAGTAGCGACTCGAACACATCTAATCTTTTCTACCACTTGAAGACACATCATGAAGAACTGTACAGAGACAGCGTGAAGATGTGACAAAGCACTAACGTTACATCAAAACCACAAAGTGATGAAAAGAAAAAAAACACACCAAACGAGTCTAAAAGAATCGTTGACCAAAGGCATCCCATATGACAAGCAGTCTCGCAGACATCGTGAAATTACAGCTGCCATTACTAAATTCATATGTCAAGACATGGCCCCAGTATATACTGTGGAAAAGAAGGTCTTCAGGGCACTGGTCAAAGCACTTGATCCCAGATACAACATACCAAATCGAAAACACTTCAGTTATGTCCAGCTGCCCCGTATGTACGAAGAATGAAGGTGAATGAAGAGCTTAAACATGTGGAATATTATGCATTGACGACAGATCTGTGGACAGGCAGAATCACACAGCCATTTATGAGCTTAACAGTTCATTTTATCAACAATGGCTGGATATTAAGTAGCCGATGTCTACAGACAAGCTACTTCCCTGAAGATCACACGGATGATAGCCACAGCGCTAAGAGAAGCACTGCAGTCCTGGGAGTTGCGTGAAGATATATTAATCTGAGTGACCAGAAACAATGCAACTAATAACATCAGTGCACTGCAGCTGAACCAGTGGAACAGGCTCCAGTGTTTTGGGCACCGTTTGCAGCTGACGATAGATGAGTGAAACAGGACATTAACATGTACCTACATTGTAATTATGTAGTCCAAACAAGTTTTAATGTAAACAGCTAACACTTGCACAAAGTTTGCACCTTCCTCTGTATCCTCTGTATCTTTATAACAGAGAACAGCCTGAAAACACCTCCTCCTCAAACCCGAGCAGCTGTGAAACGTGCAGTTGGGGTCTGCAAGCAGGTGACGGGTGCCATCTCCAATTCATTCAAGAGAAGACGTGACCTGGTGAAGGCTCAAGTTGACCTGGACCTGCCCACTCAAGAGTGAGACCCCCACCAGATGGGGCTCACTACAACAGATGATCAGCAGGTTCATCCAGCAGGAGAAAGCTGTTGCACAGGTATTTAGTGCCTTTTGTATCATACTTGATACGTACTTTTGTGCTGCCTCTATCTAATCAATATGATCAACAAATTTCTAAAAAAAAGACAAATGAATACAATCAGATAAATGATAAAAATATCCTCAAGTGGATTATCAGTTGCCAGAAAACACCTAATGTATCAAATGAGATACAAAAAATATATATGTGTTAAATTTTATGGAAATTTTGATTTTTTAGGATTTCAGTAGAAAGTGAAATAAACATTTCAGCTCCAAAAAGTTAGAATTTTCTGGCTATAATTTGTGTTTTCAGGCATTAAAACGTTTAATATAATGCAGGCCTGCATAATGTGCTCTGCCATGTAGCTTATTATTTTCTGTGTAGCACTTTCGCTGCTTCTGTGTGTGAAATGCACTATATAAATAACATTTGAATTAATTTGCCAGGTCCTCCATGAAGACAAGAAAGTAGGCGTCTGATCCCGACCTGGCAAGACATGGAAATTCTGGAGTCCATGAACAAGGCATTGAGCCCACTTGTGGAATTTACAGATACCTTGTCTGGGGAGAAATATGTCAGTGTGTCATACGTTAAACCCATACTGCACCTCTTTAAGCATGAAATCCTCAAATGTCAGGATGATGATTCCCCGCTCGCTAGAGCCATCAAAGAGGGCATCCTGAACTACCTCAATGACAAATATGACGACAACACCACTGAAAAGCTGCTTGACATGGCTACACTCCTCGAACCTCGATTTAAAACAGCCTACATAAAGGAAGAGAGAATCGACTTCATGAAGACAAGAGCTGCTGCAGAAATGAGCACCTGGTGGCTGGAGGTGAAACAGCAGCACCAGCAGTCTCCATTCCACCACCATCGGCTGTCCCTGCAGCTGCTGCAGATGAATCAGAAGTCCCTGCAGCCAAGAAGGCAAAGAGGAATTTGTCCAGATACTTCAAGAAAGCAGCAGCACCCACAGGCCAAGGCACCTTAAAGACAAGCAGAGCATCCATTGAACTGGAGCTCAACATGTACCTGCAGACAGCTGACCTGGATGCAGAGAAAGATCCTCTTGTTTGGTGGAGGCAGCATGAGGTCAACTTCCCATTAGTGGCAAAACTTGCCAAAAAATACCTATGTGTCCCCGCAACTAGTTCTCCATCTGAGCGTGTCTTCAGTGCTAGTGGGAACATAGTTACATGTAAGAGATCATGTCTCGAGCCTGAAACAGTTGACCAGCTTGTCTTCCTATCTTTCAACCTGTGAAAAACATGAAATAAACATGAAAAAGCAAGAAAGTTATTTTAAGAGGTTGCATTTCATGTCAGAAAAAGCTGACAAACTGGTGTTCCCAAAACTCAACTGAAAAAGTTAATTGATTGCACTTTTATGCGCACTTTTGCTATGTGCAAGTGTTAATGCACAAAATGCAATTAGCGATTTTGCGTGTTAAAAAGTAGGCTACTTGATTTTTTGAAGCACTTTGTTATTACCTCCGCCAAGGAGGTTATGTTTTTGCCGGCGTTTATCTGTCTGTCTGTCTGTCTGTTTGTTTGTTTGTGTTCAAAATAACTTGAAAAGTTCTGAACGGATTTGGATTTTGAAATTTTCAGGAATTGTCGGAAATGGGATATGGAAGAACTGATTAAATTTTGGGGGGGATCCATATCACCGTCTGGATCCAGGAATTTTTTAAAGGATTCTTTAACATTGCCAGATAGGACCATTTTCGCCAAAGTGGACTGAAGCTGCTTGGCAGAGGTCTGCGCTCTCTGAGTGCTTTTCTAGTTGTTATTGTATTCATTTTAATACTTGCACTTTATTGCGTTCCTTTAAAACAGGTCGAATTCTCAGATATTTTGAATAGTATTTGACCACTGGATTTTTGTGTTTTATTTTAATTTGTCTTCTATACATTTTATTTTGTTTTCTACACAAAATGTGTATTATATAAATAAATGGAGAAAAGATAGAGAAATTTGCCATTTATTTCATTTAATTTGAAGGAAAATACTATATCGGGATATATATCGTTATCAGTATATAAAATTTTGTCAATATCGCACAGCCCTACAGTGGATTTTTCTGTACCTTTTGCCTGATGGCAACAGGGTGAACAGACTGTGGCTGGGGTGGGTGTTGTCCTTCAGCGATGCAATGAACGCGATCTGGGCAACTTAGTCATGTTACTGTTTCGCTTTGGATGCGCAACCAGGTCGCGGCGCTCGGTCCCCAAAGTTGAAAAATTTGAACTTTTCAGGCGACTTCGTGTGTGGCTGTTCCATGACAGCCAATCAGCGTTGTGTGACGATACCCGTGACAGTTTTATTCCGGTCACAGTGACAATCTGTGTCTGTGTGGGAACATTAGTGAGTGAGTGCATTAGTTCTGCCTAGACGGGACCACAGAGAACTCCCAACTTGAGGTGCAGCTGACAGACAATGCTGCTGCAGGGCCATCAGCTGCAGTGTTTTGTGGTTGGTAGGTGAGTGAAAAGGATACAGTTGGAATAATGTCAGCTAATACAGCCTATTATATGATATGATATGATTGCGGTTAAACGCGATGGTGACCACATGAGCTATTTATGGACAGGCGACGCAGCTTGAGTGGGCGATGCGATCTCAGTCGCCAGTTCGCGTTCGATGTGAATGTGGCTTTAAGTTTCCTTGAGAAGCTGTTTCTGAGCCTTTTTTTTAAACCAAGGCAGAGACGTGAAGTCCATGACAGGTTCTCTGTTATGTTGACTTCCAGGAACTTAAAACTGCCCACTTGCTCCAACTGAGCTCCTCTGATGTAGACAGGGTTGAGTGTGAGCAACACTTAATCACACAACACAACTTCATCACAGCAACCCTTAATTAGCAGCACTCAAAGCAGCATTAGCTTTCTTACTGTTGTTGTATTTGGCCAAATTCAACCCACAGTTTATTACCCATGCAGGGCTTCTTGAGGGAGTATTGGAGTTTGCCCATCCTGTCTACTTGTGCTTTGTAGACTTGTAGAAGGCCCTTGTATGTGTTACTCAAGCAATCCTAAGGGGTCTCTAGTAAGTGCCATCTGGTTCCTGTATAACCAGAGTGAGAGTTGTGTCCGCATCCTTGCCACTAAGTTAAAAACATTCCTGGTGTGTGTTGGCATCTCAGATTATCTTGTCCCGGGCCCAGCCAAGACTGTCAGCTGGCCTGGTTGTAGGCATTGGACCTGACCTTCAAGGGGGAGCTATGCTGTAAGGTAAAGCTCTAAATTTACCGCTCCATCTTCATCTCAACTCTCACCTATGGTCATGAGCTTGGGTTAATGACTGAAAGAATGAGTTTAGGGATACTTGCCATTGTAATGAGATGTCTCTGGAGGGTGACTCGGCTCAGCCTTGGAGATAGGAGTAGGAGCTCAGTCATCTGGAGGGATCTTGAAGTCGAACCACTCCTCTTTGACATTGAATGGATTCACTAGAGCTGGTGAAACTAGAGTGTTGAAGGGGAGAGGGAAACCTGGGTTTAACAGCCTGACCTTCTGCCTCTGCAACCAGGCCCTGGATAAGTGGAAGAAGATGGATGGATGGATGGATGGATGGATAGATGGATGGATAGCGTTGACTACTTTTTGGTCCACATGCCATTTTTGGTCCCCATTGGTTCAGATGTTTGGCTTGCTTGCGAGACCCCCTGTTTTCAGGTGGGCCAGAGTTCAGTTCTTTTGATATTTTTTTTTCAAAGACCCTAATCTTCTTTCATAGTATTTCACCCTTGAGTCCCACAGAGGCTCAGAGAACCTTCTGTAAACCCTGAGCAAATCCTAGTTCGTGCAGAAAGCTTGATTTCTTTTTTTACAACTCAGTGGGCCAAGAAAGCAGGATACAGCCTGGAAGAGAGGTAAATGTAATTAAAGTAGGAAAAACGAGAGGCACAAGAAGCATTTTTTGACTCCAGTCTTCTGTGTTGAGGGTCATTCCTGCTCCAAAATCTCTTAAACTCAAGGTTCAGTAGAAAATCTCTCGTATAATTATTTGATTTCACTCACCACTGCTTGTGCCTGTCAGTATTACCTTGGTTTAGTTGGTTTACTTCAATGGCCTTTAGTTTTTAATTTGATGCTGCAGAGGTTATTGCATTTTTTATAAATGCTTTAAAACCTCCATAGCTCTGTAGAGAAAAATGATTGTTTGAAAAAAACTGCATTACTGGAGTACACTTTCAATCTACAGACTGGAAACATGCATCAAGGTGAACAATTATGAGTTAAAAGTTTTGAAAAGAGGTGAAGAAACACCTCAGCAGCTGCACCCATGTTCTGAGTAAAAGGAACATCAGTAAACTCAACACTTCACAGACAAGAGATGCTTCATTTATATGCTAAGTGATCTGACAGGATATGCCATCTCTTTAGTATTTTATAAGATTTAGAACTAAAAAGCTACATCTTAGGTGTGCTTTTATGCTTAGAACTAACTTAAACTCATTCCAACAAACCTTTACCCAAGATTTCGAGGCTGTTTTAATAGTTTTAACCTCACTTTAGAGCACAGAACTGGCAAACAGAATGTAAATACTGCACCCATATTAAACCAACCAACACTGTTTAACTGGCAGTTCAAGCCCCTTGGCTCAGGGGACCAAGACGAAGACAAACAGTCGCACGTGTTGTGCTTTGTATAACTCGGACACAGGATCAGAGGGAGCCATGAGCTTGTTTTAAAACCTGAATGAATAGACATTCACAAGAATTATTCTGTTTTGATCAGCTGATTAATTTTGATATTTAAAAACATAGTCTGCTGTGAATCACCGGTTGACACAGTCGCCAATTAAACTGCCACATCTTTGCTGAAAATTGTTGTAAAAACAGTTTTCATAAGGTGCTGACAGTGCTTGTTTTATCCATTGATCATCAGTCTGAGCTTATCTGTTGATTCTGTTGATTACTGATGGTATTTTGTTAGTTTTAACTCTGAATTAAATCCTTCCACAACAAGAAATCAAGTGCTCTTCTGTTCCTCAAGTGTCCCTTGGTTACATACAACATGCAGAGTCAGATAAATTTGCAGTTATGTCCAGAGCACAGGTGGAAGAATGCATGAGCAAAAGGTATAGCAGTGAGTTTACCTCAGGTTTTACTTTTACATTCACCACAGCTGTGACAGAGGAAGAGAGCCTGAGGGAAAAGTCCATGCAGTCAAGCTGCACAGACAGATATGCAAAGATCAAGTCATCCTTTTAATATAAAACATTTTTCAGTCTTGGTTATTCAAAAAAGTGAAATTAAATTAAGTATTTTTGTTTCTTGGGACTAGATGATCTGCGGCCTGTCACCTGGTGGTTGGGGATCTCTGCTATAGAGGGACATCACACCAGTGTGTAATGTTATATACAGATGCAGTCACTTCAATTTTCCCTTCACAGCCAAATGCCAGCCATGTTCCAGCCAGTTACCAGACAACTTCCAGCCAATGAGAGTCAAAATAAGGTTTTGTTTTTTGGTTTGTTTCTGTACTAAGTGGAATTTCCCATGGTAATTAATGTTCTAATTTACATATCCTGTAAAATACAAGTAGTTAGGGTTACATGTATATAATATCATTGTAGGGATCCAAACAGAGCCATGAGGATGGTCCTTGCACTTTCCCGTCATGGACCAGCAAAGGCTCTGCCAATGAAAGTGAGGAAATTTTAAGAGGCTCCATAGTAAAGCCATGAATTAGGCTACCAAATTGTGTGATGTGTAAGGAGGATGATGCCTGATTGGTTTGGATCTTACCTCACAAACAGGAGGACAGAGTGTGACGTCAGTCTTTTTTTTTTTTTTTTAATACAGTGGCCCGTTTATTTAATAAAGGTGTCTTCTGCTGTCTGCTGTAACTTCACATTGTGGTCATTTCTCTCTGAACATAATTGCTCACTAACCTGCTGAGGTTATTCTTTCTTTTTTCATCTTCTTTACACGTATTCAGTTATGTCCCCGTGTTCTCTTGTTTTCATAAAGGTCTATAGGCAGTTACCTACTTTGGGAGCAGACACAGATAGAGAGGGATCAATAAAGACTGTCTGCTGCTCTGTCTCTCTGAGTGATTGTTCTGTGACCTTGTTTTTTAATGTAGACTGATTCTTTCAACTAATTTGTTCTGGGGATAATGTGTTCCTCAAATAATTTAATGTATTATCAATACTAACACTGCCATGTTCTGTTACAGTCTTATTTCTTTGGAAATATTGCACTGATGTAAAGTGAAGCCTGAATTGTTAGTGGAGACACAACTGAAGGCTTTAATCGCTGTTAGCTCTAGTTGGCTGCATATTTTCCTTCAGATGACAACACTTCTCTGTAAACCTTTTTTTATCTGTATTTATAAAGACTTCATTCATGACAAAATCTTATATCAAGATATTTTACTTCTTAAATTGCTGCTTTAGGGGCTGATCACACAGAGGCTTCATCCAAGCACTTTTGTTAGAACATAAATGTGACTCTGGACTTAAATATTTACTTTGTGTCTTAAAAAAATACAAAAGAATGGAGGATTGAAAAAAATAATAATTCATAATCAAATAGGTGGCACAGCAGGTCGTGTATGTGCCTTACAGCAAAAGGTTGCTGGTTCAGTCCCTGGGTCTGTCAGGGCCTTTCTATGTGGAGTTTGCATGTTGCCCCTGTGCATGCATGGTTTCTTTCTAGGCACTACAGCTTCCTCCTAAAGAACACAAAATATGCTCATTAGGTTTTTTTGGTGACTCAAAAATTGTACTTAGGCATGAGTGTGAGAGTGAATGGTTGTCTGTCTCTCTATGTGGCCCTGCAATTGGCTGGCGACTGTTTCAGGGTGTACCCCGCCCCTCGTCCAATGTCAGCTGGGATTGCCTCCAGTCCCTGCGACCCTAAAAGGCATAAGCAGTGTAGATAATGATGGATATTTATTTATTTCATTCCGTAAGTATATAAAACATTTAATACGAACAAAGAAAAATCTCAAACATATTTAAATATGAAGGGCAAAAGCTCCTATTACATACATAGTACTTATACACCAACGCTTAAAGGGTTAGGTTTTTTTGTTTGTTTGTTTTGAGTGGCCCATGGCACTTGTAAATATGAGTGCCAATAAAGAAACTTGCGAGCTTTGTTCCTGGGGGGAGATATCCAGCCAGTACATAGCAGTTCATGGTGCCAATAAAAGTCCCGTGATTAACCCACGTATAGTTCAAACTACTCATAAAACTATGTTGGCTCAACAAAACGATACAGAAAGATTCTTTGCAGTGCTTTTATAGTTTGAACTGATCCACAGGTACAGGTGTTTGAAGGTTGAATGTTTGCTGTAAAGTGAAGGTGAAAGCAGCATTGAAGTTAAAGGCATTTTCTTCCAAATGAAGTTTATTTCTGATATTCTTTTAGCATCATCCAATCATTCAGCCAGTTACTAGAAAGTTTTGAGTAGTGATTAGTAGACTGTTTTAACAGAGATGCAATATACAGAAGCATTTTAAAAAGTATTAAAAGCAATTCCTGTCACATCTCACACTCAGAGGTGTCCAGCCCATTTTGTCATATAAAGTACAATGATGAGTTGAGTAGCTGTCACCAGTATTAAATCTGAGGGCTGAGTGATAAATGGAGTCCAGAGGTTTGAGAGTGGAGGCAGAAGTGTTTCTGTAAGTAATGTCACTATAATCTTAAACAGATAAAAAGACAGCCTCAATGATGCATTTTCTGCTGAGCATATGGAAGTTTATTTAGTTTCTGCAAAGGAAAACATTTTTAGTCCTCATTTGCCGGAAAGATTAGTGATCCATCCATCCATCTTCCACTTCTTATCCAGGGCCAGGTTGTAGGGGGCAGCAGCCCAAGCAGATCAGTCCAGACTTCCCTCTTCCCTGCCACAATTCCCAGTTCCTCCTTAGGGATTCCATGGCGCTCCCAGACCAGATGAGATATAATCCCTCCAGTGGGTTCTGGATCTGCCCCAGAGTCTCCTCCCAGTTGGGCGTGCCTGGAAAACCTCCACAGCTGAGCTCCTCATCCTGTCTAAGGCTGAGCCCAGCCACCCTCCTGAGGAATCTCATTCTTTTGGTCATTACCCAGAGCTTGTGACCATAGATGAGAATTGGAATGGAGATGGAGTGGTAAACTGAGAGCTTTGTCTTGTGTAACTTCCTCTTTACCACAACATTTTGGTACAGAGTCTTCAACACTGCAGATGCTGCAGCAATCTGCTTATCCAAGATTATCGATGTGAGATTTAAGTGAGTGAGTTTTTGATCAAGTCAAATACTGGGACTTACCAATCAAATGCCCTCAGTGACTTATTTCCTCTTTTCCTTGATGACAGCGTCCAATCAGGGGCAGCTGAAGGTCAACGGAGATGTGATAATTATTTGTCAGTTCACAAAGGAATCAGAAAGGAAGTCTGAGAGATGTTATGCTGTCTTTTTAACATTTGAGACTAAAATTGGGTCTAAAATTGGCACAAATGACTAAAAAGAGCAAAAAAAAAAACCTTTGGAGATAAGAAGTTTAGATATGTAGATAGTGTTGCTATAAGTTTCTTTACATACTTAAACCAACACTACGTAGTTTTTCCACCCTAATATAATATTTCTAGAGTCATTGTGATGGTACATCACCTTACAACAGGTTGAATGACACCTCTGTCATGGTCTGAGAGGGTCTGTATCACCTTCACTGGCACTAAGTAACTTCGAGGTGGATGGTAGGAACACTTCCACACTAAAAATCTACAAATTTCTACTGCTTTGCCTGCTTTACAGCATATGTCACTTCCTCCTCGAGGCGAAAGCTAAAGGTTGGGAAAAGGAGAATATAAGGCAGTTTATGAACTTCTAAAACAGATTTAATGAGCAGAATTTAGTTTAAAGTAAATATGCACTTATCTTCCTGGTGGAAATAGGGACCTCTGGCTCACACTCCTGCATAGTGGGTGGCAGTAATGCTACTCTGACGCTGGATGCCACCCCCCGTTAAACAAGAAGCAGAAGAAAGCTAAATGTAGAGTTGTTATCATGGTGGAAGCAGCGAAAAACCCGAAGAAAATAAATGTTTTATCGGAGGAGACGAAAAAGAAAGCGGGAGAGTAACAAGCTAAATGCTCGGACAGGGATTAACACATTCACTCGCTGGCGTGAGCTGGAAGAAGAGGAGGGATGTCCAACCGATGCTGAGTTAGCCCTGGTACTGCTTGGACTTGTAAGTACATGATGATTTATTGGAAAAGAAACATGATCAGATTGTACCTTATCAGTCCACATGGTTTATTTGTCTCTTGGGAAGTCCTGTCGGCTCGCTTCTCCTCCCTCTGTATGTCAATGAACGCATGTTGGTGTACGACAGTGCAGTAACACTCAGTGACCATAGAGGCCCCTCGAGAGCTGGAATCTTACTTAGTGCTGCTTTAAATCATGTTCCTCTAACAACCAAGGGTTGATAGAACCACATTCAGATGTGAAAAGGCTCACTCATCATTGATCTGTTTGTGATTGTATGAAGCTCTGTGAGACTTATTTTTAGTTTTTAATTTTTGTTTTGTCTCTGTGGCCATTCAACTTTTAATGCAGTGATGTGAAGTCATAAATCAGCCTATTTCATAGCCTAAATATTCTGATTGTCCTGAAAAAGACATGTCTTTAACTTGAGATGTCTTTAACTTGATCCTGAAAGTATTGAGGTTTTAAATGCATTATCATGTCTAAATAAGCTTATGAGAATTAATACTGTTTTTTTTCCAGAATAAAAGCCGTTTGGATGTGACTTAGCGAGCTGTCACCATCATCACAAATGTTTCACTTGCTGCTGCTGAGAACAGGACGTCTCCTAAAACAGATTTCATCCCTCCTCTCTCCATCGCTTCACCGCCTTACACCTGTCCATGCATCTCTCATGGGAGGAAGCCAGAAAACAAGGCAAATGAGGTATGGATGGATGAATTTAACTGGAGTGAGACATAGTCCCTTTTGCTCAGAAAAATGATGCAGACAGACATCCGGACAGACAGGTGGTCAGCCTATAAACATAATGCTTCTGGCCCTGACTGTCGCCAGCATTGATGCATTAAAGGGCAGGTCTAGACAGCCCTCTTTATTATATTATCTAAAGAGATCTGATGTTGATTCATCATGAGCTAAACACTGGACAACATTTAGAAAAGTGACAGTGGTGAGAAAGTTTCTTTGAGCAGATGGAAACCTCCAGCGGAAGCAGACTCATGTTCAACAGCCATCTGCTGAGCTGAGCCGGCAACAAGAGAGAAACAGCAACTGAGAAACTACTAAAATAACTTCAAGTACAGTGAATATAGGGTGTGTGCAGTGACAGAAATAATGGTAGAAGGTGTTTAAAGTTGCTGTACCCTCACCTGAACAACACATGCAGCTGTTTTTGAGGGGTAGAAAGCCATTTGCATCACCCCAAACCATCAGAGTTTGGGCGTCACAGCTTGGTGCACGTGGTCATATCACGCTTCCTTTTGCTTGTTCTACTCAGATTTCAAAGTTGTGTCGTATCAAGTGTGAAAATAAAAATCAATACTGATAAAGACACTTTACTAATGACCTCTTCTGGCATTATTCCCCCACAACGCCACTGTTTTCTCTTATTTTTTCATCCTGAAAACTGCTCAGGGTTTTCCCAACAGCTAATTTCTTCTGCACCGTTAAAAACATTTCCAATGAACAAGCACCAAGGTGTGCCGGATTCAAGCATTCAGCTGAACTGAAACAGCAATTTCACACAATTTACAGTAACTTTATTAGAAGTGTAGTACATGAACCAATCAACTACCTTTAAACTTTTTATGTAACTTTAAATTATGTTATTTTTACCCTAATTATAAAAAAGTATGACATTCTCCCAGACAGTTGTTTTAACTTTACTCAAGCAAAAATAAGCTGTAGTTAGGTCATAGGAAGCAGATCTTAGCTGCTGGCTTTAACAAGTCTAAGCAGCACTTACTTTGTCATTTTGAAATAACTTCTGCATACAAACCCTCAAACATAAACTTAAAGTTTTGCAACTTAAATGAGTAAGTGGATTTCACAGTCTCATTTTACAGTGCCTCAAAAACAAGGCTGTACAGTCAGCAAATGTAGCAGCAAAATGTTGAAATTAATGTAAAACACTGTCTGAAATAAACAAGTATACTTTCTCACTGAACATTATATTTAACTTCTAAGACTCTTCCCTTCTGTTATAGCATTAAAACAAAGAAAAGAAGCAGTAAATTATATGAGTGAAAAAGAAAAAAACACTGAATAAAAGCAGTAAAAAAAGTCAACAAAAATAACTTAAGCTTTAAAAAATAAAAAAACAACATTAAATTATAGCATTAAAAGAAGAAAAATAATTAAATCACAGCATAAAAAAAAAGAAAAGGAACAGTAAATTACATGAGTAAAAAAGAAAAACCTTGAATAATAGCAGTAAAAAAGAGAACATAAATAATTTAAGCAACAAAAAAGTAAAAAAAAAAAATGAAAGCATTAAAAAAGAAAAAAAAACATTAAATTATAGCTTAAAAAAAATTAAATCTTAACAATAAGAAAAGACTAAAAAAGATGTTAAATGAAAGCATTAAAAAAAATTTAAAAAAAAAACATTAAACTATAGCATTAAAGAGGACAAATTGATGAATTATATCATTAAAAAGAAACATTAAATTATAGCTTTGAAAAAGAAAAAACTTAAAATCATTGCATTATCGTTAAAAAAAATAAAAAAGTGTCAAATTATAGCATTAAATGCAACATTATAGCAGTAAAAAACAGATATCAAATAACAAAAAAAAACCAAACATTTTTTCCAGTATGACATTCAAATGAAATCGAACACAGCAATTACGTACATTTTGAATTTTGTCAAGCAAAAATGAAAATTGATCATTACACAGAAAATGTTTTTGACACCAAATTTTTTTGGCCTTATTTTGTACCTGGACAATTACAGACTCTGTGCCAGTAAATATAAACACATGTTTCATAATTGTGCTCCACAGTATTTTATTGAATATTGTCCTAAAGATGTCTGATACAGTGGCGGGTACAGGTTATTGGTCTGTCTTGTTAAGGGTCCCACATTTTCTTCACTGTGCACTTGAAGACCAGAATCATGGCCCCGCTCAGCTGTCTCCTGAGCTTAAGTCTGATCTATTGCTGACTCGTCCATCAACTGCAGTCTTTGTAATGGTTTCATACCATCTAATGATCCCTCAGCTTCTGACTTAATTGCATAATTGGTCGAGGCATTCATCATATGAACATTAACTTTTGTAATTAAGGGGCATCATGATTGATTGTGCTATTTCAAAGGGAGGATGGTTTCCTCTTTAAATGCCAAAATGTTGAAGAGGGCTGAGGACAAACAGAGCTGCAACAACCTGACATAGAAAACAACTTGGTAAAGTGTAGTAAACAAAACTAAAGCAGCCATTTGGAAGATTCACCATCATTATTCTCTTTTGGTTTGATTCTCTGCCCTCATGAAAGGCCTGAAATTACAACTTACATAAATGAAGCTGTTTTTGACAACACTACTCTCTGTGAGGTGTTTTTATGGTGTTGTATAACCTTTTGAAATGATTTAGCCTTTGAGAGCAGGCTCTTCATTTGTACTAATGGCCATGATTTCTCTCATGGTTAAAGTGTTTTTGTGCCACAGATGCTGAGTAGTTTAGTACAAACTGATCCCGAGCTGAGTTCAGACATTATTGTAAAACAGTGTCTACTTTCTACTTTAAATCCACATCTGCCCTCCCTCTCTGCTTACTGTTTTCTTCCAAACAAAGTAAATATCTAATTTGCAGAAATGGTCTCATCATAAGACACTTTGGCCTCTGCAATATCCGCTTGGCAGTTGATGCATTGTGTTTCATTTTTCCCTCCCAATGGGAGAGCTTTCTTTGGTGAGTGTTTGTTCTGAGACTTATCAGACTCACATCCTCCGGTCTTTGGTTCATTCTCTTCAACCTGCTTGGAGGGAACATCAGTGTGAGAGTGTGCTATGTTAGATTGTGGCATCCAAATGAATCAAGTCCACAAGGTTGTCAGGCAGGGAGAAAGACAATAAACTGATCGTTACCTGGCTTTTCATATGAAGTTGTTTTTAAAGAGATAGATGCAGAAGTTGCTGAAAATTACAATGAAAAGTCATAAATATATCATCTGGCCACTTTAATAGATACACCTTGCTTGTAGCGGGTGGTACGGTAGGCAGCAGGTACTGCACCTGCATCACAGCAAGAAGGTCCCCGGTTTGATCCCCTGGTCGGGCAGGACCTTTCTGTGTGGATGTTGCATGTTCTTCCCGTGCATGTGTGGGTTCTCCACAGACCATTAGGTTGTATGGTGACTCCAAATTGCCCTTAGGTATGAGTATGAACCTGAATGGTTTTCTGTCTCTCTGTGTGGCCCTGCGATCGGTTGACGACCGGTTCAGGGTGTACTCTGCCTCTCACCCAATGTCAGCTGAGATAGGCTCCAGCCCCCCACTGACCCCAAAAAGGGATAAGTCGAATAGATAATGGATGGATGGACCTTGCTCATACCAGGTTACATTACCCCCTCTTGCCTTCAGATCTGTCTTAATTCTTCGTGGCATAGATTCAACAAGGTGCTGGAAACATTCCTCAAAGATTTGGTCCATGTTGACATGATAGCATCACACAGTTGCAGCAGATTTGTCAGCTACACATCCATGAAATTAAGCTTTGCTCCCACCCCTTTGGTGCAGTCATTTTTTCATCCTTATCTTAAATTGAGAAAAATACTTTTTTGTTTGCAACTTATAAAATCTTGTTTGCAATCAATGGCCCACATATGGGGGAATACTTTTGTGGTATAGTATGCCATAGAAAATGTTGATTTTGAAAGGAAACTAAAGATTTTCTGACAAATCTGAAGGGGTGTACTTATTTATGCTGAGCACTGTATATACAATACTTAATTTCTATACATATGATACACCCCTATGCATGCACAAAAAAAAAAGACATTACAAAACAAGACATAACGACTACCTCTCCAGTTTTATTTCTTTTTTCTAGACTTTTTTTATTTAAATTTTTTCCCCCATCTTTCTCATGAAGACATTTTTTGTTTGATACAAATCCAATTATATTAATTTATACTCAAGTAATCACACTGTAAAGAGATCTCTGCCCTTCATCTTGACTCTCTGCTGTCCTCAAACAGTCTGGGAGTAGTTTACCTCACAGAGGTTTATGACAGACTGGCAGTCCTTCTAGTCTCAATTTTTTCAGGGAGCATATTTTCTGAAGGTCCAAACAAAGCCCAACAAAGACGTGAAGATGTTTGTTATTGAGTCACTCTCCTGCAGTGACTCAGCAACACAGTCACACACCATTGTTGTTTCCAACAATCAAATAAGAGCTGAATGAAGACATTAGCATGATTAATTACAATGCTGATTGTGTTTATATTGCATCATTAGTATTACAGGTCTTTCATTAGGGCAGGGACATTTTCATAAACAGCTCATGATGAAGCTGAGGAACAGTCAGGAGAGGCACACTCTGTGTGGAAAGATGAAGGCAGTCAGGAGAGCTCTCAGAGCGCTGTGCTCCAGAAGTCTGATTGGTCAGTGGGTGGAGATGCATGCAGGTTAATTTCTAATCCTTAACATCTGTCTGAGTCATTTTGGTCCTTCGGGGCTGTCACCAGCTCACACTGAAGTCCGTCACTCTTTAACATTGTAAAGAGTAATGCTGGACCCGAAACTCAGATTTGAACATAAAGGCATTTGTGAATTAAGCTTAAGGTAGCATGAGGAGGATGCTGAATGTGTGTCAAGCAGCTCATCAAAGCGATCACACTAATGTGCTGACGTCACAGATTTACATCAGCACAAACATTTCCTAAACAATGATGTAGGGTGACATTTAACAGGACAGGTCTTAAAAGAGCCAGCGTATTTACATAAGGAAGGGTATGTATAGTGTGCTGTATATGTGTGTCACAGTGAAGTGGAGCAGGATTCACTGAGGTGAATCAGCACATATACCCACGTACCCTCCCAAAATGGGGCCCTCCTGAGGTTATGTGGCCCCACACACAGCACATGCTGTGTCATTCCTCTGTTGGATTTCATTTCAGTGTTGTCTTACATTCATATGCATGGAAAAAGTATTTTTGTTATTTGATACATATACAGTATATATGACTGTGCCCACCTATCAATATCTCGACCTCACATTGAATAAAATTTCTTTTTTTCACTTGTTTTCCCTCTTGGTCCACTTGACCTTTTCTAGGCACCATATGGGCTGGGCAAGGCGTTCTCGCACGTGCAACAACTTGAGAGTTGATTGTGATTTATAAATGGAAACTGGCATAGGATGTGCATGTGCACTCTTTTATAAATCTGAAAGGTTTTTGCGCACACATTTCCTGTGTTTCCGGCATATGCCACCTATAGTGATCTTTCCTATGCACAGTTTTATAAATGAGGCCCCTGGTGACAGGGGAGGCCTCTACAGTTTAAGATGATCTAAGCTTTGTGACATAGAGCGTATTTCTGCTGAAATTATCCATCAGAGGATGTACACACTGTGGTCAGAAATGGTCTTGATTTGCAATATTACTCAGGGAGCCTGTGGCTTTTAAACAAAGCTCAGCTAGAACTTAAGGGCCCAAAGTGTGACAAAAATATCCTACAGTCTATAATGTTGCTATGTAGCAGCAGAAATTAAGACTCCAGGCTAAATTCTTTCAACCTTCCTTTAACCCTGCATACTTTAGTTTCAGTGATTGATCATTTTAGTTACTGTTGCCTTTTTATGATCTTGAACCACCCTGGCCATTCTCCTCAGACCTGTAGCATCAATAAGGCTCTTTCGTCTTGCTGCTCACTAGATATTTTATCTTTTTCAGACCATTCTCTGTAAACCCTAAAGTTGGTTGTGCATGAAAATCTCATTACATCAACTGTTTCTGAAATACTTCCCTGAAAACTTAATCACTTTTTTTCCTCAATTCTGATTAACGGCTTAGACTTCAGCAGGTCATCTTGACCATGTCTGTCTGTCTAAATGCATTGAGTTACTGCTGTGTGATTGGCTGATTATGTGTTTGCATTAACACACATTTGAATGGGTGTGCTTAAAGTGGCAGCGAGTTTATTTATAAAACAGAAAAGTGTTCATTTCTGTAAAGTTGGTTTTAAACTTGTGAGGATTTAGATTCAGCCCTTTTCCACATTTGAACACCATCTCTTATGGTCTAAACTCTTTTGAAGTGCTTTAGCCAAAATATGATGCAGATCAATCACCATAGAAATTAATGACTCTGTGTATGCTCCAAACAGAATTGCTCAGCATGCTCTGACTTGAGTCTCTAAGTAGAGATCTGCTCCATATTTTTTTCCCAAAGACAAAACAAACCGAACATTAAGTCTTGCTGTGATACATGGAAAATCCTTAATCTCCTCAGAAATTAATAATGCAGGCTGAATGAAAGTGGAAACACCAAAACAATGAACACTTCTAAAATAGATCACATGTCATAAATTGGTTATAAAACAGTGAGAGCGAGGCTGATAAAACCTCTCTGTACCCTTCATGTCCTACTTTAGTGAATCATCCTCCTCGTCATCTGTTGTTTTAACCATCAAACTACCATGAGAGGACAGAGGAATCAGGGCATGTTTGTTTGCTGAAGGTTATAAAGAGAGACTTCTGTTTGGTTTGGACACTCCAGATTTACTTTTATAGCCCTCAGGTGAGACTCAGATGGACATTATCAATGCACTATATAAAATGAGAGGCATAATAGACTGAACATCAGGAACAGACTTTAAAAGGAACCCGACTGTGAAGACAAATAGTCATAAATATGCTTTTATGTTTATCTAATACTAGAATGTGTTGTTGAAAAAGCACAATGAATTGTTATTTCTTTAAAAATTGCAATTTTTCTAACCTACGGACAAAGCCATTGTTTTACGAGCGCAATGCATGCCGGGTGGATGACGTGTATGGGTTGCACTGTGCCGAGCATTGAAGACATGATTGAGGAAATGCCATAGGCAGGAGACGCTTGGTGTTCTTCTGCGAGGATGTCAACAACTCGCTCCTGCAGATGTAGCTGATGGCGAACCATCGAGCATGACCACGATCACAGAGGAAGCTGACGACGAGTCTGTAGACTTACGGACTGCTGTGTTGACTGATTCATCTGCAGGAGTGAGTTACTGACATCCTCGCAGGAGAATATCCAGCATCTCCTGCCTATGGCGTTTCCTCCAGTGGACTTCCCTCATAGCCGCGGGTCTTTTAGAAGTCGTGTACGCCCACAAGTGATTTCCCACTCCTTTCTTCTCTTCTTGTCACTGGTGAAGCTGTGTAGACTTACATCATTCCCCTTGTTTCCCTTTGACTGAAAATTGCACCCAAAAGTAGCACAATGTGGCATTATTATGGTGTTCTCGCTCCTGATATCCAGTGAGTAAATGTAGCGGCTCGGCACAGTGCAGCCCATACACGTCATCAACCCAGCATGCGTTGCGCTAGTAAAACAATGGCTGCATCCGTAGGTTAGAATATGTGTTATAAATTGTGATTTTTAAAGAAATAACAATTCTTCATGCTTTTTTAACAACACATTCTAGTATTAGATAAGCATTAAAGCATATTTATGACTATTCGTCTTCACAGTCAGGGCTCCTTTTAAATCAGACCTACAATTGTGGAAATTAATTTACCCTGTGTCGGCTCTCTGATTGGTTCCCTGACCCACCAATCAGGATCAGAGAACCCTATCTCAAAGCAGCTGTTACCAGGTTGCCCAGTCAGACAACTTTTGTGTTTGGCAGTCTATTTTAATGCATTATGGTGAAATCCTTCTTTTAACTTTGTTACTCCTTAAATGTTAAGATACACTCCCACACACTGTCTAACTTGCAAGAAATTCATTTATTTGCAACGTTTCGGTCTCAGACCTTCATCTGGCAAACAGTTTGCTAAAGTGGTTACCACACCTGTGGCCAATCATCATCATGACGTCATATCTGCATCAACAAGTTAACAGACAACAAACATAAGCGTTCTGACTGAGAGAGTTACTATGATGAGTCTATTTACAGCCTAAAAATGAGACTGCAAAAGAAAATATCAGTTTAGAATTATACAATTTAGGGGACATTAAAGGTCAAAAAACAAATAATAACGTAGAGAAGCATTATAATAAACTCAAAGTCGACACAGTCCATTGATCATTACATCACTGAGACCCCCACAAGACTACAAAATACATCAGACTAATATGCAATTTTCCCGTTCACTTCAAAACATACAAATAGACATATTTAATAGGTCACTTGGTCATTATAAGTGGGACTAAGAATAAATGTGTTCCCTTCATATGTATCCCACATGTTGTGTGTACAAATGTACATCATTGGACTTTTTTTCTACTACACACCTGTCCCTTGAATCTCATGTGTGAAGTACGTCCATATTTTGTTACTTTAAGATTTAAAATCACAAAGGTAACTCCAATTGCCCTTAGGTACAAGCGTGAGTGTGGATAGTTGTCTGTCTCTCTATGTGGCCCTGTGATCAGCTATATCTATACCCCAAAGTCAGCAGGGATAGGCCCCAGCCCCCCATAACCCTGAAAGGACAGATGGATTTTAGATTTTGAGATGGTCATGTTGTGGGCTTTTTTAACATGACATTAGAGCCTCTCTGTCTCAAAGTCTTGAGCTGAATTACTGTCCCAGCACACCCTTAACACAAACAGATGTGAGAATTTTAGGTTTTATTAAATCAAACATTCTAAGAACTCTATTAGTTAAAAACGGGAAAAAGAAATGACTATTTGAATCACTGTATGAACAAGTACTAAATGATTCAGAGCTCGCTGAAGGTCTGTGGCCAAGTGGTTGGAGACTGCTGTGAAGGCTTGTGAGCCCTTTTCATTAAAACTATAAAACACCCAAGAGGAGCGAAAGCTTCCACTGCCCAATCCTGTAATAAACCCTTTACTTAATAAATATCTGAAATGAAATATTTAAATTGAATAACTAACAGAGGTTTGTCCCAAAGTTAAGTATGACTTCAATAATCTAACAATAGAAATACAACATTAGCATTTTAATTGCCCTCTTGAACATCTGTTATGATAATAAATGTGTTTTTGATTGACACCCTCTTTTTCCCCAGACCACAGCTGTGGGATGCTCCATATGCTTATCTGTGCAATTAAAACCAAATATAATAAGTAATTAAGAAAACAACAACTGTTTTCACATGCTGGCAGACCTACAATACAAAGACCTACAATATTTAATTGAGCACTTTTGTGTGCATGACAAACTCCAGGACCACATCTTCCAACAACAAAAGGATTAAACAAACCATCCGACATGAGTAACTCTGACTCCGCCCTCCATATTCAAAAACTCATGGTTTTACTGTGAAAAATCCTGAACACCAAACTTAGAAGTAAACCCTTTTTGTTAAGCTTTTGTGCTACATACAAAAAAAAACAACTGAAAATCAACTAATAAAAATCAGGCATTGCCTTTGAATTGTGGTTCAACAGAATCATTTAAAAAAAAATAATGAGACTTGCCTGGACAAAAATGATGGCACCCCTAAAACAGATTGAAAATGATTTGACCACAGGGACATGTTAAACTAATGTGTGTCCTGTAATTAGCATCACAGGTGTCTTCAAGCTTGTAATCAGTCATTCTGCCTATATAAAGGCTGAAAGTGGTCACTGTGCTGTTTGGTATCATGGTGTGTACCACACTGAACATGGACCACAGAAAGCTAAGGACAGAGTTGTCTCAGGAGATTAGACAGAAAATTATAGACAAGCATGTTGAAGATAAAGGCTATAAGACCATCTCCAAGCAGCTTGATGTTCCTGTGACTACAGCTGCACATATTATTCAGAAGTTTAAGGTCCACGGGACTGTAGCCAACCTCCCTGGATGTGGCTGCAAGTGGAAAATTGATGACAAATTGAAGAAACGGATAATACGAATGGTAACCAAAGAGCCCAGAACAACTTCTAAAGAGATTAGAGGTGAACTCCATGGTCAAGGTATTACAGTCCAGGACACCACTGTTGAAGGCAATTTGTTAAAGAGCGAGACTGGAATTTTGCCAAAATGCATACTGACAAGCCACAAAGCTTCTGTCCTTTGGACAGATGAGATGAAACTGGAGCTTTTTGGCAAGTCACATCAGCTCTATGTTCACAGACACAAAAATGAAGCATACAAAGAAAAGAACACTGTACCTACTGTGAAACATGGAGGAGGCTCAGTTATGTTCTGGGGCTGCTTTGCTGCATCTGGCACAGGGTGTCTTCAATCTTTCTTTAACGGAAGAGTACCAACAATTTTGTCCATGAGTGTAGCCCTTGGCTTTTTGTGGTTTAAGAGAGGCTGTAGAGGGGGTCTGCATCTATGCACATGCAGCCATATAAATACAAAAGGAAAATGGGCTTGAAGAAACAAAATGCTCTTACCTTTGCACAAACAGTGCTTTAAATTGTTCATCATTTAGCGGTTTGAGCGACAGACTCTTTTCAGCGCCCTTACATTCTCAGCCAGAGCGAATCATAATAGTGCTAAAAAACCTACAGCCTGCTCACTGAGGGCATTAGTAGCCACCCACATAAACAAAAATATATAAAACCTGATAAAGTTGTATTTACAAATAAATCTGTTGAAATGTGATGTTTTTTAATTGTATTATTTTGTATCGAGTTCTGCCTATGACAAAAAACAATGTTTAAATTTATGTGTGTATATAATACAGTTCATTCAAATTACCCACAATCTCCAGATAATTCCCCAAAAATACCCAGAATTCTCATGGAAAGTTTTCCAATTTGGAAAATTCCCTAAATTTCTTGTGGAAAGTTTCTGCCCCTTTGCAACCCCAGACAAAAGTAACCTGATGCACCTGCAAGTGCAATGGTTGAACAAGCAGGAGTGAATCTGAAACAAATTCTTCTCCCAACACTCCCCAGAGGAACATAGCCCCACCCCTAACAGAAAAACCTTGGGGAAACCCTGATATTTTTTCAAAATAAAGCATAGTTTAGAATTGAATAACTACATTTTAATCAGTTTTAGGAGAGATTGAGAGAACAGCTGCATTCAATTTGCATACTCGCTTACTCTTTTAACGTCATTGATCAAATAAAGCGTCAAAATTTCACAACTTTTGCCTCAACTTTCAAAAAACATGCTGCAAAATCAGGCTTTTATGACGGAGGATTAAGGCCATGTTAAAAAAAAAAAAGTATGTTAAAAAAAAGGTAAAGTTATGAGAATGAAGTCGGAAAGTTATGGGAATAATCTCATAAAGTTACGAGAATGAAGTCATAAAGTTACGAGAATAAACTCCTCATTTTAATCTGTAGAGGCTATCTGAAGAGCAGCAGCTCCTGTACAAAAATGAGTAATGCGAGCATCTAGTGAAGTTATGCTTTAGTATAGGTTTCACAAATTAGGAAATGCTTCTTCTTTTGAAACATCAGCATCACATTATCATAAGTATTAGGACCCTGAAAAAATACTGCAAGAAACTGGGGCTTTACTGAAGAAAGAACCACCCTGACAGGGTGGAAATTGTCTCCTTATTGGAAGAGGAAATGTATGCACCTCTGGTACAACCTTTTAGAATAAAGTTTGTTTTCTTGCTTAATTAAATAGATTTATGACTTTATTCTTGTAACTTTCTGAGATTATTCTCGTTATTTTATGACTTAATTCTCATAACATTATGAGATTATTCTTGTAATTTTATGACTTTGTTCCCGTAACTTTATGAGATTATTCTTGTAATTTTATGACTTTATTCCCATAGCTTTATGACTTTATTCTTGTAACTTTAAGTTTTTTTAACATACTTTTTTTTTTTCTTAACATGGCCCTAATTCTCGGTCGTAGGCTTTTGCCGAAATGAAATGAATCAAAATCCTGTGGGGTCTGTTTATTGATGTAAAACTCAGAAAGAGAGACAGGCCTGTCGTGAGCTGACATGTTGATGCGAGCAAACATCCAGCCTGAAAAAAACGTAACTGTGCCGAAACTCAGAGAGTGCTGCAGCACCCTCAGGACCTCCGCAGGACCCCCTCTGCCCCTGCCTTTGAGAAATGATGTAAAGCTAAAGCATCCTGTTTACTGCAGGATGTTGTTGACATTGTATGAGTAATTTTCCTCTTCATTATAGAGTGGAAAGAACACAGAGTTCATCGCTGAGGTCAACAAGTGGAGATCTCTGTGCTTTCAGAGAAGAATGATAACAATGGCTGAATCAAATCAAAGGGCAACAACAAGACTTTTCCCACAAAATAACAAAAATCTGCTGAAGAGAAATAACCCTCAAAGTTCAAAACATCCCAAAGTAATATTCCCCAAAGACAACATCCTGTGCTGGCTGCACAGCAGAGATGAAACCTTTCTCTGCTGATTTTTGTGTAAGGAAACTTCTTGACCTGGAGGTCTGCTGTGTCACACCGTGAATAAAAACACAGCGTCTTCCATCATGTTTTAGCACTGTAAGGAACAGTAAAAGTGACAAATACCAGACGCTGCATGTCGATATTACACTCTATAGGAGACTGTAAATGTCGCAGTTAAATTCCAGCCATACATCAGCCAGAGCACGGAGCTGTCCTCTCAGACTGTGAGGGAGAATGTGTGGGAGATGAGAGGATTTCACCGCTTGAGAACCAACTGAGTTAATGCTGCTGATCGCCGTCTGGGCTGAATATCCTCTCCAATCCACCAAGGAGACATTAAAGAAGACTAAACCTAATAAAGCCTGTGCTCTGAAAACTGTCGTTTGTGAGCTGCAGAGTGTTTCATTACCGCTTTGTCTTTTATGTGTCCTCAGCGTCACTCATACAAATGTGGACAAAACCTGCCAGCAGGCAAATAAACAGCAGGGCAGAGATTTGGAGCTCAGGCAAGGGGAACCCTTTAATGAAGGACTCAAAATAAAAATGGTGCTGCATTAAAGGTATACTTACTTAGATCAATTTAGCCCCAGTGGAAGGAAAATCAGCCCTCTAGGAATCTACTTAAGTAAACATAAATAGTATTTCATTTTTATTGTACTCAAATTACTGAGTATCTCAAGTAGACTCTGCTGAATTCTGCAAAGAGGCAGTGATGGCTAGTCACTTGTATTATATATCACTGTACTCATATTAAAACAGTGGAATACGGCTGAATGATATCAAGCAAAAATAGTGTTGCAATATTTTTTCCCCTTGATTTACACTCACTGGCCACTTTATTAGGTACACTTGTTCATCTATCCATCCCTAATTTTAAGTGTGCGATGAGCACCAATTTGCATTTATGAGTAAGTCATTCGTTTTTAAGCCATACTTAAATGCAAATTGCCTTCAAATTTAAAAATGGCTCGCAAACGAACGGCTCTTTGTTCACTTAAAAGAGCTTTTCAAAAGACTTGACCTGTTCACGAACGTCACATTTCTAGCTCAAACCACTGTGGAAGAAGGTCAACAAAGCTAAGTCTCTGTTTACGAATAGAGGAAGATAATACGATGATAGTAGAAGATAACGTAACGTAACGTGGTAAAAAAAACAAACAAAAAAAAACGAGTCACAACAAGTACACAGGACCATTTAGAGTTGCTGAAGAGTTTATCTGATGACAGAGGCAGGCTAATGCTACCTGTTGACTCCTAGTGTTTGAGCTTAGCTAATTGGTGGTGGCCGAGCTTTAGCTGTCTCTTACTTGTTACTAGACGCAGAGTCGAAAGAATGGTGTTTATCTGCTTGTCATGGACTCTGGAGTGAGGCAAGACACGAAAAGCCAAAAAAATAGGTGGTGTATCCCTTTAATTGTGAGAGGCACAGACAGGAAGAGTTATTAGATCGTTATGTGACATATTCTACTGCTGTGGATACTCATACCAGCTGAAATAAAGTAAATATGTCTCATTTTTGTCATTTTCTGTCTGCTTTGGCCAAAAAAACTTGCATGGCTTGCCTCTTATTCTTAAGATTTTTGGCAAGGGAGACACACCTGACACACAGTTCCAGTCTGAAAGCTCTGACCCAATAACATGCTTGCCAAAATAAAGACAGGTTTACACTGCTGCTCTCATGCAAATAAAACACAATCAGTATGAAACAGGCTTTAGAGGAGAGAGGGAGGCACAACCTACTGGTTGCCAACCTTTCACAAGGCCAACATACAGAGACAGACAACCTTTCACACACATTCACACCCTCTGTGAATTTAGAGTCAACAGTAAACCTAATAAGCATGTTTTTGGTCTGTGGTAGGAAACTGCAGTATCCAGAGAAAACCTGCGTATGCACAGGGAGAACTTGGAAATTCCACACAGAAAGGCTCTGACCACCTCAGGGAGTCAAGCCTGCAACTTGCTGGAAGGTACAAGCACTAACCTGCCGCACCAACATCCTGCCCTACACTAGTTCAACTGCTTGTTTACACAAATGGATAATCAGCCAATCACATGGCAGTTACTCAGGGCATCTAGGCATGTAGACTTGGTCGAGACATCAATGAGAGAGAAAAGTGATTTAAGTGACCTTGAATGTGGCATGGTTGTTGGTTTCAGATGGGCTGGTCTGAGTATTTAAGAAACTCCTGATCTTCTGCGATTTTCATGCACAACCATCTCAAGGGATTATAGAGAATGGTCCAAAAAAATTGTAATATCCAGTGAGCAGCAGTGCTCTGGGCTAAAATGTCTAGTTGATGCCAGAGGTCAGGGGAAAATGGTTAGAGTGGTTGGTGGAAAGGCAACTGTAAGTCAAACTCTTGGGGGGGGGGGGGGGGGGGGGGGGCATTTCTGAATGAACATACAAATCTTGAGCTACAGCAGCAGAGGACCACACTGGCTGCCACTCCTGTCATCTAAGGGACAGAAAACTGAAGCTACAATTCACACAGGCTCACCAAAGTTAGACAAAAGAAGACTGAAAATGCTGCCTGCTTTGACAAGCTTTAAACTCTACTGCAACATTTGGATGGTTGGATTAGAATTTGATGCAACATCATAAAAGCATGGATCCATCTTGCCTTGTAACAACTTTTCAGGCTGCTGTTGGTGTGATGGTGTGGAAGATATATTCCCCTTGGTGCCAGCTGAGCATCATTTAAAACCCACAGCCTGCCTGAGTATTGTTGCTGACCACGTTCATCCCTTAATGAACACTGTGTTCCCATCCTCTCATGACTTCATCCAACAGGGTAATGAGTCGTGGCACAAAGCTCAAATCAACCCAAACTGGGTTCTTGAACATGACAGTGAGTCAGATCTCAGTCCAATAGAGGACCTTTGGGATGTGATGGAGGAAGATGTTCATCATGGACAACAAATCCATGCCAGAACTTCTTTTATTCCCATTGCCATTGACAACCTTAATTCACTGGACTGACCTGTTTTCTTGTGTGTATTATATTCTCAATGTGGATAAGATGGATTTTTCGACTGAAATCTTTGAGTATTTATTAACTATTTATTGATTCTCTTTTTATCTGCTTAACCTCGACAAGTCATCATTACTGTTAATACTATCTACTGCACAGCACTATATTACTGAATGCACTTCATGGAACTTTGTCTGATTCTTTAGCCTTTGGCTTTTTGTGGTTAAAGTGCCTTTCCTTTTTGCCTTGTGCTCAGGATTTTCCTGATTTTCCTCATGTCTGTATGTTTTATGTTTTATCATGTACTGGTGTGCTGATGCCTGCTGCAAAACAAATTTCCCATGGGATGATAATAAAGTTAAAGTTGAAATTGAAATCTGCAGCAGCTGCTATCACGGAGATATGGACCAAAATCTTTGAGGGATGTTTCAGCACTTTGTTGAATCTTTGCTAAGGAGAATTAAGGCATTTCTGAAGGCAAAAGTGGGCCCAGCCTGGTTCAGGCAAGGTGGCCTCAGTAAAGTGGCTAGTGAGGGTACATCCTGAAGATATATGGATCTGTCAGTCTGGCTTGTCAGGTCATCTTCAATGACACAACAGCTCTGTTTTTTTTATAAATGTATCTAATCATTTGAAGACATAAAGCTGTGCTCGGGATACAGCGTAGGATTGATTGTGCTTGCAGAACAGATAAATCAGAGGAAATGGAAGCACACTCCAGACTCCAGCTGGATTAACTTTGTCCTTCATTACATGAAAAAGTTTGTGAAAAGCTTTTCCAAGTTAGACGAGCAAAGTTCACAAAGTTCCTGTTTCACCTCTCCATCTCATCTCATCATCCATCTGAGCTTTGATGGCGGGTTGATTTCCTGTTTTTCATAACAAGCTTAAATTCCCCTCTTTTGTCTCTGTTTTCAAAGCTCGCTGGGAGACGAGGATGCTGCCTGGGGGTCCACCTGTACCTTCTCTGATCCCCTCAGATGAGCCTCATTGTGATTCTCTCTCCTACTCCTCCTCTTGGTCTTTTAGTGCTTTCAGTCTCAGTCCTGGGAATCTCAGAGAGGCAGCCTCTTCCTTTCCCTCATTGATTTTCTGCAGCAGCTTGTGGGCTAATTGCCCTTATCAAAATCATGGCCTGCTAAATGATGGCTGTCTTTAATCGCCTGCACCCTCGCCAGCAGCCACTGACATTTAGTACAATTAATTAATGCAAAGACAACAGGGAGTTGGTATCTGTGTCGCTTGGCTAAGATTGCAGCTTGTATTATGTAACATGACCAGGGGAGGAAGCAGAGAGAGGGAGGCTTTGGCAGCAGAAATCCCAAACAGACCGGCCTGGAGCATTTTAGACACTGAAGAAAAGAAGCTAGCTTGTCTGAGATGAAGGTGTTGTGAGAGTTGCAGTGGAAAAGCTGTGTTGGGTCTTTGATTCAATGTCTTGTTACATTTCAGTGAACCTTTTTTCACTTTGGAGTTACAACAAACCCTCCTTCCCTCTCAGGTCTTCTTCTTCGATCTATTTTATGGTACATCTTGCTTGTACATGACCGCAGGATCCAGAACTTTCTGCTGCTCTGCTCCTCACCACTGGCTCCCTGCCTCCAGATGATCTAACATCTACTATATCCCTTTTTTTTTAAATCTCACCTCGAAAAACACCTTTTTAAAATCAAATATTTGGTCAGTTTCTTTTCATTTGGCCAAATTATATTATGTTGATATATCGTAAATATCACTGATCCAGTTGATGTATTGTTATTAATTTTTGTTGTAACTTTTAGTGCTTTTCTATTTGGCTCAATTCTGCACAGTTTGGATAGACTGTATCAGTACCACTATAAGGTAGGCCGGATAGCCATAGCATGGCTGCTTAAAACTACAGTGGCATCCTCATAAAAACAAAGGAGGAAGTAGAGGTGATAGAGCTGGCTGCTCCTTTGTGGCTTTTGTAGCTGATGAAGATGATTTTGTTCCAAAGAGGGTTACAAGCAGCAAAACAACATTCAGTTTAAGCAGAGGAGAGTTTGGGAAGTCATGCAGCCACCTGGAGCTGACAACAGGGTGCATTTTATTTCTGCGTATATACCTCCAACTCTTGACCATACTCCATACTCCATACTGCATATAGTCAAGACCATACTGACTATTCAGAGGTTGACAGTGTCTCTGTGTCACGTTTAATCTCGGCTCAGCTTGCTTGGAGGTGATATGAAAAACTATGCAAGGTTGTGGTAAAACCCCTAATGGAGAACGGAATCAAATAAGTAACGTCGAGCTGAGTCAAGCTGATACCACCATCACTGATTGGTTGGAGAATATCGCCACTGTGAGTGAAATAAGTGTCGACATGGGAATCAAATGCTTTTTTTGTGAGCTTCACATACAGATGCAGCCACTTCAGTTTTCCCCTCCCAGCCAATTTCCAGCCACTGGGAGTCTGAGCCAGGACTTTGTGGCATTTTTCAAGTTATGCAAATTTTAATGTAAATCCTTTAAAATGTGGGGGGTAAGGGTTAAATGTTTTTCATGTAATTGCGTGGGGATCTCATAACGATCATTAGGGTGGGCATGTCGGAGTACTTTCCTGTCATGGACCAACCGAGACTCTGCCAAGGAAATAGAGCAAAATTTAAGTGGCTCCATCTGTAGCAGTCTGTCCTCCTAAAAACTCCTCTACGCTTGATTGAACTTTGCCTCACAGCTTGCAATCACTCCTTCAGCAAAACTTGTCTCCTTGCTGTGACATAATGTCACAGATGAGGAGCCAGCTACACTTTCACCCCTGTTTGCACGTTATGGTCCATGATAGCTGAACCTTGCAGTGCAGTTGGATCTACCTGATTCAGTGTCTGCAATCAGGCAGATCCAACTGTGCTCAGCCAATTAGCATCCATTAGGGCAGGAAAAGGCAGTAGCTATGAGTAAGACGACAGCAGGAAGCGACAACCTGTGCAGAGATTGGCATACATGCTAACAGCTTCAGCAGCAGTTTTAACAGATCTGGACTGCATTTCTTTATTAAATGAAAAAAAAATTACAACACTGAAAGCATTTCTAGATTGAAAGGAGATTTTGTTGCCACTTCCAGCATGTTTTGGCGAGAGTTTGTTCTTCGAAGTAGCTCCAGTTTTGTACTTTACAATGGCATTAGTGCACGCCTACATTACCTGATCAGCCTGTAATGAATGTGATTGATGGGACGATCATCCAATCACCTTCCGGATTTGCTTTGCAAAGGTTCTGCCCATTCCCAAACACTTTCAATGAGTTGTTCCTCAGATGGACTAGTGAAACATATTGAATGGTCCATCTGGTGTGTCGGTTTAATGACGGCCCTGCCCATGTTTTGAACATATTATCCAAGTTTATACTGTAATAAAAAATATACTGAGCCTGATACCAAAAACACATATAGTAAAGTAGAGTTGAGCCAGAACCACATATGAAAAAGCACCATAGATGTACATAATGCAGCCATCAGTCCTGGATGTTTGTGTGCTGCATTTAGATCCAAACACACCCCATCTAACATCTCCTTCAGAAAAATGTCTCTGATCTTGGTGAGGGACTTTGTGAGGAAAATAAATCAAAAAGCACCAAAGATTGAAAACAGGGGAACTCATTTTAAAAGCAATTTCTATTAGTTATAGAGGAGAATATGAGAAATAGATTTGAGTCACAGGGGAAATACATCTGAACGTTCAACCCGAGCACTTCCACCTCATGTCTGATTCTGATGAACTGTACAAATCTGTCAGTAAAGCAGGAAAATCTGATGAGAAACATGGAAGAGCTGATTGGATTAAGGTACACTACTGCAAACAGGTGAACAGGTGTAATGAGTGATCAATGCATCACTGCATTTGTGTTTATTTCAGCGTGCTTCAGCTCTGTTTGCACTGGCTGCTCTCCATCTGTCATAAACAAACATGTTCTCCCTGCAGGTGGACGAGCCTCTGTGGTTTATTTTTATTTGTGCTGACCGTCCTCTTTTTCTATAATGGACCTGATGTGCTAATTACAGGACAAAACGGAAATAGATAGATAAATAAATAAACATAATGATATCTGTAAGGACAAACAACAATATCAACTGAAACAAAAAAAGGCTTATATTTTGCCTTGACTCAGTTTCATTCAAAATAGCTTGTAGTCAGAGTACCGTTGATCCAGCTGTATTCTCTGTCTGAGACGCCCGTCTAGAGCTCCTGCCACGTAGACCCAGTCCGCTCTGATTGGTTGGCCGGTCAGCTCTGTAATAACTGGTCAGCTCAAAGCTGCTTGATGCCATAATGTCAACAGCTCTGTTTTTACTCTACGGTCTCTGTTCTTGCATCCTGAACCAATGGGCTTAAACTGCTGACAAAACAATGATATGATGTCACACTGGTAGGTCTGTATGGGGTAAGGACACCTGCTGACATTGCATACATGAGGAAGGTGGAAATCCTGATAGGTCAGCCTTTTTGTCCTGTGCATAGAGGTTCTCTGTCACATGGAGAAAACATGTAAACACACTAAAAGGCATGTTAAAATGAAAAAACATGTGCTCTTTAGTAAAACACACTGACAAAACAGGAAGCACTACATAAAAACTCAACCAACACATAAAAAATAATTAGAAGACACAACAACAAAAACACCTTTGAAACTGAGCCAGAAAAACAAAACAAAATGAAATCTCAATGACATCTTAGAAACAAGACAAATAAAATACACCAAAAACAGCAACAACAACAAAAAACACATCAATTAAAAAAAACAATAACAATTAAGTAGGCTAGGATTAATCTAAACACTACAGGAGATAAAACAAAGACAAATTTGAAAACATGACAGCAAAAATGCAAAACATCATGTGATGGAAAACAATTAAACATCTTGGAAGGAAAAAACACAAAAACAAAAAGATCATGAAAAGAAAAACATTCATCGTCAAACAGTACAACATTAAAAAAGAAACAATACATAGAACAAACACTACAACAAATTTAAAAAAGCAACAATAAATACAAAAATCACAACATCAATAAACAACACTTCTTCAAACAGCAAAAAATGATACTTATATGAAAAATAGGAAATAAACTGATAAAACAACAAAAAAATATAACATTAGATGAAAAGACCCATCAACAAAAAAAGACCGTGGCAAACTAAAAAAGCACAACTCATGAAACCTGGAAAAAAAACTATGAAAATGTATGAATACAAACAAGATAACATTTGCATTTTTCAGATAGTGTTGTAATTTTTATTCTTGTTTAGTCATTGTTACATCTTTTCAGAAGTCCATTTCCATCCTTTCTTTTTACCCATTTCTGCATTTTTATTTGTTGTGTTTATTATATAAAATTGCATTTTTATTTGTTATTGTTTTATTTTATAGTTATTTGTTTGGGTATTCCTTGCTGTTATGTTTTGTTGAGTGTTCTTTATTTTTCTATGTATCATTTGTTGTATTTTATTATCTCTTGTAGTTTTAATGTCTTTTTGCATTTCGTGATCCGTTGTTGTGATTTTTGTTGTGTTTGAATATTTTCTTATTTTTCTAAACTGTATTGTGCTTTTTACTGGTTGCATTTTGTGATTTGCTCTTGCATTACCGTAGTTGTTGTGTTTCCCACTCCAGGCCCTCCATTAACATTTCTCTTTATCCTTCTGTTGCTCCGCTCGTGCTGCAGATCTGTTCTCCACGTCGACAGCCTCTCATGTCGTCTGCTTCACATATGCGCCTGCATCATCCTCTCCCTCGGCTGAGCGTTTTATTAGTCTTTTATTTCTCTCCTAAAATGTTACTTCAACATGAAGAGCATGTTCCCCTCCCTGAGCAGCCTTCATCAAAACACAGTTTGCTTTTTAATCTGTGTGGTTGAACGTTTTTATAAGTCTCTCACTGAAAACAAAAGCTGGATTCACATCTGCCTCTTGTCTCCTGACAGGTGCTTCAGCCCACACAAACACCCCGTCAGGTCGCCTTCTCTCCAGCTCCAAGCCACATTTACTTTCTCAACACTCTTATAGTTTGCTTGCCAAACTCTGCCCAAATGTCCAAGTCTGAATGCCAGCAGATAGATGTAATCATACGCCCTGTTTCATCTCGTCTTTCTTCCAGCTCTTGTAGTTTGCCCTGCTAATCAAAGGTGGGAGCGGCCCCTTTCTGAACCGTCTCCACTGCAGAGGGAGACAATACTGGTGTCAGCGTTCCCCTCACACAAAACTCATATTTCTTGAATCACCGCCTGCCAAACCATTTCTTGTCAGAGGTAGGAAGGAGGTGAAATTGGGCCATGCTTTAAGTTCTGTGGCACAATAATACTCCAGCCTGTATGAGGTAAAGGGTTCAGCTCGGCAGGGTAATCCGTCTGTGTTCTTGCAGAGAGCAACAGATTTAAAATCAATGCAGCGCACAAAAACAAACAACAATCTCAAACTGTGTGACGTTCTGGAGCAGAACTATTGGTTTTAAATTTCAGGAAGGCAGACGGCATAAACAAACTAGAACAACTGCAGGGGGGTTCATGCCTCTGCATTTGTGCAATTTAACAGAAAACTCTCAAATAATTTAAAGAGATCTTGGTCTCAAGCAGAGGATGAAGACGGCCTCTCACCTTTGACCTCTTCAATCTCATCAGATTCTCTTTAAGTCACAGGGGACATTTAAGCAATGTTTGATGGAAGTATTAAGCATGTTGATCATGGGGCAAAATGACTACTGTGGGTGCAACAAATTAACTCTGCACAATTTACAACCCCATTTTGGAAAAAACAACAGAGTACTTAAAAAGTTCTTCCTGGATTTTGATTAAGTTTTCAGGGAATGTTGGTCCTGGCAAATTAAAGAAGAAGTAACATTTTGGTGACGATGCGAATACAGACACAGATCCAGGAGGTTTTTTTTTTATGGTGTTGTTAACATTGCGAGATAGGGCAGTTTTTTTTTTTTTTTTTTTTTTACATTTTCACTAATAAATCAAAAAGTTCCGCGTGGAATTTGATGAAAGTGTTAGGGAATGTTGGTCATGGTACACTGAGGAAGTGATCAAGCTTAAGTGGTGATCCTAACCTGCATGTGCAGCCAGGAATTTTTTAAAGGATTTGTTTTCGATGCAAGATAGGGCAGTTTACCCACATATTCACTAATAAATCAAAAACTTTCTGACAGAATCTGTTGAAATTTTCCAGAAATGTTGGTCATGGCACATTAGAAAAATGATCCAATTTAAATGATGATCCACATTCGTATGTCCACCAAGGAAATTCTTAAAGGATTTGTTAACATTGTGAGATAGCACAGTTTCTCAAATTTTCACTAATAAATCAAAAAGTTCCTTATGGATTTGAATGAATTTTCAGAGAATGTTGTTCGTGGCACATTAAAAAAGTGATCCAATTTTAGGGGTGATCTGAATCCGAATGTGCACCCTGAATTTTTTTAAAGGATTAGGGCATTTGCTTTTTAAAAACACTTTGAATAATTCATCAAAAAGTGACATTTGACCTCCAAAATCTAATCAGTTCACCCTTCCAATCTAATACACTTTACATGTAAGACATTTAAAAAACAAATCAAGTTTACCAAAGCACTGCACAAAGACTACCAAGCAGATAAAATAAAATCAAGTGAAAAAATAAATCTGACATAACAAACAAATAACACGATACAATAAAATCTTTTAATAATGTTAAAATAACATAAAAACACAAACCAAAAAACAATTATTTGTAGAAATAAATTTAACTCAAGAAAATTAGAACACATTTAAAAGAAACCACACAACTCTCCAGCTGAATTAAAAGCCAACAAGTAAAAACACATAAGACTCTTCAGTCAGGGATGACATTTGTGCAAAGTTTTAAAAAAACATCCCTCAAATAATTCCTGAGATTTTCACAAGAATTAAAATGTGAAAACATAATACCTGTGGCCTCGGCTACTGCTGCTGGTGCTGAGGCATATGAATAAAACCAAAGGTGCAAAATCTGGCAGGTTGCTTCTTCATGGTCAAAACTGTGAATCAATGAAAAACATGAACATCATGGCCCAAGTGGAATATTTGAACACTTATAGATTTTTCATGGAGGACAGTCTCTCACGTTGAGCTCATATTGAGGCATTTTCATGTCATCTCTGTAAAGCCAGCCGTCATCACAGTTTGAGTCTCACTTCTGTAGTGCAGTGAAGGTCTCAACAGTCTCCGAGCCAAAGTTACCATGTTGAGATCACAGTGCAAAAAAAAAGAAAAAAAGGAAAAAATCAAGTTTTGTTGATAAAATAGAGAAATCTGGAATGTTTCAAGGACGTCTACTCTGACATTGAAGTTCCTCAGTTGTGTCTCTGATGTTGTTTCCACTTCACATCCTGCAGGAGTTTAAGAGCTCTCCAACCTCAACAACAACAAAGAAATGATTAGCTCTGGGTAAGTCAGTGCTCTAACTCTCTTCACTGGTGTCTTTATGAGGTTATTTCTACACCCGCGGCAAAAACAAGGAGATTAAAACTGCTGCAGTTTGCTCTAATGTATGATATTGGATTGTTACTCAGACGCTGCACAGAAAATAATGTTGGTGTGGTTAATGGTGTGAACTCTGGAGTTGTTTTTTGTCCTCTGTTCTTGTCCTTCTCTGCTCAGCACCCGCACACTTTGTTTGAATGTGGATGCCTTCTTGTATTTCAGAAAAACATTGGTTAATTTTGAAAAGACAGCTTTGAAATCCACCTTGACTCTTATCTGTCATTTCAATTAAAGGTTATTTACCTGTTATTTTACCAGAGCACCTGTCAGAAAACATTGATATTTTATAAATCTTTCAAAAACTTGTTTGAATGTAAAAATATAATTGTTATTGGACACACATTTTGAGCAGGAATGAGGAATGTCAAACTGAATTCACCTTTTTATACCAAAATTTGAGCTGCTCTCAGGGCTTCTCTGAGAAGTCAGAAATAGTCAAACATCCATTCATCTATCATCTATACCACTTATCCCTTTTGGGGTCGCAGGGGGCTGGAGCCTATCCCAGTTGACATTGGGCAAGAGGCAGGGTACACCCTGAACTGGTTTGCCAGCCAATCACAGGGCCACATAGAGAGACAGACAACCATTCACACTCACACTTGAGGGCAGTTTAGAGTCACCAGTCAGCCTGATGAGCATGTTTTGATCTGTGTGAGGAAGCCGGTAATCAGACACACCAGATGGACTGTTCAATCTGTGGAAGAGCTCATAGAAAGTGTTTGGGAAGGGCAGAACCTTTCAGAAGCACATCCAGCCGGTGATTGGACAATTGTTCAGCCAATCAAATTCTTTACAGGCCAATAAGATAATGTAGCAGACGGGCACCACTGCGCTACAGAACTGAGCTACTTTGTAAAACAAAGTCCTCAAAGCATGTCAGAAGTGGAGGGATAATATCCTTACTATAGAGAGGTTTGTGGTGTTGAAGTTTGTTTTTCATTTAATAAAGAAATGTGGTTCAGGTCTGATAAAACTGCTACTGAATGTCCAGACAAGCAGTGACTTCCTGCTGTCATCTTCCAGAGCGCTGATTGAGCTGTCTCACTTTGGGCCGCACACAAATGGAGCTTGAAATGGATCTGCCTGATAACAGATGCTGAATCAGGCAGGCTCAGCTGCTGTGCAAGGTTAGGAAGCCTGGAGGGAACCCACGCATGCAGAGGGAGAACATGCAAACTCCCCACAGAAAGACCCTGACTGACATAGGGAGCAAACCAGTAACTGTCTAGCTGTGAGGCACGAGCACTACATGCTGCGCCACCTTGCCACCCAACATTCAGCCACTAAAACTACTTTTTCTGTTCAGGAATGAAGTAAATAATTATAATTTCACAGCTTAATCAAGAAATAATAATGTGTTTACTGTTTTTTTTCTGGGGGTTTTTGTTAAACAGTAAATTTGAAAATTAATGGACAACAATATTAATTATATTTTAGCATTAAAAATACAATTTTAGTTAAAGAGCCTCTACATACTGGTGTATTAACCATTAAAGAAACATAAAATTGATTTTGATAATTCCCAATGCTGTAATCTAGGGCAGCTGTGGCATAAACCTTACATTAGGTAGTGGTCTAATACATTTGTTAAGCACTTTTTTTATGTTTATTTAACCATGAAGTCCTGTTGAGATTAAGAATCTCTTTTACAAGAGAGACCTGGCCAAGGCAGCAGCCAATACAACGAAAAAGGTTAATAAAAAAAAAACAAGCTCAAAACAGACTTTCAAGTGTGCAGGGACCTTTCCAGAAAAACAGCTGCACATTTCTGTCATCACATTTTTATGATCCTTTTAAATGTTCTGAGCGAGATCAATGACTCAATCTTTATGCCTGAGGTTCACTGTGAGAAAAGCAGTCTTCCCAAGATCTGTGAGAGCTCAGGGTACGCTAAAGAGCAACAAATAAGCGGAGAAGCAGGTAACTGGTGTTGCTAAGACAAAGGAGGCTGCAGAGGTATGAAGGTGATTTACTGATTACTGCTCTGCAGATAAAAATGTACCAGTGCTGTTGTCTGCAGACTCATAAGGATGTCCAGCTTGTTTAGTCATATAGAAATCTTTAACCAGCTTTCATGGTACAAGACACAGACCCAAAGACAGAATCAAAAATCACATTTCTGTTGAGGTTGAATGACTATTTTAGATAATTTTTATAGATTTTTTTGTGTCTCTTTTGCCAATTAAATGTTTCAAAGCACACCCACAGACTCTGAAAACCAAACTCACATCCTTACAGTTGCCAGAGCGGCACATGAGGCTTCATAAAATGCTTTTGTATGTGCTGCAGGACTGAGTAGGAAGTTGTTTGCCAATATTGGTTTTAAAAACCTGACCTGCTGGATCATGGAGAGAGTTGTAGTGATGGGAAGAAATTAAAAAAAAAAAAGATTCAACCACCAACAGCAATTTGCTCTTCACCAGAGCTTTGGCTCTGACTAAAGCTTCATTTTAGAGCACACAGCAACAAACAGTTACTGTCCCTTAAAATACCATTCAGGGCTCTACAGTTTTAATCTCAGGTAAGAGGGACATTTTTGCTCACTCATGTGATCAGGCACTCCTGTTGTGTGCGTGCAGTTTGCATCCTCTCCTGTCAGATCAATCGTATCTTACCTGCATACAGCAGTGCTATTTTCTGATTGGCTGAAATGTAGCTGTATGTTATTTTTTGATCTGCTGATGGGAAGTTGATCTTGTTGACTGGGTTGCATCAAGCTCCCCTTGAGCTCTATGATGCTCAGAGCGTCTTGCTACACGTTCCAGTGCATATATAGCAGTTTGACTTGGTGGGCCTTACATAATTAATTTTAATGCGTGAGAAATACCAGGCGTGGCGGGTGAGAAAAGGTTCAAATGTGTATGTCACACTTGAGAGCCCTGTACCATTTTACCCATTTATCAGCATAAATAGCAGTGATTCTCAACTGGTGGGTCTTGGGCCAAAAGCAGGTTGCAGACCCTTTTTTCATGGGAAATTTTTTAAGGAAAAAATCCTGTGCTTTTATTTTGAAGGGGGGTTTAATGCAGCGGAGGGCTGTCTGTTTACACTCCCTAAAGCTAATTGACACACATTTTAATATTTTATATTCAATAAGTAGATGCTCAGCTAAAGCTACGTGCTTACATGTTAAGTCTTTTTAAAATAACATATTAGTAGCTGGACTTTTTATTTCATGTTTGTGCATGAAAGCTCTGCTGAGTCCGTTAGAAAGGCTGAAGTTACTGAAGTGTTTTGTGTGTTGAGACTGCCTCATGATCAACTTCTTATTTAGTGCTTCTGATTAAATATTATTAATACAGAGCTGTTTAGTATGTATCTAATAATAGAGGGTTATCACAGCTACAGTTACATTCAAATTCTTGAAGCCTTGTGTCCCTAGGACACAAATTTTGCTTTAAATTCAATGCAGCTTATTAAGAGTAAAGGGTTTATTTCCATCTCTCACATGCAGAACATTTTGGTTTCTCATTAAACTTGTTTTTGTGTGGGCATACTGTGACATCCTGTACTATCTCAAGTTCAAAGTGCAGCATCTTTTTATGAAATGAATATGAGAAGTTGAAACTTTTCCTCAATTTGGGTCACAGCTTGACATTAAGGGGTGATGGTGGGTCCTGAAGCCAGGACAGTTGAGAACCACTGATCTTTAGGTTCATCAACTTCAGTGTTGATAAGCAATTATATGATAATAAATAACTAATTCTAATAATTATTGGTTATTTCATTTTAATGGTGGCATGGTGGCGCAGCAGGTAGTGCATGTGCCTCATAGCAAGAGGGTTGCTGGCCTGATCACCTTGCCTTCCTGTGTGGAGTTTGCATTTTCTCTACGGGCACTCTGGCTTCCTTCCGCAGATTAAAAACATGCTCATAAGGTTGATATGTGATTCTGAATTGCCCTGAGCGTGAGTGTGAATGATTATCTGTCTCTTTATGTGGCCCTGTGATTGGCTGGTGACCAGTGCAGGGGGTATTCCACCTCTCCCCCAATGTCAGCTGGGATAGGCTCCAACCCCCTGTGACCCTGAAAGGGATAAGCAGTGTAGAAACGGATGGATGGATGGTATTATATTTTACAGCCCTGGAAAGCCTGATTAGTCATCGTTACAGTGAGATACAACTTACCCTGTTCGATCCCCAGTCTTTGTAAAATCTCAGTTTGAGCCTCTGAGTGTTGCTGACAAATCGTCAAACCAAAGTCTTTAGAAAGTCTTAAAGTCTCAGTTAAGTCCTCCAGTGCTGAGCTGACATAAGGCCTTCAAGCCAAAAGAGGATATTTTAAAACACAGGAGTCTCTGCATTGATATTTCTGTTTCACAAACGTGAGTGTTAAAAATGAAACAATGTTTAGTCTGAACTGAATCTAATCAATAGCTTCTTTGGAGTCGATATGTCCGATACGGCCTTGCTGTGGATTGCTTGAACAGCAGAGAGGACGTCCAACTTCCATTTAATTATATCAATACGTCTGCCTCTGTACCTTGGCAGGCCTGTGAATCTTTTTTCTTTCAGCCTCTTTCTTCTCAAACATTTTAGTGTCATGACGATTGTTTGTTGCAGTATCACACTGTCTAAAGGTTATGTTTGAGTTCAACACTTAAAACAAAACCTCTGCGACACTGAGAGCCGAGGAAACCACTAAAAATTGGATGTGTTGATGCAGAAAGAGGCTTGAAACTTTGGAGAGGTTTGTTATTCAGAAACCAATACTTGACTGAGAGTGAAAGGAAGGACACGTAGACTCCAGTGCTGGCAGGACAATGAGGACTGCAGCTTTATTTTTCAAAGGGGGAAGAAACAACAAAAGAAATGTTCACAAACTATCAAACCTGACTCAGGAAAAGGAAATCAGCAGCCAGCTTCTCTGTTGGTGGACACTGAAAATGAACAGATCTGCATCATTTTTGACATTTTTAACAGTGAACGGGAGGAAAACTGCACATCCAAAATGCATCGTGAAAGAGAAAACACCACCAATTTGATGCTTGAAAAGAAATGCACAAAAAGACAGGGAGGGACCACACAAATGTAAATTTCCATGACCAAAATGTTCCTGCTGCTTATGAACTTTTAATCATTTTGACTAAATGTAGAGTTGTTGAGTGCACCTTTTTTAATTATATTCATGGACACTAATAACCATTATGATCCTCAGGCATTAAATGGTTTGAAGTTTTTCGAAGCACATCAGGTTTTGGTCATTATTCAGACTCCTTTTTGGATATAATGATAATAATAATAATAATAATAATAATAATAATATTAATAATAATAATAATAATAATTATTATTATTATTATTATTATTATTATTGTTATTATTAATATTATTAATATTATTATTATTATCAATATTTTTTATAATTCTAATTGTATTACTATTATTACTTTTTTTTTACTTTGCTTTGTATACATTTTATTATTATTGGTATCATCATTATCATTATTAATTTAAATTGTGTATTATTTAATCATTTTTGTTAGTACTATTATCATTTGTTGTGTTCATTTCTTCATTACAACTGTTTTTTAGTATTATTAATGATTATTTTTGGATTTTATTACATTTATGTATGTATTCTTTGGTTTGTGATTGGTCTTGACTTGGGGGGATTTTTGTGACTAAGTGGCATCTTGTCTTGATGAATTTTAGAGGTTAAAGAAGTTCACAAAGATGTCACGTGATAGTCTGGATTTGATTTTAAATCCTTGATTTGAAACTAAATATAGACTGGGGGTCTCTTTGTCTTCCTAGAATTCATGTTCTGTACTTGCCATCTTGTTATTGTTAACATTGAGAGCCCAAAATTTTACAAATTATGAGTTTCAGACACATCGTCAAGACCAAGTCAGAAGCATGACCGCTTTGTCATGTGACTTAAAGCCCCCCATCTGACCAAACCTCATCCCTGAGGCTGTAGTGTTTAAATAAGCTTCTGTCACTGCTTTAAAGGACTCCGGCTTATTAATCAGGCTGCTGTGAACCCCACTTTGACCAGGGACCAGGTCAGCGCTGCATGTCTGCAGAGAAAGTATTTTTTTCTCAGGGCGGGCTGGGGGGAATCAGAGAGACCATGAGAGCAGGTGGGGTGGAGGCTGGATAAAAAAGGCTGTTTCAGAGAAAGTGTGCATGAATGCTCCTCACGTATGGCGGGGTGCTCTGTTCTCACTGTGTCAGCTCTGCAGGACGGCAAACGGACCCCTGGCTGCATTATGAGCTTGTGGACAGAGAAGACCCCTGCCCTGGAGAGGAAGTGGGGATCAGAGGTTGTTAAACTATACAGAGCTATAAGACCTGTAGGGTGTTCAGCCATAGGTTACTTACTGTGTGCCTGGAATAACAACGATGGAGTTGAGCAGAACCTCAGTGTCTGGAGAGTTTGACCATACAGACGTGTTTTAAGGAGGCTCTTTGTCAGAATATTGACTTCATCCAAACACTTTTGATTATTTTATCTGTTTCCTTTAACATTTATGGAGGCTAGAAACATGTGCATCAAATATTTACATTAGAGGGAAAAGCATTCATGAGGATAAACATGATTTCTTGCTGAGATACTGATGAGAATATCAATACCATGCAGGTGTTAGCTTCAAAGCTACAGTTTAAAAAAATATGGGTCTAAACATGAGAATAAACTGGCTAAGTAATTAAGGATGAATGAAATACTGTTGAAATAATGAACTTTGGTTCAGCTTCTATTGAGTCACAACAACTTTTATCAAATCAACCTCTGATTGAAGAGCTCACATTCTTTTTTTTTTTTTTTTTTTGCATTTCAAGTACGCTTTTGGTCACTTTCACGGCTAAATTTTGGCACACTGCAGTTTGGAGGTGCAGTTGCCGCATTGTTTCATTTTTACCTCCACCAAGGAGGTTACATTTTTGCCAATGTACTGTATGTTTGTTTGTTTGTTAGAAAGATTACCTAAAAACTACGGTACAGATTTGCTGCAATTTTCAGGAGATGTTGGTAATGACCCAACTTAAAAATGATTAGATTTTGGTGTTGATCCAGATAACCACCATTGGCAAAAGGACTCTTTTTGCTCAGTAACTATCTAACTAATAATGATATCAACATGATTACAAGTGCTAGGTGTGGGTTTTCAGGGTCAAGGAATCATATTATGATGGTAACTTTATAATGGAACTGTTACTTACAGATGTAACAGCAATATGTGAGCTACCTTGGTGGAGGTTTGCGCTGTCTAAGTGCTTTCTAGTTTATCTTGGCTTGGTTTGCTTTCACGCTGCACTGATTTAGTTAGGATCATGCCGATTTTAGGCCTTTTGCAATTTTAACCATTGAAAATAAGATGCTAAAACATTCCATCATGCTTGCAACTCTGATTGGTCTATATACATGTCATGTACATATTGACTGGGGTGATGTGTAAACATATTCAGCACAGATTTGTAATTGTTAATCAATAAAGAGGACTGCAGGCTGGCAGTGCTAGAAATGCTAATGTTAGCCGTGCTCTCCACAATTCAGTCCCTTTTGGTTTATTGCCTCATGTGGTCCTTGTTTGGTTGCAGATTGCTTTCTCACCCACTGTGACCAAGCCTGCTTGGAAGCGAGTTAAGACCACTGTATTTTGTTGGGCTAGATTTTGGTTCTTTGGTCAGCACCAGAGTTCATGTGAGCTTTCACAGCAGCTCAAACGAACCAAACTTTCTAAAAAAGTGAACCAGAGTTTGTTTGGTCCAGACCATACATGTTGAGTGTGAAAGTGCCCTCAGTGTGGTCAACATGACTCCCACCATGAGATAGAGAACTTCTATGACCAAGACAAAAAATCAGCAGCATCGTTTCTTTTCTCTCTCCCCGTCTTTGCAGGGCCAGTAGCTGCTTGAAAACAGTTTGTTCCCCAGCCAAATAGACCTAGTGTGACATACTATCATTGTTTCCTTATCACTTTAAACCCATTGGCTTGTGCCGAGCAGAGACAGTGGAGTGAATGCAGAATATGGTGCCAACATCAGAGCTGAACTGACTGATTCCCACAAAGAGGAGTGATTGCTGCTCAAATGTTCTGTCCACATTTCCTGAAACACAAACCTGTCATAACATGTGGAACATTTTTGTCAGCTTTTTTGGCTTTTTTCCAACCCTAAAATGCTGGATTAAAATTTCAATAACTTTCATTTTGTTTCTCCACCTTCAGTTTTAAGTGATTGTCAATAATTTTTTTTTTTTTTTACAATAACATAAAAAACAGTGGGGACTTTCTACAAAAAGTCTGCAGGTTGCCAGACAAACAAACAAACAAACCAGACAAACAGACAGCTGGAAAATTACAGTTTTTCTCTGCACTCGTCTCTATCTGATGATTATACGATAAAATCAGGAACAAAATTTGACATGAATCAAGACAGACGTCCTCATTTTTATACTCATAATTTATGACAGTTGAGAAGAAGGAAAGACTGTCAGATCTTGTTGCATCAGTATAAAACACACATGGATGAGTTAAAAAAGAATGCATTTGAATGAAGAAGAGAGGAGAGGAGTGATACTATGATGATTTCTGTTTATGTGTGAAAACACATTAATTATCTCCACTAAGGAGGTTGTGTTTCTGCCAGCATTTGTCCATTTGTTTGTTTGTTTGTGAGCAAGATAAGTCTAAAACTTCCTGATGGGTTTTGAAGAAATTTTCAGGGAATGTTGGTCATGGTACAAGGAAGATTTTCCAAATCCAGATGTGGATCTATGAATATTTTTGCTGGTATTGAGAATGAACATCATAACTCCAAAAATTCTCAACAATTTTTGGGGAAATTTTCAGGGAATGTTGGTAATGGTAGGAGGGAAAAGTGATCAGATTTTGGTGGATTGAAAAAAAAATGCAACAGTGCAGTTTTACACATATTTGATAATAACAAGGCTGACAGTGTCAGAAATGGCTTGGCAGAGATTTGTGCCCTCTGAGCACTAGTTCTTTAAATGTGATATCTAGAGAACACTTTAGGAGGATTTCTTCAAACATGTTTTATTTTATTTATTTTATTTTATACAAATTCCTACTCTGGCTAACAGAGGTGTCCGATAGTGGTGGTTTTGGTTTAATATCAAGTAAATGCAGGGCTAGTATTGCCGTAACAGGTACTTTTTCATAATCAAGGTGGATGCATCAAGCTGTTAAATCTGAATAAATGACTTTCAATTGTTTTTGTTATTTTTCTTTTGGCATCAAATTGGTATCAATAATATTGATATAATTGATATTTTATCAATCCATCTGCCACTACTAACATCAGAATGAGCTGATTGGATTTTGAAGGTCATAGGTCAGCTTAATGGAGTGATTTTAAGGTCACATGCTTGGGGTCAAGGTCATGAAGCTTCTTATTCACCCATAGCTCTCAGAGCTCTTTCAGCTTATGTATGAATCTCTGTGGCATTAATGATAAGATTTAAACCTGATCATGACTTCATTTTTGTTTAACCAGAAACAGCGATAATACATCAAAATATTCAAAAGTTTATCATTTCTACTTTTGCCAAGGAGCTCATGCTTTTGCCAGTGTTTGTATTTTTGAGCATCATAACTCCAAAAGTTCTCAACAATTTCTGGTGGGATTTTCAGGCAATGTTCACAAGCCAGAAGTGATTAGATTTTGGTGTTGATCCTGCAAGATCTTGCAGGTTTACACATTTTCACAAAAAGCTCTGACCTGATTTAGATCAAATTTGAAGGCAGAATTTGAACCACACCAGAGCAAACAGGAGAGAAACTGAAACTAAAGTATCAATCTCATTGAAATAATTAAAACCAATGCCAAAGTTAATATTGATATTATTGATATTATCGATATTTGATAGATCCGCCCACCACTTTTGCCTAAAGGATGAGCTGATTGGGTTTTGAAGGTCATAGAGCAGCTTCATGGAGCCTCTTGGTTAAAGGATAAGTTCGGTTTCTACAGCTTTCACATAGTTTATAGAATGAAGTAGAACAATATACTCACCCAGAAGGCTTTCCTGATCCAAACAGTGCTTCGGGAGATATTTAGATCCAAATCGAGCAGCGGACATCCGTATAAATGGTAGCAGACGGGGCATGTATAGTGCCGCTCCTAAAACTGCATTAATCGTCCAAAAACTCATTAGTTTCACCAACATTACATCATGGTCCGCTCGCGCTACCCCTCCACGACAGTCTGGTGTCACTCCACCCATGTTTTTGTGACTGTGCTGACCTCTGAACTGAAAAGTTTCTTGCCTCCGCGTCCTCCTTTCGATGAGCTCCTCATCTGTATACTCTGGCTCGAAACTGTAAGGACACCCATCATATTCAAAGTTCTCGTCCACAACATCTTCATCCGATAGATATTCGTCCATTTTGCACAAAACTGGAAGAAGAAAGTTATTGTGTAGCCACCGCTCGCCGCTGAAACAATGAGCCGTACTGCGCATGCGCGCAACCGGAAAGAAACTTTTCAGTTCAGAGGTCAGCACAGTCACAAAAACATGGATGGAGTGACACCGGACTGTCGTGGAGGAGTAGCGCGAGCGGACCATGATGAAATGTTGGTGAAACTAATGAGTTTTTGGACGATTAATGCAGTTTTAGGAGCGGCGCTACAGATGCCCCGTCTGCTACCATTTATACGGATGTCCGCCGCTCGATTTTGGATCTAAATATCTCCCGAAGCACTGTTTGGATCAGGAAAGCCTTCTGGGTGAGTATATTGGTCTACTTCATTCTATAAACTATGTAAAAGCTGTAGAAACCGAACTTATCCTTTAATTCCCATGCTTTTAAACATAAAATACTGTCAGGAATATTAGTCAAACTTGGCAAAAATGTCCACTCTGACATAAAGGAGAGGGGATTTAATTTTAAGCTCACATGCTTGAGGTCAAGGTCATAAAGCATTATGTTAACCTGTAAGCTCTCAAAGCACTTCCACCTTAATTATTAATCTCAAGGATGTTACTGACAATTTTTAAACCTGGTTTTGTATCATGACTTTATTTTGATTTCGTCAGACACAGCTATCAAATTAACATCAGAGTAAATACAACAAAATATTCAAAGGTTGTTTATTTTTACTCTCCAAGGAGGTTATGTTTTCACCGGTATTTGTCTGTTTGTCCATTACAGAGTAACATAACAAATTCTCAACAAACTTTTGAAATTGTGAATTTTTCAGAAAATGATGATTTTGGAACAAGGAAGACCTGATTAGATTTTGGTGGTGGTCTGAGTCCAGAGGCAGATACTGGAATGTATTTAGAGGATTCTCATCATTAGGCAACAGGGCAGTGATTCATATTTTTGATAATAACTGAGACCAGAATGTCAGTAAAGGTTAGCACTCTTGGAGCATTTCCAACCGTGAATTTTTAAAGGAACTCACACCAGACAGGTTCATCACCTCTTTTTTAACAGTCTTTTCAGATAACGTGTTTATTTATGTTGCGTTCCAGGCAACCTGTAACTCGTGTTTTTCCCACACTTCCCAGTGTAAGTGCACTGGAATGGCAGTCTAACTTGTAACTTCCCACCCGTGAACTCGTACCAGATCGATGTACTCCGAGTTACGACTTGTGACGTCACATCACTGCCTAAACAATATGGCAGCCTCTTTATAACGACAAATACCGTATAAAATAAAGTATAAGCTTCTGTTACCTTATGCGCCGTTTCCCATCCTCCATTTCACTCAAATAAGCAAGTTGCAGGCTGCTTTGGTGATTGAAATGATTAAGCATGAATCTTATAATGTCTGCCATGTTGGTTTGTTTACATACCAGAATTCCTTGCGCTCAAACCGAAGTTGTAATTTACCTGGAACGCTTTCAGGTCAGAACTCAGAGATTTCAACTTGGAAATTTCCGAGTTACGGGTTGCCTGGAATGCAGCATAAATCCACATTTCTTACAAAGGGTTGTGAGGGCTTCTTTGGCCTGCAGCTATTTGATTTAAGGGTTTTTGTGTTTCATGATGTACATTGTTAATTAGTGTCTCGTATAGGGGCAGATCATATAAGATGAGTCTTCTTTCTGCTCCTTTTCATTTATTATTTTTGCCTTTCCTTGCTTTTATTAAAGTACTTTCTTCTATTAATAAATGAAATAAACATTTAAATGGAATGAAATGTCTTTTTATGATCATCAAGAAGTACTTTGGCAACTTCATGTTCTCCCATAGCACAAACCTCTGCCAAGGCATTTCACTCATTCTTGTCAGAGTTTTTTTTTTTTTTTTTCTATGTGGAAAACTGACCCATAGCACAATTTTAACAAACCCTCTAAGACCTGGATCTACATCTGGATTCAGATCACCTCTCAAAATCTGTTGAGAGCTTTCTGAATGATCTTGCTCAAAAACAGACCAAAACCAGTAGACACATGGCTTAAGTAACCAGTGAAACAGTTGGTTGTCATATTTTGAAGTGTATTTGTGGAGACAATAAAATGTGGAGCAGGGTGAAGATATTAAAGCATTGAAGAGATACTTTTTAGTGGATATACCGTAAATATGGAGTACCTTGAGATGTTGGCTTGGTTTTTAGTGTGTCTTGGGTATTTATACTTTTAAAATTACTGATCAGTACCCTTTTTTCCTTTTAGAGTTGTGGGAGGCTAGAGCCTATCCCAGCTTACACTGGGTGAGGGGCAGGGTAAACCCAGACCTGGGTAGGAAGCAGAAAAACATCCAAACACATTTAAACCCAATAAGGAGTCACCAGTTAACCCCCTGATTCCCAAACTTTTTCTGCTGGTCCCACTCCTACCCCTCACCACTCACGTTGTCAGATGAAGACAAATTTTGAACATATTTATGAACAAGCAACAGCCAAAGTGACTGTTGTACATGAAATGTTGAGGGTGAGGCATGGCTCACATAGTTGTTTTGTTTTTAATTCAAATGCAAATTGAAATAATTGGTGTACTTACAAATTATAAACTAAATGTAGTTCATTTATATATTTGAACTCAAATGCAGGCATTGATAGTTTATCAATGCTTTTGTGGTGTCTGCAGCTGTTTGGTACGCTGACAAATGCAGGCTTCAGCGTACCATTCGCTCTGCAGAGAAACTGATCAGCTGCAAGCTTCCATCAATTTGTGACCTGTACACCTCCAGGAGGCAAGCAGCTAAAATCGTGGCCGATCCCTCTCACTCTGGACACGGACTCTTTGTGTCATTCCTTTCTGGCAGACGGCTGCGGTCCATTCAGATCTAAACCTCTTCGCCCCTGAACAGTTTCTTACTGCACCTTCTGTATATATCATTGGGTTGTTTTTTTTTCCTTTTTTGTGCCTATTGTATATGTTGTATATTTTTTAAATATTTGTTTTATATCTCCCTAATTCAATTTACACTATTTTTTACCCATTTATGTACTTTTTATTATTTACTTTATTCATTCCTCCTGACTGTTTATTTTGATTATATTTTAACTATATGTTGATTGTGTTTACAGGTTGATTTTGATTCTGATTTACGGAGCATAATGCATAATCCAAGACAGTTTTAGCTACTTCTTTATTGCAAGTTAAAAGGCGAAGTGATCATTTTATCTACAATTCTTTTGCTCTTTTCTTTGCAGATATTTTAGTTATGCAGAAAATGTTTTCTAAAAATTAGACTACTTGTAGGCTTTTTTAAGTTGTGTTTCTGGGGTCTTCAAAGCAAACTTGGTCACATGGTCTTCATGTATATAGATTTAAAATATATAAAATTGACTGGCAGGACACTCTGAGGGGCTGCATGAGGCCCCCAGGCCACTACTTGCCCACCCTGTCCTTGATCAACATGGAAGTCATCCCATGAAATGTACCAATGCTTTGCTTGCAGCGCATAACAGCTTTCAAATATTTAATGTTGTCATGACACAGAGGGCTCTAATTTCCTGGCGCAACTCAGGGTGGCGCAGCCTGGCGCACCCCGCGCAGTGGTAATTTTGTCCTGCCCACCGCCATGCGCAGCCAATTTGGCAGACCGGCTGCACCGAGATGGGTGTGACGGCGCACCAGGGGGAGGTGTCGAAAGATTCAGCTTGGCGCAGTGACAATTTCGTGTCAAAAAAATGCACGGAAGGTGCGCTGAAAGCCCGCCAGCTCCAACCTGGTCTATTCTCGGCGCAGGAGAGGCGCACTCGGGGCAGTGGTAATTTGGCTGACAGGCGCACAGGGCGCACACGTCACCAAAACCTCACAGGCAAGTATCCAGAGTGTCAGGCACATTTCAATGCAATAAAAAATCACAGCAACCACTATTTAATGTAACCGTCTGAACCAGCACATACATTTGTATCTATATTAATTAATCCCGTCACATCTGATGTCAGATCAGAGATGTTTGTCATAACTAACGAGTTCACATCTCTCAGCCAACCACAAACAGCGACATCATCCGATACGGAGTATCCGGCTTCTCTCATCTCATGAAATTCAAAAGAAAAGAAAAAAGAGAGAGACGCTCGCTGAATAAATGTAAGTCACTCGGTGTCTTAAGGATTTACCTGTGATTGCCCATATTTCTGTTTTAATCTTTATTCGTAACGTGATCTAAAAAGATGGAGTATATTATTGCAAGGAGGATGAGGAGATATAATTTCACTAAAGGTTCTGCTATTTGGTGATGACAGACCAGGAATGCAGGTGGATCACAAGCATGATGAATGGATTAGCCTGCTGCTGTGTTTAAATGTAATTATCACTTAATTTTGTACTCCTATTATGACACAGGAACAGATTACATCTGTCCCGCGAGGTGGTCCACACGGTGACACGCATCGTGGCTCTGATGCGCGGCCCGGTGGCCCCTGCACTCTCGCAGTTGCTTTACAAGTGACAGCGGCTTTGACCCTCTTCACCACCAAGGTGAAATTGTCACTGCGCCTCACCCACGGCGCATTTAAAGGCGAGGAGAGGCGTTCATTTGAGTGGTGAAGATCACACTCGGCTGTGTTAAACCCACTTAAGTCTTATCTCCTCCATCTCTGCTACGTGCGCCGGTAGGAGAGACGGAGGCATGGGTGCGCCTGCCTGCGCCAGTCTGCGCAGTGCACGAAACTTGCAAAATGCCCTGGACACACCCTGTTGGCGCGGCGCAGCGCGGCATAGGGCAGGTGCGCCCCGCCTGCGCCTGGTCTACGAAATTAGAGCCCAGAGCCTTCAACATAGCTGCAGGACCGTCTCGGGGCAATGGGCCCTACCTTGGGCACCACTGACTCTCCCTAACATGCATGTTTTTGGTTTGTGGGAGAAAACCAGAGAACCTCGAGAAAACCCATGAATGCAGCAAATACTCCAACTTTGACCAGCATAAATTATTAAGTATTTTTCTTCTTTATTTTATGAATGTTTTATTAAATAGTTTTGAATTCATTAGAAAACTGCATCAAACCTTCATGGACCATGTCAATGATTTTTGCAGCTTCAGCTTAATTTTCTGTTTTACTCCAAAAGTTACTCTAAGAGGAAATTTCAACATTAAATATTATGTAACAAAAACTGCATCTGAACATCTACTTTAATAAAGTTTAATAGCTCCATAGAATAATGGACATCTGTTTTTAGCCATAACGTGTTCTTCACTTTGACACACCTATTACACACTTTTTCTTATATTTTATTATGAGTCACAATAAAACCAGACACTGAAATCAGTTATTGGCAACACCCCTGTACAGGACCACATCTGTGAGCATACCTTTCATGTTCAGTAAGATAAGTTCAATTTATAAAAATTGATTGGACTGATTATTATTATTCATAGAAATCATCTGAAGCGTTGTCGCAGACACCTCAAAGAGAACTTCCTCCGAAGCCAGGCCATGAATCTCTGGCGATGTGACTTTGGTGCATCACTGCAGGCCTCAAGAGCTTCTCCACAGGATGGTGGTTCAGACAGGACGTCCTCTATGAAGACCCCAGAGGGTGATGGAGGTGGTGCCAAAACATGCACTGGCTCACTGGTGGACTCAGCTCTCTCAACCTCATTCTATGCAGCTCCAGTCACATCCGTGCTGTGGAGTGAGGGTTTCTTATTCGCCACGGATGACGTAGTAGCAGGTGGTACTGGTTCTGGTACCTCTATAGGGTCTTGTTCATGACTGAGAGCCTCAGTCATGACCTTACCCTCCAGGACCGAAGATGCATTACCTCTATCTGGCAGGTTGACAGTACTTAATGGAGCTGGTCCCTCTCCTGGCTCTTGTGAAGGAGGCAGGCTGGTTCTTGCCGACCCCTGGATGGCAGTGCTGCCACAGCGTTGTTTCTTGGACTTTTTTGGGTGAGTCTTGGGCTTGAACAGTCCACAGATGTGCTCCACCACAACATCAGTGATGATGGTCATGATCTCCACCTCAAAGCTGTTGAGCTTCTACCTCAGTATCTCAGGAGGAAATATCTGACGCAGCTGTCCATCCATTGGGAGGACCATGTTGTCTCTCATGGAATGGGAGAAGGTTACTCACTAAAGGTGCGTTCACACCAAACCCAACTTTGGCGACCAAGATCGCATCGCAAACCCAAGTCCTGTTGCCTGTGCATTGCTCATTTTGTCAACAGTGACGTCACGCCTGCTCGAGTTTCACCCCGCGATCATATCATATATCATATAATAGGACGTATTAGCTGACATTATTCTAACTGTATCCTTTTCACTCACCTACTAACCACAAAACACTGCAGCTGATGGCCCTGCAGCAGCATCTTCTGTGAGTTCAATGCGGTCCGTCTAGGCGGAACTAATGTTCTCACTAACTAAAGTTCCCCACAAGGACATAGATTTTCACTCTGTGGACCGGAATAAAAACAGTCTGTCACAGGTGTGGTCACGCACCCACACAACGCTGATTGGCTCTCACGGCGCGACATCGCCTGAAAAGTTCAAATGTTTCAACTTTGGACGCAGGGTATGGCGACCTGCCCTGCGTCCAAAGCGACCCCAGAGTTCCCATCTGCAGCAACAGGGGCGCCGCCCCCATGTCTCCAAAGATGCGACCAAGTCGCCAAGAATGCATCCGTTGCATCGCGTGAGATCTGGTCATGGCTGATCGTGGCTGTACATTGACTCTGCATGGAAAGTGGCCGCCGAGGTCGCTAGAGTCGCGTTCGGTGTGAACGCACCTTGAGAGTTTTTGGACAGAGCAGCAGAGACCTCATCCGGAATGACCTGTGTGAGGCCAACAGCCATGTTACTGAGCTGCTTGGAGGTCATGGTGCGTGTGGTGTTTTTGTTGGGCTTCCATAAGCTCTGAACCACTTTGGGCATCACACTAATCCCCACGTCTCTGGGTCCTGACCTTCTGGGGATTGATGTCTTTGGTTTTTGCTCTCCCAGGATCCTGGCGCAGTCCTTCAATTTCTCCAACATCTTTGTCTGTCTGCAGAGAAGAGGCAGGTCCTTTGCTGAGTCCAGCAGTCTTCTCACCTCAAACTCGATGTCTCTCATCTGCAGGCTGACGTTCACCTCCCACAGCAACTGCAGGAGAGCCTCGGTCTCCTCCCAGCACCGATTTCTGATGATCTCTCTCCTGTCCATCATCAGAAGATCGATCATGGTTTCAGCAGTCACATCTGATGGCAGCTGCTTGTTCTGTTGAAGCTGGAGCAGTTCAGCCATCAATTAATAGGGGAAAAAAAAAAAGAAGTGGTGACAAAGACAATGTTTTCCTGATGAGGAATGAAACACACACACTCATATTCATATTTTCTGTTGGTATTTACACACACACACACCCACCCACACACCCACACACCCACACACACGCATCGACACACATCATACACACAGAAAACAGCTCCCTCCTTTTTGAATTTGCTCTTTTTTATTACTTTTCTTTTTTTTTTGTTTGTTTTTGTTTGTTTTGTTTGGTTTCTCATTCTATTCTGTCTATTGGGTTTCCCCCAAAATGGTAAAACCAGTCTGCTTGTATGTTTTTTAACCTGTCTTGTTATATGTCTAAGTCTTTTTCTGTATTGTTTGTTTTTGCAATAAAAAAAAAAAATTTACAAATCATTAAAAAATGATTAAAAAATATGTAAACCTTAACTAAACAGAACCAAAGGCCTTTAATTCTTGTTAACATCGTGCCATAGGGCAGGTTTCCACATTTGCAATAATAACTTAGAATGTCAGAAATGCTTTGTCAGAGGCTTGAGGTCTAGTTAAAAAATATTCTTGTGATATATTTTTAAGTTTCAGTGTGTGAATCAATGTGATACTATTTCTTAAATAGTTTTCACTTTGGATATATTTTTTTGATGTGTTGGGAGATTGGTGGAATAAACACACTAAAAATGTATCTTCCTGACTACGCCATATGTTTACCCGGAAAACCCAGCTACAATCAAATTCTGTGGAGCAATATTAAGTTATCCTGCTCACAGACAGACAGATAGGTAAATGAACAACAGACAACAACATAACCTTCTTTGCAGAGGTAAAAGTATTGACAATCTTTGTTTCAATCATTCTTATATTAGTATTAATGAGGATTTAGACATGACATCCAGAAGCAGTGATCTGTGTCTCAGTGTTTTCATCCAGAAGGCGATTGAGGTAATTTTGAGCTTTGTTTGTGATGGTTCGCCTCTCACAGGCTGAAGTACAGTCAAATTCAGTATTTCACTCTCTACCCAAGAATGGGAGGTGGGCTGCTCAGCTTTCTGCCAGAGGACCTGTTCAGTGTTGGGCACACACCTCGAACTGTCACACATATGACGCTTTATGAAGTGCATCTGCTGCATGTGGGATGGATGGAGCGTGCATTTAAAGAGTGTATAAGCAGATGTGGGGGTGAGCACTTGGAGGAAGATGTTGTTTACTATCTCTTTCATACAGCATGGTTTCTACACGTGATAATGGAGCGGTTTCCTCCCTGCATATTTCACAATGATTGAAGATAATGATGCATAATTTTGAATATTTCTCTCTCGCTGCAGTTCATCCCTCCTGAGCCTGGAAAAGTGGGTAGAAAAGCCTCAGAGGGAACACGTAAATCCTCATTTATTTTACAAATTTGGTGAAAAGTCTTTGATTGGATGCATCTTTCTGCCTCACTCATATCTTGCTAGCATGGGTGTCACCAGAAATTGTGATCCAGGTGAAAAAATGTCATTGTGGACTCCACCTCCACAGCCTCAAACAATCCTAATAAAACCTTTAATTATTATTTAAATTAAAAAAAAAAAAAAAATACATCATCACTGTTGTGCACAAACACTTTATCTCCAAAAAGAAAGTCTCTGCTACTGAATGAATAAATTCAGTTTTGTCCTGATTAGAAACATTTTTTGTACTTTCAGTTGAATTAAAATCAATAAAAGCCTACCATTAATATGTATGGTGACCAAGAGCACAAATTTATAAGAAAAATAAAATATATATATTTATTTTTTTATTTTTTGTTTGCATTGGTGGCATGAGCGTTGTGCCCGTGTGTGGCACTTGTTACTAGAGTAACGGTGCACAGAGGAAAATATTGTAGAAATTGAGTTCAGACGATACTGATGGTGATGTCTGACCACTTATCATGCTCACAAATATTTGATAAAGGTAGTGATTAGTGGTGTTTGTTTTTTACTTTGACTTGCAGAATTGCTGCCATGTCTGTAGTTTACCTCGGACACAACAGTTATACACAGCCTGAGGTCTTTTCGCCCTCTAGTGGTGTCCTCCAGTAATAAGCATCATGCACAGGAAAGCACAAGTTCCAGAAAATAACCAAAATAACCAAAATTGAATAAGCTTGAACTTGACTGAATAATAAAGACAAACCTAAGACAGTCTTTAACAGCAGCACAAATTGACTTCATTTTCTTTGCCCTCTCTACTGCCACAAAATCTGTTTCACATAAAATGTTGTGCTCAACAGCTTCATCACTCCACCAGATTTGGCAGTTTTGTGCAGTTTGTTCTTGTCCTGAGTATGAAGAGTGAGATGAGCAGTCAGTATTCTCATCTGCTGCTGTCATTCTCCAGATTGCATATTCAAGGGCCCAATAAAATCTAACTGGCCAAGCAAAATCTCATTGAAATGACAATTTTCTGCCTTGCAGAGTCATTAGTGGAAAGCAGTCTGTTATTTTCAGTATTTTCAATTTAGCATATCTTAAACTTCATTGGTTTAGTTTTACAGACTCGGTAACAGATTTCAAAATGAACCTTATTTTTATTGGACCCTTGATGAAAAAAGTCTGGACAACCCTAATTTGAATGAATAAATGAATGAATGAAATCTTTATTGCCCCCAAGGGAATTTGTCTTGCACAGAGAGCATAAAAACACAAGCTACATAGGACATCAACAACACACGAGACAATACATAATAGCATTTAACAGTTAGCCAAGTACAAAAATGTTAAAATGACAGTAATAATAATAAATTAGTAAGTAAAAAAACATCATTGAGGGGTCTTAAAAGTAATTTGAACAAAAACACAAGTGCAAACACAAACACAAGGACAAACTGAAACAATGGAGCAAAGGAGACCAAATGGATGCTTTAGGCAATAAAACAAATAAACGTGTAAAGAAGGTCTTTGCTTATAGGATGTAGTTTATGTAGTAACTCTGTTGTTTTTTATTTTAATTTTTTAGGGCCCTTGTGTATTATGGGCCCTTAAGATTCACCCCCTCTCTTATGGCAGTCCTGCTTGCCAGGTCTGTTTTGAACTCTTTGGCACTTTCTTGGCTTTTCATGAACTTTAAGTCATCTGTAGTCATAAAAAAAGAAAGCATAAAGATTTTTAATATAGGAAAATTTTATTCCAGCATGAATCATATTAACCTGCTCTGTCTCCCTGTCCCTACTCTGAGCAGTGAGTAGAGTCGCAGCTCTGAGGGACATGCATTTATATGCAGCAGCTGAAAACTCAGCTCCCTGCTCCAAGTGCAAATTTAATTTTGTTGTTAAAATTCAGGGCAATTTCAATTCTCCTCTTATCTTAAATTATTCTCAATTTGCAAATGAGACCATAACCAGAGTTTTGACTGGTCCTTCTCTGTGATGTGTGTTGCTGATGTTCGGTTAAGTGATAAGTAAGTCAGCTACAAACCAGTGAAGACAGCTGAACATGGTGATTGATGACTGTTTGCCTTATCTCTGTCTAACAGCTGTGAAACTCACATTTGTCTCTGAATCTTGTCGTCCTTGGACTGACTTTGCACATCTGAGACCCTCCTGATCATTGTTCTTTACCGATCATTGTTTAAAATGAATCAGTCAGTGCTTGGATTCAGCGTCAGGCTGTAACATCACCAAAAGTACTGGCCCTCTTTGTGGTTCACTATATTTCTCAGTAGTTTTGTGGTTATTTTCTGAATTAGAGAGCTCCTCAGAGGCTGAACTGTTTTATCGATTAAGCGCTGTAGTTTTGTCCAAACCGTCTTTATCCACCCCAAAGTTGAAGATCAGCAGAAGAGTGCTCTGGTAACATCCCTAAGTTAACTTTTGTAGGAATTACACCCACCAGCAGCTTCATTAGGTACAGATGGAGCCACTAAAATTTTACCAACTTTCCTTGATTGAGTCTTTGCTGGTACCATCATGATAGTAATGAGATTCCCACAATGACGTGATAAACACATAGTGACTGGTTAAAGGTATTTTTTTTGTTTTCATGTCTTGTCTCACTCCCAAGTCCATGACAAGCAGATAAACACCACTCAATTGACTGTGTGTGCAGTAACAAGGAAGAGATGGGCAGAGCTCGCCCATCACAAATTAGCTTAGCTCAAACACTGGGAGTCAGTGGGTAGTGTTAAGGTGCGTTCACACCGAACCCAACTTTGGCGACCAAGATTGTGTCGCAAACCCAAGTCCTGTCGCCTGTTCATAGCTCGTTTTGTCACCGTCACCATTGCTCAGTGACGTCACGCCTGCTCGAGTTTCACCCCACGATCATGTCATATATCATATAATAGGACGTATTAGCTGACATTATTCCAACTGTATTCTTTTCACTCACCTACCAACCACAAAGCACTGCAGCTGATGGCCTTGCAGCAGCTTCTTCTGTGAGTTCAATGTGGTCCGTCTAAGCAGAACTAATGTACTCATCAACTAATGTTCCCCACACGGACATAGATTGTCACTCTATGGACCGGAATAAAGACAGTCTGTCACAGGTGTCAATCACGCACCCACACAACACTGATTGGCTCTCACGGCACGACATCGCCTGAAAAGTTCAAATATATCAACTTTGGCGACGGAGCACGGAGACTTGCTCCACTTCTAAAGCAACCCCAGAGTTCCCATCTGCAGCAACAGGGGCACCACCCCCATGTCTCCAAAGATGCGACCAAGTCACCCAGAACACATCACATCGCGTGAGGTCTGGTCGCGTGTGGTCGTGGCTGTACATTGACTCTGCATGGACAGTGGTCGCCAAGGTCGCCCAAGTCGGTGTGAACGCACCTTTAGCCTGCCTCTGCCAACAGTCATCAGATAAACTCTTCAGCAAATCTAAACGGTCCTGTGTGCTTGCTGTGACTCATTTCTTTACCCCATTATGTTATGTTATCTTCTTCTTCTATCATGTTATTATCATCTATTGGAAACAGAGGTCTGGTTTTGTTGACCCACTTACAAGTGCATCTGCAGTGTTTTTTCCTGGAGATGTGACTTTTGCAAATGAGTCGAGTCTTTTGAACAGCTCTATTAAGTAAACAATGAGAACCGATTCGCAGTGATGGGTGAGCTGTTGTTTTGAATGTCATTCTTAAATGCAAATTGACGGCAAATTTAAGAATGGAAAGTACACTGTTATAATGTAAACTTAAAATTGCTGGCATCAAATGAATTTTTCAGTTAACGAAACAATATATTTTTTGTTGTGTTATGAACTTAAAGGAGTTATCTCAACTTTCCTTCTGGAGTTTTTTTATGTAGAGTTGGGCTAACCTTAACTTAAGTTGTCAGGCTAAGCTCTGACCAGTTGGGTTCATATACAAACAAAATATCATTGAGTGCTAGACTGCCACAGTGGTAAGCAAACACACATGATAAAAAACATGCTGCAACTTGTCTGGGTATAAATACCGTCTGGGATTGTTTTTCCCTTAAATAGTTGTTCTCTCAACTCAAAATTTTGAGTTTTGACCCAAATCTCAAAAATCTAGAGCAAACAGTTACCTTGAAATTTTTATTTTCAGTTTTTTTTTTTTTTTTTACAGTGTAGGGATGCACCATACTATCACTATGATATCAAATTCTTGTAGATATTTGCAGCCAATAAATCAGCCAACGCATATTGGCAGTAATATTGTCAAAGTTTACAAATGTAAGGAAAATGTATCTATTATCATTATGATTATAAATGTATTATGATCCTTTTATGTGCCTGTGTGAAAAGCCTTCATGCTGAAACTAGAAACCGGAAATGAGAAATCAAGACAGAATATCTTGTCTCAGATAAGAGAGGACTACGCCGTCATCTCAGCAGAAGAACTCATAGTTTCTGAGTGAGAAAGATGACCACTGTTTGTGTAACTCTGAACTGCAATATTATTGGGTGATGCTTGTTTCAGGGCAAACCGCCACTTGTGTAGCACTGCATATAAGTTTGAAGAGATGCTACAGATCTTTAGTGCGAGAGGAAGTTGCCCTGCTGTAAACTGCTTCACTCCTTGCAAGTAAAAGACTGAAAAGCTCCTTCTCCTGTTGTTCTTTCCATTTGGGCTGTCTGTCAGGGGCACTGTGGGAAATTTTCCTATCAACAAATGTACCATATTGCTTGATCATGATAATCTTTATGTTATTCTCATGATTTTTTAGGCATTAAAGTAATCGGCAAGAGTAAAAGGTATACTTTCAAGCTACTATCTACAACATGACAGTTTGACTTAGAAGCACATACAGTACCACACCTCCAACTTTTGAGGCTTTGGTTTATGCATTATTTTTACTAAACATTTAGAAATGATTGCTCCTCTACATTTAGAGGAGCCAGACGACATGGCCCAAGCACCTATTCAGGATGCCTCCCAGACGCCTCCCTGGTGAGGTGTTCTGGGCACGTCCCACCAGTAGGAGACCTTGGGAAAAACCCAGGACACCCTGGAGGGACTATGTCTTTCAGCTGGCCTGGGAACACCTCGGGATCCCCTGGGAAGAGCTGGACTAAGTGGCCTGGGAGAGGGAAGTCTGGGCTTCTCTGCTTTGCTTGTTCCATTGGCAGATATTTTCTGATCTTTACAAGGCCTTTACAAGATCTTTTAAGACCCCATTGACTTTCAGCCAATGGAAACTGCATGTGATATAATGCTAACTAGCTTCTCCATTTTTGGACTCATTCCCGCACCAAAATATAAAGATTCAGTCCTTTCACTTTCATACAGAGACTGACATCTCAGTGCAGTATGGAGATGACATCCTTTTAATATTCTTGCTCATGAATCCTCACACCTGATCATCATGCCGGGTCAAAATGGCAGCTCAGCAAACCTCACGGCGCCTACAGAGGGCACATGATAAATGTGCATTAACAGCAGGTCCTGTAAGAGGTGAAGAGTTAATTGGCTGTAAAGATTCTGCATTAGTGAGACTTCATGACTCTAAAACACCCATGTGCCGAGTCCAGCACTGAATGTAAGAGCTCACGCTGAACCTGTCTGAAATATGAATGTTTGAAAGCGAAGGATAAGATGTGCTGGGAGTGGAAAAATACTCACAGCCCGGAGCTCGTCTGACTCACACACTTTGTTCTGAAAGTCCGCCACAAACTGAAGAGAAGACCTCGTCCCAAATTGTCCCCACTATTTGCTGTGGCGCTTCTTTTATGAATGCAGCTCAGGCGAGAGAACAGTCTATGTACCTCCGTCTGTCACACTGGAGGAAGACTGAGTGAGCGAAGTGTGCCGATAACATGATGATGATGATGAATCAAAACAATCTCAGCTCTAAAATGTAACGCGAAACTTTCAGCTGAGTTTCATATATCTCTAGCTCCAGAGCAGATGGTTTCCATGACAATGGCTCATTTTTAAGGAATAGACGAGGAGAGCCTGAACTTCCAGATCCCCCTCCTCCCTCTGCCTGTCAGTGAACTCCTCTGGATTGGTTTCATGGCTGTGTGAGGAGAAAGATAAATGTTTAATTTGCAGTCTTGATGACTTTCTGTGGCTTTGAAAGATTCTGTGCATACAGATGCTTTTTAAAAATGCTTTCTTTTTGATCTCTTCTTAAACTTAACGCTTTCAAGCCTGAAAACACAAATTATAGCCAGAAAATTCTAATTTTTTGGAGCTGAAACGTTTATTTCACTTTCTACTGAAATCCAAAAAAATCAAAATGTCCATAAAATTTAACATATATATTTTTTGTATCTCATTTGATACCTTAGCTGTTTTTGGCAACTGATAATCCACTTGAGGACATTTTTGTATCATTTATCAGATTTTTTTCAGGTATTTGTTTTAGTAATTTGTTGATCATATTGATTAGTTACGGGTATTATAAAAGTATGTATCAAATATGATGCAACAGGCTCTAAGGGGTTAATGAGTGCTTTTGTCTAAATCCTGTGATAAACTAAATTTGAAGTAATAAGCTGAAGTCTTTGCTTTGTTCTGCTCCAAACAAAATCCACAAAGAGCTCCAAAAATCAATTACTTTGAATTAGAAATGGATTCAACTAAAATATTGTGAAACTTGGAGCAGGCAGACTCATCCCAAGTGTCCATGGCTGTGTGTGAAAACACAACTACTGTTACAACTGCTCAGTAATGCAAATAGCTAATCAGCCAATCACAAGACAGCAAGCCAATTAAATTAAGCAGGTAGGCATGACCAAGGCGACCTGCTGAAGTCTAAATCAAGCATCAGAATAGAAAAGAAACCGCTAGTGCCAGGTGGGGTAATGAGAGTTTCTGCTGGGATTTCCACACACAACCATCTATAAGATTTAAGCAGAATGGTAAGAAAAAAAAGAAAATATAAAAAATGCCTTGTTGATGCTAGAGATCAGAGTGATTTGGGTTGATAGAAAGGCAAAGTAACTTAAATAACCTGAGTAACTTGAGAACTGGACAATAGGAGATTGGAAAATGTTGCCTGGTCTGATGAGTCTGGATTTCTGCAGCAACAATCATATTGTAGGGTCAGATTTAATGTAAAAAACACAAAAGGATCCATCCTGCCTTGTATCAACAGTTCAGGCTAAGGGAGGTGGTGTCACAGTAAAGGGGATATTTTCTTGGCACACTTTGGGTGCCTTAGCATCAATTAAGCATTGTTTAAACTCCTCAGCTTTTTTGAGTATTGTTGTAGACCATGTATTTGGATGAGACCTAAATGAGCATATCAGTGAGGCATATGTTATGTTAGAAATCAAAACAAATTGAGTCCTCTGACTTTCCTCTGCACTGGGACAGCATTATCTCACCAGATGAAATTTTTCTTTTTCTATCATCAAACTTCATTTTCTTCGAAATCTGTGTGCTAGAGCAAATAAAGGACTCACAGGAAGATGCATGGAGCATGCACACAGAAAATAGTTGTTTAAGCCTTACTGTGTGTACTGAACATATTATAGCTAAAAGGGTTGATTGCTGAATACATGTTATTTAAGATTATCACCATCTCACTTCAAAAAACACCAACAAATAAAACAAAACAAAAAATAAAATCATAGGCCCAGCCCTACCAGGCCTGAGTGAAGGGGAAGGGACCACAGGCCTGGAGCCATGTTGGCAGGAAGAAAACTTCTACTTCCAGCAAGATAATGAGCCACGTCACAAAGTATGAAGTCATCTAAGGGCAAAAGGTCGTCCAACCCGATACTAGTTAAGTGTACTTAATATGGCTGTCATTTCCCCCAAAATCATACTTGATTGATTTGAGTGTACATGCTAATAACCAAAGATATTCTAACCCCTCTCGCCAGCCTGGCTGCAACACAGACACAAGGTGTTTCCATTAGTTCAATTTTCAATTTACCTCTCCCGAGGCCACAACGGTGGGCTTGCATATGAATCTTGAAATCTTGTCCATGATGGCCTCTTTCCACATCTCCACCACTGCTACTCTTGGGTAGCAAATGGGTCCACAGATTTGTAGTGGATGAGGAGAAAGCAAGCTGCTTTGCACATAATCTACACACAGCCCAGTCTCATCTTTTATTTATTTATTTTTTTTCTAAGTCTTGCTATGTTTGTTTTGTGGAAAAATGTGAGTTAACATGTGGACCTTTTTGTTTTGTTTGTTTTGTTGGTTGTTTTTGATAATTGGAAAAAAATGAATTGTAAAAAGGCATGTTGGCCTGCAGCTCTTGTTTATTTGTATTATGTGTTTAGTTAATTAATATCTTGAAAGGGGCAGACTCCACAAGATTTTTCTTCATTCTGCTCCTTTTCATTCACATGTTTGAGATTTTTCTTTGTTTGTATGAAATGTTTTATATACTTACAGAATGAAATAAAGACCTAAACCTAAATCGATGGTGGGGAGCTTAAAGTGCTTCCATGGAGTGGCTTTGCCTGACCTCTATTTTCTTTTGGTGTACTTCCTTTCTGTTGTTTAGGACAAGAGATAGACAGATGGTTGAGTTGTGCTGGGAGCGCCCATTGCTGCATTGGGCGGTTCACTGCTCCAGACACCCTAATGTGCTGCAGAACAATATATTCTCAATTAGAATATATATTTACAGCTCAAGTGGACATTTGAGCATTAAGTATAAGGTGACAGCCCTAATATGTAATGAAGTGGCCAGTTGTATCCCTAGGCAACAGGCATTGAACATAAGCAAATACATTCACAGGGGTGAACAACATGTTGGTGGACACATAGGCTAACAAAAGGGCAGACAGCAAATTATTCACAGCCCTAAGGTGAAACTGTGCCAGAATAGTGTACACAGTTTTTTCTACCTCAAAAGAAGTGGAAAAACTTGAATTTATATGTCTTTCACGTGTTGTCCTCCATCCTTTGTTTTAACCAGAGGGACCGTCTTTGTATCTTGTTATTGATTACAAACAGGAGAGCGCTTTCTGTCCAGCTGGCTAACAGGATCCTCTGGGAGGGAGAGGGGTCTGTTTGAGGACACAAAAAAATGAGCTGGAGAAATAATGGTTCTCCAGAAAAACCATTTACAAGAATGAGGGCGGTAAGAACAAGAAAACGAAAAAGAATGGAGGCGTAGAGACAGAGGCATGAGGGGGAGAGACAGACAGTGAGAGAGGAAAGCATCTTCACAGTGCTATTAGGTGTAAATTCTGCGCTGTGGCCAAAGTGCTGAAAGATTGAGAGGACAGCGGGTAAGATGAATGATTTGAACTCGTGTGTTAGAGTGGATGATGGGAGATGGAGGAACAGGAGCAAAGTGGGGGGGGGATGTGCTGACTGAGAGGAGAAAAAAAGGTGCACTGAGGGAGAGAAGCCAAACCTAAAAGGAAAAAGGCACAAAGACAGAGTGATTCTGTGGGAAAAATAGATCAAAACCTGGAGGCTAATAGTCACCACATTAGCTGGGCGTCATCTGACTCGGCTGACCACACAAGTCTCTCAGTGGGAGCTGTCATTAAACCCCCCCACATATGTCTGGGTGAGTGATTCTAACCAGAGTAAACAGAACAAGATTAATGGTGCAAAATAACACATGAGGGCCGCAGAGCTGGTGGCACAGCGGCGACTGTGTCAGTGAAGGGTTATTAATGTTTGGGAAGGTTCACAAAATCTCCCAGCTGCTCGGCGGTGTTTCTGATGGAGTGAGTGGAGCTCTGGATCGAGCTTGTTCATTGATTTGCCTTTGTCGCCATGTTAGTCAGCTTTAAACCTTTACAACAAAAATACATAATGATTTTCCTCTTATTTTATGGCTGATGGATGCGAGTTACTTTACTTTAGTGCTCAGTGTAGGGTAGTGAAAAAACATTATGATTATGATCTGCCAGTTTTTATTAACAAAACAAGGATACAAGGAAACAATGAAGTTTAACTGTCATTGTGCTACAGGTTGCACAATGACATTAAATTGTGGCTCCAAAACAAACAAAAAACAAAACCTAAACCATTAGACATGGAGAGGTGCAAATGGTGCATTTAGCAATCTCACAGCCTGAGGCAAGAAGCTGCTCTGCAGTCTGGTGGTACAGCAGCGGATACTTCTGTATCTTTTGCCTGATGGCAGCAGGGTGAACAGACTGGCTGAGGTGGGTGTTGTCCTCCAGCATCCTTTCCTAGGCATGTCACCTCCCCCATATCTTTAATGGTCTGTAGATGGGTACAGATGATAATTTGGGCAGTCTTAATCACTCTTTGCAGACTCCTCCTGTCCTGGGCTGTGCACATCCCATGCCAGTGTGTTATGTTTCCAGTCAGTTGAAAATATTAAAAATAAAATACACAAAACTATTATAAAATAAAATCATATGTGTAAACATATATGTGTATATATATATATATATATATATATATATATATATATATATATATATATATATATATATATATACACACACATATATATATACACACATATATATATATAGATATATATATCAGTGTTGTAGTCGAGTCACCAAAGCTCGAGTCCGAGTCGAGTCCGAGTCCTCAGTGTTTGGGTCCGAGTCGAGTCCAAGTCACACACAAAAAAAAAAAGAGTTGAGTCCGAGTCGAGTCCAGGTCAAGTCCTCAGTACCTTAGCCCAAGTACTAGAAAAGTGCCCCGAGCCTAAGTCTGAGTCCTCAATATTGAGTCCGAGCCAAGAGGCTAGATGCTCTTTAGCTCTCCACTTTTGCAAAGCCTGAGACATGACATGCAAATAAAAAATGGCCTCATAAAATATAAATAATACCTTCCCATTAAATAAGGAAAAAAACAGCTATCACTGAAATAAGTTTCAATTGACAAAAGAAATAAATAAAAAATCAATGAAAATCGTGACATTGCTTTTGAATTGTGGTTCAACAGAAATTTATAATATATTGGGCAAACAGGCATGATGGGACCTGTAAACTAATATTTTGTTGACTAACCCTTTCAGGCAATCACTGCAATCAAGTGTTTTCAGTAACTTTCAATCTGTCTTCTGCACCTGTTGACAGGTAATTTGGCCCACTGCTCATCAGCAAAGTGCCTTAATTTGTCCAGGACAGTGTTATTTGTTATTGTTTTTTAATTGTTCTTTTCAACCACAATTTAAAAGCAATGTCTGGGCTAAGCCCCAGATCTTCCTCAATCCTAAATCTGCCCCTGCTGATATGAGGACCTTATGCCAGAATAAATAATAAATAAAAAAAATAATAAAAATACAAAAGATTCAATGATAAATAAGCTCTAGTCCTCCAAGTCTTCCCCTGAGTCCTAATGCAGCCAGAGCTCGAGTCCAAGTCCGAGTCTTCGGCGCACGAGTCCGAGTCGAGTCACGAGTCCGACAAAGCAGGCTTGAGTTAGACTCAAGTCCATCGAGTCCGAGTCCTGGACTCGAGTCCTACAACGCTGATATGTATATATCTATCTATATATATATGTTCATATATATATATGTTCATATATATGACGTATTTTTGTAGGCCAAGGCAGAAGTCAGCATCATCTTGGTTTAACTCCAAAAGCCTAAAGGATTATTCACTTCATTTTTTGATCATTGTTGATAATAAGTTACCTGAAACACCAGATGGGCCGTCCTTTATTTCACTAGTTCATCTGGCTAAGAGCTCATAGAAAGTGTTTGAGAATGGGCAGAACCTTTCATTAGCATATCCAGCAGGTGATCGCCATTCCATCCATCAATGTTCGATGTTCACTGACCCTGACATGTTTTTGTATAATCAAAGTTTTGGGCTTGAATTTGTTTTTTAATGAGATTAAATACTAATAAGAAAGTTTCATGTTAATATATTGTGAAAATAGGGCAGCTTTTGGTGTCAGTGTAGACTAGCAATGGGCAACAAGACTTTTTCAAATAGATATCATACCAGTACTTTTTGCTTTGTTACCAATACCAATCATAGCCTGCAATGCATACATAATGTTCATGAATTTGATGTTTTTCACTGGCCAAAGGACATAAAGAACACATGTAGTCTGGACTCTGGACAAAAAGATCCTAAAATGAGTTTAGTTTTAAAATTTAGTCCAAAAAAGAAGAAATTTAAAAAATGTTTCATCATTAAAGACTTAATTGTTGTACTTTTTTGGGGATGACTTGATATTTTTTTGATAAATACAAAAACAAATGAAATAATTTTACCAATGTACTTTTATTAATGTGTTACATACATTTTTTAAACAAAACAAACAGATTCTATGCTCTTTAAAAAATGACTATGAAATGATTTTTGCACTGCCTTTGCATGAAGAAAGTGAGAATGAATGAAAACAGTCCGAAGAACTTCACAAATAAGCATTATGTTGGACTACTTATTTAGGTGTCAATATTTTATGTGAGTAATTGATAACAAAAAAGTATCTTGACTACAAAGTTGTAGCGTTAGTTGCAAAGTTAGTTTTCGAACATATATTGTTAACATTAAGGCAGAACATATTTAATGTAATTTCTGTGTTACATGGAGGTTTTTGGAGAGGGAAACAATCAGTTTAAATTTGAAATCAGGTTTTATGAGAATAAATCAGGAATTTCATTACTGGGCCGAATTGCTCAGTCCTGATCAGGAGTATCTGTTTCTTAAATCAAGTAAAAGTTGTGTATTCTGTCCACCTCTGCAGCCTTAAAAAACAAGTTTTAATAGTGAAGTTGATCAAAACACTTCATCATTGTTCTCCTCCGCAGACCCCAGCGGTGGTCCAGCTCAGACCAAAGTGTCTAAATCAATAGTAAATTCTGGATGTGGGCTCCCAGCCTGCAGCTCATTATGTGGGTCAGTGTTATTTACTGGCTTCTGGCTGCTGCCTCCTCCACCACCACCTTTGTCCCTTCCTCCCCCTCTTCCTCCTCCTCCTCCTCCTCCAAGAGTTCCAGGATACTCTCATTGAACACTCCACCACTCAGTACAACCTGCTCCCACTCAGTGTCACCAGGAGCCAAACAAGCAGCCCTCATTAGTCAGACGTGTTTATGTTAAGAGGACCAAACTGTACAAATGTACGAGGCCTGCTTTGTTTCATAAATTAAGTGTCTTGGAGGTGCCAGGAGGAGTTATGAAACATGCTGCTGCCTCATCATGACCTAGTAAAGCAAATGAGACTAGTAATATAAAGACTGTCTGTTTTTATACAGTTATTATTATTCCTGTAACTGCTGCTGGGGTCTTGGTGTCAGATAGTGAGTTTCAAAATGCTAATAAAACAGGACTTTGGTAAAACTAAAATCATTACACTATTCACTCTTTAGTGCAAGGGTGACTGAATCATATCCTTCATAATTGGATCACAAATGTCCAGTGTTAGAATCAATATGTTTTAAAGTATTGCAATTTCTGTTATTTTGGTTAACAACTGGAATGTATCAGTTCAGCTGGTAACCATGTAAACTGGTCACTTTCAATCAAGTATGTCCGAGGCTGTTTTAGCTGTTTTTTTCTTTCTGTATTTTCTAAAGTCAACAAGAAAACCAAAGAAATAATGGACAGAACATTCTAATTTACCTTGTAAAATACCACATATAAAGCTGTAATTTGTATAACTGATTTATCAGAACATTTTGTTGTACAGTGTAGTAGACATAATGCATTTTGCACCAATATGCATTTTAGTGGTTTTTAAATCTCTTAATGGTTTTTCGCCTTCTTATTTATCCAATTTGCTTTTACCCTATGAATCCAGTAGAACCCTCAGGTCTTCAGGTAGTGGTCCTTTAATGGTACCCAAAGTTAGAACTAAAATATAGGGTGAAGCTTCTTCACGTTATTATGGCCCTCATCTGTGGAACAGTCTAACTGAGGACCTGAAAGCAGCACCTACCATTCACATTTTTAAATGCAAACTCAAGACCAGCCTTTTCAGTCTGGCTTTTAGCTGATCATATTTATTATGATGATTTCATCTTATTTATTAATTTATTTATTTTAATCAACTTAAACCAACACTATGTAGTTTTTTCCACCCATATATAATATTTCTAGAATCATTGTGATGGTACATCACCTTACAACAGGTTGAATGACACCTCTGTCATTGTCTGAGGGGGTCTGTATCGCCTTCACTGGCACTATGTAACTTCGATGTGGATGGTAGGAACACTTCCACACTAAAAAACTACAAATTTTTACTGCTTTGACGGCTTTACGGCATATGCCACTTCCCCCTCGAGATGAAAGCTAAATGTTGCAAAGGAGAATATAAAGCAGTTCATGAATTTTTAAAACAGATTTAATGAACAGAATTTAGTTTAAAGTAAATATGCACTTATTTTCCTGATGGAAACAGGGACCTCTGGCTCACACTCCTGCATAGAAGGTGGTGGTATTGCTCCTCTGACGTTGGATGCCACCCGCCGTTAAACAAGAAGAAGAAGGAGAAAGCTACATGTAGTGTTGTTATCATGGCGGAAGCAGCGAAAAATCCAAAGAAAGGAAAAGTTTTATAGGAGGAGACGAAAAGAAGAAGGCGGGAGAGTAACAAGCTAAATGCCCGGACAGGGATAAACACTGGCCCGGCGTTCACTCGCTGGCATGAGCTGAAAGACGAGGAGGGATGTCCGACCGATGCTGATTTGGCCCTGTTATTGTTGGACTTGTAAGTACATGATGATTTATTCGAAAAGAAACATGATCAGACTGTACCTTATCAGTCCACAATGTTTATTTGTCTCTCAGGACGTCCTCGGCTCGCTTCTCCTCCCTCTGTATGTCAACAAATGCACGTTGGTGTGAGCCGCTCTGTTTTACGACCGCGCAGTTACACTCAATGACCATAGAGGCCCCTAGAGAGCAGAAAGCCAGAATATTACATAGTGCGGCTTTAATCTGTTTTATTTCTCAATTTCAGTTCAGATTTATTGTTCAGAACTTCATTCTCTGTTACTTGATTTTCTTTTCATTATCCTATTTTAGCAGATTTTAATTTCTTATCATGATTTTTTTTTCTGCATCATTGTAGTCTTGGCTCCCGTATTTCCTCATTTTTAATTCAAGATAGCGTTTCTTCAGTCATTTAATTCTGTTTTCTGTTAGAATCTCTTCTTTATGTCTTTGTCCTGTGTCCTTCTACAGCCCAATTTCCCTATGGGGACAAATATACAAACTAACTAACTAACTAACCTAAATGCATGTTTTGAATATGATACCTACGGCATTAAAGGGTTAAACGCTGTATAATACTGATTTATATTTGAAAAAGCGATAAAACAAACCTCATTATGAGGCATTTAAGAGGACACTCCTTGTCTTATATGGTGCTTTTGAAAATCATGAAGTGGGTTTGAAGTTCCCAGTTAATAGGTTCACTCTCCACACCGTAAAACCAACATAGTGCAGACATGCTGATGGTGTGGTCATGATCAGTTGCATATGGATCTGGTGAAGTTTATTCTCACCTCTGCTAAGGTTATATTTTCACTGGCATTTGTTGCTTGCTTGTCCATCTGTGAGCAAGATAACTCAAAAGTTCCTAGCTGATTTTGATGTCATGTTCAGGGAATGTTGCTCATGGCACATGGAAGAAGTGAGTAGATTTTGGTGTTGATCCAAGAATTGATTAACTTTATGAGATAAGGCAGCTTTCCATGTTTTTCAATAATAACTCAGCCAAGAATGTCAGAAATGCCCTAGTGGAGGATTGCACCCTCTGAGCACTTCGGGTCAGATATATGATCCTCACTCCTAGATCCTTCTGGGGGTTAAATATTATGACTGGCAGGCCAGATTTGGCCTATGACTGCTGCTCCCAATCCCGTCTCTGTACAGTTTAAGCTCACGGTTGTGCCCTCTCTTAGAACCCTCCAGTAACATGCATCACTGAGAGCAGTGGTTCTCAGCTGGACTGTCTTCAGGACCTTCCATCACCCCCTAAATGACAAGCTGCTACCCAAAATCGAGGAAAATCTACAACTTCTCAAATTTATCTAATAAAAAGATGTTGCACTTTGAACTTGAGATAGAACAGGATATCACAGTGTGCCAACACCAAAAGCCCAAGTTTAACGAGAAATCAAAATGACCTGCATGTGGCGATGCTAGAGAGGGAAATAAACACTTTTACACTCAATTACCTGCATTTTTATTTAAAGCAAAATGTGTGTCTTATAGACACAAGGTTTCAAGAATATAAATGTAACTGTAGCTGTGATTACCCTCTATCATTAGATACATACTGAACAGTTCTGTATTAATAATATATTTAATCAGAAAACCTAAATGAGGCGTTGATCATGGAGCTGTCACACAAAATACATCAGTAACTTTAACCTTTTTAACAGACTCTGCAGAGCTTTCATGCACAAACATGAAATAAAAAAGTCCAGCTTCTGAGAGGTTGTTTCAAAAAGACTTTAAAATATAGCTTTAGCTGAGTACCTACTTATTGAATATATAACAAACACCATTCTATTAAAACATGTCAATTACCCTTAAGGAGTATGAATGGAGGGCTCTCCACAGCATAAAAAATGTCCTTCAAAATGCACAGGATTTTTTCCCTAATATTTCTGTTACCGACCACTTTTTGGTCACGACCCACCAGTTGAGAATCACTGGCTTAGAGGCAAGTATATACAAAAGATGGATTATGCCCCCATGGATGCAAACATGAACATGAGGACAAAAAGTAAGCTCATCTTTGGTCAGTGGCTTATATTAATTTAATGCCAGGGTTAGACGACACAATATTTGACATGAATAATGACTTTCACATAGTCAGATTTGGCAGTCACATCATATTGTGCTGTGACTTGCCCAACAAGCATGACAGACAAGTCTGTCTGGACAAAAGTGGGGCAACATTGAAGACTCCCAGCTGTTGCCCTTCCTTCCCTTTTGTTCTTGTTCTTCTTGGCCAAGTTTTTATTGCTATTTTAATCACTATCATTCCCACTAGTACCGTCAATTTCACCACAATCATCATTCCCATACACCCTAATCATCACAATTCCCATTTCTAGAACTATATTTTGGGCTTCATTGAGTTTAGTAGGAAGAGGCAGTGGACTGAGTAGATAACGAGAGAGAGAGAGAGAGCTTGGAAGGATATACCATAGAGGCTCCGGGCTTGATGCAAACACCTGCCACCTGTGAGGGGGCCACTACCTCTGTGCACAGGGCATATGGGCATAACTGCTTTAAGTGTTCTCAGTCACCCCCAGACCATGAGAAGGAGGCCAGCTGATGGAGTCACCTCCTGTCAATGTCTCCCTCACCTTGGACAACTTTCAGACCAGATAATCCTTATTAAATGATGATGGAGTAACTGCTGGTATGCAGATCTATGTCTCTTTTTGCAGAGATTTTGAATTGTTGATCCATGACAGAGTGGTAATATTTTGCTAAATGATGGCTCATAATCACTAAAGTTAAAAAAAAAACCCATCTAGTTATTACACACTAAGTGCCCAGATCCAGCTGTATTCTCCCTCTATCCAAGATACTTTGCTGGAGCTCCTGTCTCTTTAAGGACCCCTTCCCCACTTGGGCCCATCTGGCTCTGATTGGTTGACCAGTCTACTCTGTTTGATCGGACAGAGCCATATTTTCAGTGTCACTGCATTCAAGATTCAAGGTTTCTTTATTAGTAACTTAGGGGTAAATTTGTTTTTTAGACAGGATATCAACGCTCCAACATTAAAAACAATAAAAGCAATGCACACTTCCACATGTATCCAGACAAAACTTTATAAACAATCCCTATTATAAACAATTCCTCATTTAAATAAAACAAATTATGATAAAGTGCTTACAGAGGCACCATTCAAAAACTTAACATCTGCTATTGGCTTGAACTGCTAACAAAACAGTGGATGTAACTCTGTAATCTGGATGTAATCTATTTGGGGAGCGGGGTTAACAACAGGTCTTTCAGGCAAAGATTGGAGCTGCCATCAGGGAGAGAGAGGGGGAGTCCTAGGGTTGCAGACTTTCTGTTTTGTGCATAGATGCACTATAGCATGCAGAGGAGACATGTTTAACACACTAAAGGGTTTACAAAACTCAAAACCCAAATCTTTATTGTTCACTATATTGTTTGTTAACTGCCTGATTTCCACGATAAAAAGACAATTCTGTCCAAGTGTATGAAACTCTATTTTTGTGATCAACTTTTTATTAAATTTTAACATATATCAAGAACAAATACAAATATAAACTATGTACACACATCGCCATTGCCATGAACATGAATACATTTAATTTTTTTTTAAAAAAGTGTGTGTGTGTGTGTGTGTGTGTGTGTAGCTTCCAGTTCATAAGTTGGTGATTACAGTTTTCCAAAAGAAAGTGAATTTGAGATTGTGGTGATCAGAGAAACCCAGGTTTGTACAGTGGATTTTCAGACCTTGTTAATTACAGCCAATGATCATTCAATAAGGGATATGTCCCTGAAATGATTAAACCACTCCCTTATCGTTGGTGGGTTAGCTGAAAACCAGAAGTGAATTTTGGTCTTTTTTTGTGGCTCTATAACTTGCATAAACAATTCTTAGGCATCTTTAGGAACTGGAAACTTAAGAACCTGTCTAGACATTTAGTGACTTTTGACCAAAGATTAACAACTGTGGGGCATTCCCAAAAAATATGGAAATATGCACTGACAGTATTTAAGTTACGTTTTGTACAGCTGGGGTTATCTATGAGCTTCATTTGAAGCGCCTATGGGGTATGACATAATATTTCTGCACAAAATTATAATGAATGAGCTAGTGTTCTAGGTTTCTTGATAATATAAATATGTTTTTCCAAATATTATCCCAGTGTAAAATGACATTTAGCTTTTGGAGGTCACAAATCCAGGATTTGGTGACCCCTAGAGATTTGACATTTTTAGAAACCAAATCAAAATAAATGGTGAAGACTAATCCAGTAGACCTTTGGTGTGGGTTTATTCAAGTATCCAGTGGACGAGAGGACAAATGAAGGTCCCATGGCCTCTGTTGGCACGGATTGACACTCTCAGTTGCAGGTATTAAAAACCAGGAGAACACAGTGTATGAAACTTTTTAAAACTAGACAAGTTAAGGGCACTTCCGTGTTGAAAATGGACTTCATATAAGAGACAGAATCATTGTTTAATTACTCATGTGAGCTACAAATCACCAGATATTGCCTGTAGTACTTCATTCAGTCCCTTCCACTCAGTTGTGCCTCTGTTATCTCTCAGTACAGAACATGTGAATGAAGTTGGAGGCGTTGATTCGGCTCCCTCTGTGTGTTTACTGTCAGCTGTTTAACCACCGACACCTGCCCACAGAGCCGGCTGCTGGCAACACAGCAACAGAGAGGCCGGATTACTCTGCTCCTGCCAAATGAGGCAGAACGAGGCTAATTCTGTTTGAGCTTTAGCACTTGAGTCAACTTTACGGCCCAATTAGCTCTGTGACATGAGATACGAGGAGTGGTGAAGACAGAGGAGGGTGGAGGGGGATGATGTCAGCAGGAAACGTGACTTATTTAGCTATTAATCACATCTGATGCTTTAAGATTCTACTGACAGCTTTGATGGCAGAGAAGAGACTTAGCTTTGAACCAACAGGTGACTTTATAACTGTTTATGAGCTGATACACTACCTCGGATCCTAAAGCAAGTTCTCTTTTTTATGATCGTTCCACAGTCCATGTTCAAGACTGAAGCCTGCACTGCATCAAGGCTACTATGTACCTATGCTGTGGTGCCCTTCAGCATTTATACTTCTGCACTGTGTGTCCAGGTTGCTCGGCAGTACTCCACCAAAACACAAGTAGGCAGTGCAATTGGCCACAGAGTGAGACATGAATGAGGAAATACACTCTGATGCCGGTTAAATGATACTGAAAAAAGTTTTATTGCAATGATTTCTTCCTATTGCAATATATATGTTGAACTATATTTCTAATATCTGTACACATACTGAATCTTGCAGATCACTATGCTCACAGATAATAACAGAAGCTGTCCAGTGTGTTTATGCACTCAATAGAAGACAGAGCCAAGGATTCCTGCAGGACAATGACAAAAGGAATTGCTTAAAGTCCACAGTTATTTGAGATACAGTAAGAGGGTCTATTGGAAGTATAAAACTGCCTGGTCATGACAAGTTTACCTGTAGATTTAAATAGCTAAAAAGGTTTCGCTTTTATGTTTTGGTCATTTCTTAATCTCTGGATGCTTCAGTGAAAAAAAGCCCTTCAATCTGAACATTAACATAGCTCATACTGCATTCTGTGTTTGTTCTTTGAGTATATTGGCACAACAAAAGCAGAGGAATTAAATTATTAATCCAAAATTTACACCAAACAGCTAAACCCACTGTGTAAATAGCAAAGCACCAGCCACCCTGCATGCACTGAATTAAAGGGAATGAGAGCTGACACTCTGATTGGTTTTATATATGTTACACCCAAAACACCCAGGTATGATAAAGGCACATAATCCATCCTCTTTGTGCCCTGTGCCTGGCTTTGCACCAGGAACATGTGTCTTCAAAACAGAAAAATAAAGACTAACACGCCCCAAACCACCTTTGGCTTTTTGACCGCTTCATACCATCAAGATGGGGCCCTACAAGTATTTTTAAAAGTATGATTGAGTGATGGCTAAAAAAAATGACTAAAAGACTCCACTTCTTCAAACTTTAACATATTATGAAAAACCGTTTAAGCATAAAATTGATATCAGTGATATCAGCTGTAGTTCAGCTCTACTGGTACTCAAATTTGGTGAACATGTCCTCAATTTTGGTCAACTAGTGCGTGAGTAGCCTTTACTAGTGAAGCAAAAAAGTCATTAGTAGTACTAGTAGATTGAAAAATGTTCACTAGTACTACCAGTAAGCCTTAACTGAGAATAATTGGGCAGGAAAAAGTAAATTAAGGCTTCCCATTGGCTTTTGAAAATATAACCAATCAGGGTGCTGGATTTGGTTATAATCCCTCCTTCTTCATTTGAATTAGGTCTACTAGTACTACAAGTAGACTAAAAACTCTCTACTACTACTACTAGTGAGATATTTTGAGTTTACTTGTAGTACCAGTAAACAAAAATTTTGTTTTGCTAGTAAAGGTTTTTGCCATACTAGTGCGCAAGTAGACCTTACCAGTAAAGCAAAATTGCCTTCTAGTAAACAATTTTGTGTTACTAGTAGTACTGGTAGATTTAAAAAATGAAATTAGTGAAAAATAAAAGCTTTACCAGTAGTACTAGTAGACCCAAAACAGTCTACTTGTTGTACTGGTGAACATTTTTGATCTACTTGTAGTACTAGTACCACTTTTTGCTTCACTAGTAAAGACTACTCACACACTAGTTGACCAAAATTGAGTACATGTACTCCAACTTTGAGTGCCAGTAGAGCTGAATTACAATCATCGGTAGTTTGTACAGTGCATGTGCATGTAAAACAAACTCTGCATGCAGCATTGTTCTATGTCTACTGCTTGTGATTTAAGACACACTTTTGTTTTAGAAAGTCAAGGAAACATTCTATTGAACAACACAAATGGCAGCTTTGTCTGTTTTGACTGACATCATGGGCTCTAATTTCGTAGACCATGCGCAGGCGCAGCGCACCTGCCCTGCGCCACGCCTGCGCCAATCCAAAGGCGTGTGTCCAGGGCATTTTGCAAGTTTCGTGCACGGCACAGTCTGGCGCAGGGAGGCGCACCCACGCCTCAGTCCTTCCCACTGCCGCAAGTAGCAGAGAGGGAGTAGGGAGGAGAGTAGGCATGAGTGGGTTTAACACAGCCGAGTGTAATGTTCACCAATCAAATGAACTCCTCTCCTCGCCTTTAAATGTGCCGCGGGCGAGGCGCAGTGACAATTTCACCTCAGTGGTGAAGAAGGCCAGAGCCGCTGTTACTTTTACAGCAACTGGGAGAGTGCAGGGGCCACCGGGCCGTCACCATGTGGACCACCTCGCGGGACAGATGTAATCTGTTCCTGTGTCACAATAGGAGTACAAAATTAAGTGACAATTACATTTAAACACAGCAGCAGGCAAATCCATTCATCATGCTTGTGATCCACCTGCATTCCTGGTCTGTCATCGCCAAATAGCAGAACCTTTGGTGAAATATCCCCCCCATATCTCCTCCTCATCCTCCTTGCAGTAATGCACTCCATCTTTTTAGATCACGTTAAGGATAAAGATTAAAACAGAGAAATATGGGCAATCACAGGTAAATCCTCAAGACACCGAGTGACTTACATTTATTCTCTCTCTCTTTTTTCTTTTCTTTTGAATTTCATGAGATGAGAGAAGCCGGATACTCCGTATCGGATGATGTGTCTGGCTGAGAGATGTGAACTCGTTAGTTTGCGTCAATCTTCCAGCTGCCGTCAGGTTGAGTTTCCATCATGACAAACGTCTCTGATCTGACATCAGATGTGACGGGACAATTAATATAGATACAAATGTATGTGCTGGTTCAGGCGGTTACATTAAATAGTGGTTGCTGTGATTGTTTATTGCATTGAAATGTGCCTGACACTGTGGACACCTGCCTGTGAGGTTTTGGTGACGTGTGCGTACTGTGCGCCTGTCAGCCAAATTACCACTGCAAGGGGTGCGCCTCACCTGCGCCGTGAATTGACCAGGTTGAAGCTGGCAAGCTTTCAGTGCACCTGCCGCGCGTTTTTTTGGCACGAAATTGTCACTGTGCCAAGCTGAATCTTTCGACACCTCCCCCTGGTGCGCCGTCACACCCATCTCGGCGCAGCCGATCTACCAAATTGCCAAATTGGCTGCGCACGGCGGTGGGCAGGACAAAATTACCACTGCGCGGGGTGCGCCAGGCTGCGCCACCCTGAGTTGCACCGTCCTTCTCCTCAGTGTTTTTGTCACCAATTTCACTCAGTTTTAAGCAGCAAGTGGTCTCAAAATAGAGCTCTCAATCACTTCAGCCTTCTTCAGAGGAGAACCTTAAAACATTACAACAAGAATCAGTGAACTCCTTCACACAGGGCAACAGAACACATGAGTCATTCAAGATATATTTTTTAAAGTGCCAAAGAAGCACTTCTCCATCTTTATCAGAAAAATACTCTGAAATCAATCAAACCCGGCTGTTTGAGTCATTCTCTTTATTGCAGAACATGTTTTCAATGTCTTTTGTTTTTGTGTCTTTATGTCACGCCGTATGCGCAAGCTGAAGTTCTGCCTCAGTGCTGTTGCATCATTTATTGTTTTGTTTTCGGCAGGAAGCAGCAGGAGCAGTTTTGTGTTTCTATCTGTTACACTATGCTGCTGTAAACAGATGGGAGATTGAAGCCTCATATCTCTTGTCTTGTAATGAAACACTGAAATATTATTTCCTCTCCAAACTCTGCTGCTGCTCTGTACAGAAACCAGTTCAAAGCTTCTCAGAAGTTCATCAAAATTGACTCCTAATCTACCAAACAGTTTTTATGATGGATCATGTTGAAGAGAAATCATAAAACACAAACTGATGAACCAGAAGCAGTGTGATTATTTAATTAAAAGTATGCTCTTAGAATTTGTGTCATTTTTTCGTTTTATGTCTTTGTCCTGATTTTTCAACAGCCCATTCATTTTCTGTTTTGATGTTTTTTAATTGTATGAAGTGAAAAACACTTGGCAGTTTCTTGAGTCTACCTTGAAGTAGATGTCTTATTGCCCTTTAATGCATCAACAAAGCAAAATAAACTTCTTTAACTGTGGTACTTCAGTGTGAGAACAACACTGTGAAGCACAACGAAGGCCCTGCACTCTGCATATTTACATCAGCACCAGCCTATCGTCTTGAAAAATGAAGCAAATTTTGACGTACAAACAACTGCAGCCCTGAGGCTGTCTACAGAAGCAGCAGCAGTGACGTACAGATGCAGCAACTTAAAACTTTCCCACTCTCCCTGATAAGGTCTTAGCTGGTCCCTGACAGGTCCATGACAGGGCCTGTGCAACCTGACAGCCATAGACTGAAAATTCTAGACCAGAGTTGGGTGAATTTGGAGTGTCAAGTTTGCTCCCAGTTGATTTGGCAGCTGATTCATGAACTAAGAAAAAGGTTAAGGCTGTGTCATCTTGTGAGTGAAAAGCCATGTCATTGAGACACCCTGCAAATGCATGAATGAATGTTTTCAGTGGATTCTAGGCAAAACCTTAGAAGAGTGGGGGGCTTCCAGTGGCTGATAGTCGGCTGGTAACTGGCTGAAAGTTGGCAGGGAGGGAAAATTGAAGGTGGTGGATTTTTTCATGTTAAAATGCTACAGTACATATGAACATGCTAACAGCCTGTTTTAATAAGTATTTTGGTTTGAATAGTTTGTCTTTTTTCCCCACAGAGCAAAAAGGATGAAGTTTTGTTTAAAACTTGTCCATTTTGGTTTTATCAAATTTAAAGAGCTCAAATTTATCCTCAAATCAAATATTATATGTTCATTTTTGATGACTGCTTGGGTATGTTAAAAATCACTAGTATTCAAAAACCTTTCTACTTTAGATATAGAGAGTAGTCCTGATCCAGCTTTATTCACTCTCTGTCTGAGATGCTCTGTTTGAGCTCCTGCCTCTTTGAGGCTCCCTTCCTCTCGTGGGCCCAGTCCACTCTGATTTTTTTTTACACACCTATACTTGTAAAGAATTTCATCATTTCATATCATAGTTGATATTTCATACACAGCAGTTTATTATATGCATACGGGTGTTGATGTTGCACTCTGATAGCTTGCTCTGTTGCTGATCAGGATGTTGCAGTTTCAAGTCCAGCTCCAGCTGCCATATGATGGTGTGTTCTTGGGTAAGACACTTGACTTCAAGTTGCTTCCACCGCTGTGTCAGTAGCGTGTAAATAACTATGAAAGGGTGTGAATGTGTTGATACTGATGGACGACTAACAGAGAAACTCCGAACCATCAGTGAGTAAATGGATGTGAATGTGTGGATTTGACCTGCGGTGTAAAGCTGCCTTGAGTCATCAAAGAGCGTAGGAAGGCATTATTTAAGCTTAAGTCCATTCACCATTTACTATACTCTAAAATTCATGTCTTGAAGTGACACCTCAGAAAGGTCATCATTTTTTACTGCCTGACATTTAGCTTGTTTTTCTTGATGCTATAATAAAAGTTGAGTCATTCCCACCTGACCTGTCTGGAGACAGGACAATTACCAAATGCCCTTAGATAAAGCTGTCACTTCCAAGGAGACCCTGCAATAAGAGTAAACGGTGTTGATAGTCTGAGAGTATACACACAGGCTGAACTATTCCATTTAAGGCTCATTTGCATCACTCTGTATCAATGTAACTCTGATTCTGCCTCCTGCACAGCTGTTAAGAAAATGTCTCTTGGTGTCATCATTCAAATCCCATCATCCTTTGTTGTGATTGGTCAGTTCAGTACTGCTCGGTGCCATGTTGTCAACATCTCTGCATTCATTCAAATGTCTATGCTCTGCAATGGGCTTACACTAATGATAAACAATGTCAGGACATCATACTGGTAGGTCTATTTGGTGGTGACAGTGGTGTTGGTGGTGGTAGGCAGATGCTGGTGTACGTGGAGAGGGAGGGGTCTTAGTGCCACAGACTTTCTGTTTTGTTCTTAGAATTGCTGTATCACACTGAGCAGACATGTTAACCACACTAAAGCGCATATAAAACTAAAAAGAAGCAGAATATGGGCTCTTTAAGTTAACATTAGTTGGGGGCATGGCTGATACTAAAGCAAGCCTACACTGCTGCTGCTCCTGTCAGCTAAAAACAGGAAACTAAGGTTGCAATTTGCACAAGATTGCCAAGGTTGCACGATTGAAAGTTGGAAAATTGTTGCCTGGTCTGAAGGGACACAGTTCAACTTCAACTTCACTTTATTGTCCCCAAAGGGAAATTTGTTTTGCAGGCAGGTAAAAACATGAAACATAAAAGCACAATCACACACATGAAGATAAAACACTGCGATGGATAAAACACAAATACTTTAAGGGACAACTAATGCCACATTCGGTCAGAATTTGGCTTAAAAAACATGGGAGCTTGGATCCATCCTGCCTTGTATTATCAGTTCAGGCTGGTTGTGGTGGTGGTGTGATGGTGTGGGGGATGCTTTCTTGGCACACTCTTGGTCCCTTGGTACGAACTGAGCATCAGTTACATGCAACACTCTACCTGAGTGTTGTTGCCGACCATGTCCATCCTATATGCTCACTTCTGATTGATACATCCAGCAGGATAACATTTCATGTCACAAAGCTTCAAATCATCTCAAACTGCTCTCTTCAGCTCAACAGTAAGATCTCTGCACTCTGGTGGCCTCCACAGTCACCAGATCTCAATCGAGTAGAGCTACTTTGGGATGTGGTAGAATAGCATCATTCATGTGCAGCCATATCAAAGTCTATGAGGAATGTTTCCAGCTCTTTATTGAATCTATGCCATGAAGACTTAAGCAGCTCTAAAGGCAAAAAGGAGGCCCAACCTGGACAAGCAAGGTGCACCTCAAAATGATAATAATCAGCCAGCGAGTGTTTGATGCAGATGTTCTATTTTGCTGTTCAGCGTTCTCTCCAGGTTCATCACTCAATATGATAAAATGATAAAAGAAAGGAAACAGAAGCTGAAAGTAAGACTAAACTGAATTTATTGTTTTTGTTGGGCTGTCAGACCAGCTTCCATTATTCAGCCACAGTATTTGTGCTCAGAGACCAGGTTGGTTTGGACTGTCAGGAAACAGTACTTCAGAAAACATTAATGGTTTACCGCATGAATGAAGGCCACACTTTCATTGGCTGCTTGGCAGACAGATCAGTCATTCTTCCCACATGCACATTCTGCTCCTGAGTTTTGTCCGTCTCATTGATTTGGACAGTGCTGCTTGTGCTCCAATGTTTAAGAAATTCACAACATATAAACTCTAACCTTGTGTGAAATTAAGCTGATATTTCTCTCTTTGAAAATTATCACTCTCTCTTTTCAGGCCGGAACAGCTGCAAGGAACACACACATCAATGACAGATTTTGCGCTCCTTCAGGAAAATCAAACACGCCCGAGTGAAGTCAGCAGCAGCCCAAGAGGCTCAAATGGATTTCATGTAGGTCGATGCAGAAGCTTCAGGCCTCGGTGAACTGCTAACAGACATCATTATTTAAGTTTCAGGTAGTATTTACATATTTTGCCCTTCAGAATAACCAATTAGTCAGGTTTTCTGGATGACTGCGGGCCCGGTTCAATAACAGACTCCTAGTTAGAGAGAGAAAAGTTAATAAGTGTGTTTAAATCCATACGGTATCCTTCATGCTTCAACAGGCAGGGGGGAAGAGTAATGTATGTGGGATCATTCTCAGTGTATTACAAATGAGGTGATAATCAATATCAGCTCAATGAAGAGGCAGCAGTTTTTCATAAGTCATCGTCCAACAGTGAAGACTGAAACAGTCAGGGATTTTAAATGTCAAACAAAGAAGCAGACAGCAGTGATTATTATTATTAAAACGAGTTTGACTCACCACCATTCAAAGAGTTTCTACTTTTCAAGGAATGAAGACTTTCTGTTTTTGTTTTCTGACCTCAAGATTTGAACGTTGTATAAGAAAGGAAAATATAACGTCTCTGCTGCAGATATAAAATGACAGATTTCAAACAACTTCTTCATGAACCAAGCTTAACCACTTATCCGTTTTGTCCAGGCTTGTGATCTGCTGCAGATATGTTATTCTTTATTAAAGGGTGTCACGGTGGCGTGCACTTGCCAAGAGGGTTGCTGGTTCAATCCCCATGTCGCAAGGCCTTTATGTGTGGGTTTACATGTTCTCTCCATGCATGCGTGGGTTCTCTCAAGGCACTCTGGCATCCTCCAACAGCCAAAAACATACTCATTTGGTTGATTGGTGACTCTCAATTTGCTTTAAGTATGAGTGTGAGCGTGTCTCGTGACTTTAAGTTGTGACCTCAAAAGGGATGAGCAGTTTAGATGATGGATGGATTGTTTAATGAAGTGTTGAGGTGTAAAACGGTGCATCTGGTGTCCTCTGTAGTCTAGTGTTGACACCTGCAAGTGTCAAAGGGATATGCCAACATTCCTCACTCCCAAGTCCATGACAAGCAGATAGACACCATTCTTTTGACTGTGCATGCAGTATCAAGAAAGAGACAGGCAAAGCTCGCCCACTGCTAATTACCTTAGCTCAAATGTTGGTAGTCAATGGGTAGTGTTAGCCTGCCTCGGCCTTTAGTCATCAGATAAACTCTAAATGGTCCTGTGTGCTTGTGACTCATTTTTTACCTCTTTATGTTACATTATCTGTTTTTAGACTAAGATTAGCACTTTATGTAATCTTTGAAAGAAATATATACAAAACTAAATAGGGCGTATGCGCAAACCTTAGATAGCGTAACATAAAGCAGAAAAAAACAGGTCACAGCAAGTACACAGGACCATTTAAAGTTGCTGAAGAGTTTATCTGAAGACTGAAGGCCGAGGCAGGCTAACACTACTTATTGACTCCTAGTGTTTGAGCTAAGCTAATTAGCTGTGGCTGAGCTTTGCCCATCTCTTCCTTGCTACTGTACGCACAGTCGAAAGAATGGTGTCTATCTGCTTGTCATGGACTTGGGGGTGAAGCAAGACACGAAAACAAACAAAGTTTCAGCTGTCCCTTTAAAATCCTGTCTTGTTCATTTACTTTTATGTCACATGAGCATATGCAGTGGAAGCAGCAGGCTGTGGTGTAATGATATGAGGACAGACTTGTTTGCTTGTAATCCAAACATAAAATACAACAGTCTTTAATTTAATTCTTCAGTTAAACCTAATTTTCCATCTTTTCTGTTTTAAGCTGCTTCTTTCTTCATCTATAATGTGTTTCGAGATAATTATCTTTTTTTCCTCCACAGGGACTTTTAAAATAGCCTATAATACCTTTTAACACAACCATAACAAATAATACATTTGTCATCTCCTTTTTCATTCAGGTGGTCTGCCCCTCCAGACTGTTAATGAATGCAAAGAGCTGATCTTCTGTCCAAACACCACGCTGGAATTTGATGGCACCTTCGCCAGATTGTTTCCATGTGGCATGTCTGTGTTTTGTAGTTCAGCCCAGAATTGCTGCCTAGCCGCACAGAGCGGTCTCAATGGGTTTAATTAGAGCTGCTGATTCTTTATGTGGGGTTTACACTGGTTTGGGCACGGCATCAAGGCTTGGAGGTGCCTGAAAGAAACATAATTAGAAACAAAGTCATCCAATCACATTGAAGACAAACATGTGGACACTGGGTAAAGTGATATGGGATTAATCAAATGGGAAATTTGGGCATATTTACAGACACATTTCCTGGTAGAAGCATCCTGAATGATGACCTGAGCTGTTCACACAGACAGTGAGGGAAGTAAAATTAGCTTCCATAAAAATGTTATTGTGCTTTTCTTGCTTGCATTTGTAGATTCTTTTCAGTTTAAAAGTTTGTTTCCGTTCTTCTTGCAGTTTATTTGACTACAGAGGTAATAATGTGATTCACACTTATACTCAAACTTTCAGTGTAATGCCTGAATGTGCTGTTGGGGTGGCACACATTGCTCATATTTTTGGTGAATGGGGAACTGATTGTTCATATCACGACTCACAGATTAAATATTAGCATAATTTCCTCCAGAGGTAGTGAGAAATGATTCTTATTTTTGGAGGCATCTGGAGTTTAAAGTGATTTTCAAATAATAAAAATGGCTTAAATGGCTTCAGTAGTTTTGTGGACATGACAAACTCCATATACCATCAGAGGAAAAAAATGACAAAATAATTAAAGCATTTTTCAGGATGAGGCACACCTTGCTGCCACCAGGTTGGACCCCCTTTTGCCTTCAGAGTTGCCTTAATTCTCCATGATACTGATTCACAGAGAGATTTTGGACCATTTTGACCTAATAGCATCACACGGTTGCTGCAGATCTGTTGGCTGCACATCCATCGTGCTTATATCCTTCCCCACCACATCCAAAAGATGATCTACTGAGGATGCAGGATCAGGATCAGGAACCATGCTATCATGTTGTTTATTATAATTCTAACTGTTCTATCTGGATGTCACAGCAGAATTTGAAAATCATCAAGCCAGGCAACATTTTTCCAAGTTTATATTGTAAGGTTTTGGTGAGCCTGCCAATTACTAACCTTGCAGTGCAGCTGCATCCGCCTGATTCCATGTCTGTAATCAGAGAGATCCATCCTGCCAAGCTCTAATCTACTCCAATCTTGAGTGTCCAAAAGTGGCACAGCCCAATTAGCATCCTTTGACACAGGAAGAGGTGAGAGCTATGAGTGAGATGACAGCTTCAGTAACCGTTTTATCAGATTTGGACCTTATCTCTTTATTAAATGAAAAACACACAACACTACAAACTTCTCTACAGAAAGGATATTTTTTCTCCTCTTCAGACTTTTTTTGGCGAGGGTTTGTTTTACCTTGGTGGTAATGAGTCAATGAGTCAGCAGGGCATTTTAGCCCAAAGACCTGCTGCTGAGTGAAAATGTGTGTTAAAATCCCAGTAGATCAGCAGTTTCGGTAACACTCAGACCAGCCTGTCCAGCACTAACAATTGTGCCATGTTCAAAGTCACTTATACAACCTTCTTCCTCATTCTGGTCATTCTCAGAGTTGCTGCCATGTGACTGATTAGATTAAAAGAACTTTATTAATCCCTTGGGAAGACTCCTTCAGGCAAATTAAGATTCCCGCAGCATTATATAGTACACAGGGTAAAAAGAACACAGGATATCAAAAAGTAAGAAAGGAAATCAAAATGCAGACATAAATAAAAAACATAAATACATGTATAAATAAAAAATAATAATAACAATATGGCTACAGGCTGGCTACTGCTCCTTCCTGTCCCCTGTCTTCCTGTTACTCCTCCTCCCCCCTGAATGAGGAGTTGTACAGGTTAAACTAACTTAACTTAACTCTTTGTGTGAACAAACACTTAAACAAGTGAATGCAATATAGTGGTTGGTGACTGTATTTCTAGAAGGCATTATTTTGATCAGTGTGGCCCAAACTTGTATCTGGACTTCAGGGTAGTCTAATTTAACAATGAAGGTCAAAGGTCACTGCCTCAGTCTAGCCTCTCTTTTTGACCTACCAGTGTTCTCTCCCTAGCCAGCAAATGTACAATTCATCGTAGAAAATAACCACCGGGCAATAAGTTGTGCTCTATTTTTGTTGCAAAAGAGTTTAACAAGAACATCTATTAATTATAGATAAATTAATCCCAGTGTTTGAGGATGAAGACAGCTCCTCAGTTTGGCCTTAAATACAGCCTTCTTTACATTCTTGAAAAACTGCTGTTCCTGAGCTTTATGTTGTTTTTAATCCTGAGACAAAGGGGCTGATTTATTTGGTGTATTTCAGAGTAAGAAAAGTGTGCACAAGTGTCATCAACCTTCAATGAATGCTGCTGTCTTTATTATCATCAGCATCACTGTACCTGAGTCAGAGGGATGAACAGCAGATCCTCTCTGACAAAGTGAAATTTGAAGAGAATTATACAGCTCACCTTCATTCTCTTCTTTTCTGTTGTCTGTCTCTTCACTCAAATGCTTTCTATTCATTTTGGCTGTTGTCAAAATAAGGCAGAAACATCTCGGGCCCCCTGTGCTCCTTTTTGTGGCGCTGACATGCAAAGTCTGCTCAAAATGTTCTCTCTGACCTGTTGTGCTAAATATTGAATAAGTGCTCCTTAGAGACTCACTAAACTGACGGCATCCTCAAAACGGTTATGTGGCCTTTCCTTTAGCCCCATTGCATTATCAGTGCAGACCCTGATCTTAACTATTTGACTCATCCGTCATCATATTGTCAAGTTTTGGAACAAAGTAAAAATGTCAAAACATTTGAGTTCAATATCACTACTTCTTCTGTGGTTAAGGTCAGTCAAATGGATTTTGTTATTCTAGTTTAATAAAATAATACAGAAAATCTGATATAATATTTTTCTCAGAATGTTTTTTCCATGAATGAAGTGCATTAACACTTGTTTGACTCAAAATTTTAAAGCTGAAGACTTTGACTTTTTTGAAGTCAACTTGCCTGCCTTGACTTTAAGACTAAACTTATCTTTCTGGACTTGTCTTGACTCAGAACTTGAGACCAAAGACTTCAGACTTACTAAAGACTTGCAAACCAGTGATTTGGTTTTAGGGCACTCTGATCTTGCCTGAGTGAAGCTCACCCGTAGGTGGAGAGACAAAGGACCAATATTGAACCTCAAACAGGCAGCACACTAATGATTCTCTCCTCTCAGTGATTGGAGGGTCATGATCCAGCTGAGGCTTGCAGCAACCAATGACTTGTCCAAATTATCCTGAAGTGTGTGGTGTCACTATAACTATTTTACTTCTCCAAGTCAGATTGAACTCCAAATCTTAGATTTTACAGATGGGTGCAACAGCTTGCAGCATATGATTCCACATTTTGATGAACTTCCTGTGAGAAGGAAAATTGAAGAAAGGTACTTTGAGGGGACATATCGGGGCAGCCAGTCACGTTTTCTGGGCTCTAGGAAATGTGGAAAGCCTGCACTTAGTTGTGGATCATCATCTATGCTGGCCATTTTTTTCAGACAGAAATAACGAAGAGAAGAAGACGTACAAGAGGGGGGCAATGGTATATGCTAAAGCCAGCAGCAGACCAAGCCCTTGGTGGTGCTGGTGACAGCTAGGCAGAAACCCAACCCCAGAATCAAACTAAGGCCTTAGAATGTTAGGTAGATAATACAGTGGTACTGTGAAGAGGGACTGGAAAAGGTAAGAAAGTGTTTTACTTGACAATAAAGGACATTAAACTTTATAAAATTATTACCTCCACCGAGGAGGTTATGTTTTTGCCGGCGTATATTTGTTTGTCTGTTTGTTTGTTTGTTTGTTAGCAAGATTACGCAAAAACTACTGGATGGTTGTTGCTGAAGTTTTCAGGAGATTGTAGTGATTGCCCAACTTATAAATGATTCAATTTTTTGTGGTGATCCAGATAATCACCATTAGCGAAACGATCGCTGTTGCTCAATAACTGTCTAACTAATAACACTATCAACTTGATTCCAAGTGCTAGGTATGGTTTTCAGGGTCAAGGAATCATATTATGACGGTAACTTTATCATGAAACTATTGCATATAGATGTAACAGCAATATGTGAGCTACCTTGGCGGAGGTTTGTGCTCTTTGCATTTAAAATTTGAATCAAGCAAATCAAACATTCAATGAAAAACTCTGAAAAACTGTCTTCAAACTTCACTGGCAGGGAGAAGATGAATTTGGCTGCTGACTTTTTGATTGATAACTGAAAATCTAACACCTTGTTTGTGTCTGTTTACAAAGACTGCGAAATCTGTCACTCATATGTGCACAGGCTGAAATTATGTCTGTTCCCTTTCCCTCACTATCAAAGCTGAGTTTTGTCGGCTGGCTTATTGAATGTTTGTCGTTGTATTAAAGGATGAGGTGGGATGTAATTTCTTCTTCTGTCAACAAATCCAGCAGTCAAAACATCCACAAAAACAAGGAGCTGATTCTGAGTACATTCAGTCCACGAATCAAAGACTGATGATTGTCAACTCTCTGAGACTTGAAGAAACATTATAGATTGATTTGATCATTATTATAAGTAGGGGACAGTGGTCTTATGGCTCAGTTATACTTTCCACACCACAAACTGACGCAGCATTATGACAGATGTTCTCCCAAACTGTGAGGGGCGTTGTCCTCAAAAAGTTGCAACTTCAGCAAAGTTTCTAGTAAGTCATCAAAGAAGAAAGCTTGTTGTTATTGGCCACATGAATGAAACAAGCACAGAAAAGTTTGTATTGATCTCACTGATATGTGTCAATCTATAATGCGTCCTCAAAATAGCAGAAACTACAGTTACTACAGCCATTTACCGTTTACAGTGCATGGCAAATGACCTGCAACGGCTCAATGCAGCTCAATAAGAGGAAGACGCCAGCAAGAGCAGAAAAACAGCATAAGGTCCAACAACAGAAGTGCTCCAGGCCTGCAGGGGGTGCTGTGGCAAGGAGAGACAGATGAGAGAGGCTGCTCCTTTGTTTTCAGTGGTGAAATCAGCTGCTCCTAAATTTGAACCTTTATGGTAAATGGGAGAGGGAGATGACTGACAGGCTGAGCGACTTTATTATGTGCCTGTTTCCTTTTGCCATCAAAAGTGTGAATTACAGGAGTCTTGCCTTAACATTGGCTCTAAGATGCCTCTGTTTTCAACATGAAATGAACAGAACGTGCAATAATATCTCAAACAGTGGAGCATGATCATTTGCTTCATTGAAAGCGTGAATGCACAATGTCTAAAAGACACGTGTCGGATAGAAATTAGAAAAGACACCTGCACTCCACGCTGAAACGCTTTGCATAGAGCACACAATGAGGCACTTTTTAATATGGTTCTGAGCTGCAAAATTAAAATTATTGGATTTATTGTACACCGACCAGTTGCTGTTCTCATCTACGTGCACTAATATTCAGCTGAAAATGGTGTCCAGCTGTGTCCCAACATCAACACCTGTAACCATTTAAATTTTAGAAAGCTGTTTGTGTTGATTTGAGCTGGCAAATGCATTAAAACATGAATAATGTTCTTATCAGCCAATAATCGTTAGCAGAACATCACACCATGCTTGTACCCGCTCCTGGAACAGTGAGGCTGTCTGTCACCACAGTAACCTTGGCACAAACAGCAGCTTGAGTGAGGTAACGACGTGCAGGCTGGCATCAGTTCGACAAACCTGGCTGATGACTGTGTGAATCTATTACTGCGTCTGGGTGCTGAGAAGTTGCTTGGCCATGAAACTTATACAAGTATGACTGTTGGTCTTCATATAATTGATTTTTGTTCTCTTTGGGAAAGGAGAAGCAAGTAAACTCAATGAACTTTACAGTGAAATATATCACCCAAAACATTTTTTCTCAGATAAAAGCAGTCATATTGTTTGTGTTTGTGGCCCAAACCATCCATCACCATCTATACCACTTATGCCTTTTGGGGTCGTGGGGGGGGGGGGGGGGGGGGGGGGGGGGGGACCTGTCGCAGCTGACATTGGGCAAGAGGCAGAGTACACCCTGAACAAATTGCCATCACGGGGCCACATAGAGATCCAGACAACCATTTATGCTCACACTCATACCTAAGAGCAATTTAGAGTAATCACTTAACCTAAAAAGCATGTTTGTGGTCTGTGGGAGGAAAACACAGATCAAAAAGGCAAGGGGAGACCAAACAAACTCCATCAAAAAGGACCCTGGTTGTCATGGTGGGGGTAGAACCAGCAACCTTCTTGCACGTGCACTGTGATCACTAACCTGCAGCACCACCACCCATCTCAGTTGAAAGTGTCATAATTCTGCTTATTGTGTTCAAAGTATGCACATCGACCAATCAGAAACATTCTCACTATAGTAGGATTGTAGGTTGTAGGTGCATTGTTTGTTCTCCTGAAACTGCAAATGAACTGTTTTTCTCAAATTATTATTAATAGCATACTCACTAGTGCCTTTTCAAGGCCCAAATATTGATTAATGTTCATTTAATACTTTGTTGTGCATAAACAATCATAAAAGTTAGTTGAAGCAGTGCATCACAGAGTTAAAAAAAGAACCACAGACTCAACCAATCAGAGGCTGCACAGAAATGTTTTAACGGTTGTGACTGGCCGTGCAGCTTTGGGAAAAGCACATTCAGTGTAGGTGGAGCTTGGCAAGTGGATCTGCCTGATTAGAGACATTGAATCTGGCAGATCCAGCTGCACTGCAAGGTTACAAGGTGACCTCAAATATTGTTACTAGAACATGCTCCTACATTTAATTAAAGTTTTCTACCAGTGTCACTGACACAAAACCGCCCCACTTAGTGACCCATCAATGTTTTTTCTCATGGCAGCATAGCATTTCCAGGTGGTATTCCAGAAATAATTACTGCAGTTCTTGGAAGAAATCAGATGTTTTGAAAGTAGAATAGTAATTGTGGACAGCTTGTTAGTATTAAGAATTTATTTAAGAGCCATAGGGAGAGGATACTTACATAAGACCAGCAGGCATTGGTTAAATTAATTAATCTGTTTAACATTACTCTGGGACATCACCTTGGGCTCCAGGACATTGTAGGGTTTTTTTCTGCCTGAGTCATTTTATTACTTACATGATGACTAAGCCAAAGAAAAGGCTTTGCAAGGCTGATTTTTGTGATGCATTTTTGTGCATTTGCCTGTTGGAAGCTCGGGGGCTAGAGGTCCTTGCTGAGTTTGCAACTCTCTTCTCAATAACTGAGGAAGAGCAGACGTGTTCAACAAATCCTGAGGCATTAACCTGCATTAAGATGCTGCAGGTGTTTCAGAGTTTACTTGGAAAACATCAGAGAGGGTGCTTTCACTTCCACTACTCACTGTCTGGTGCACAACACTGAAAAGAACAACTTGTATTGAAAATGCATTTGCATCAAGGCTTTATGCTTCACTTCTGTCAGTTTGTTTGCTCGATCAGTCTGTTCTCAAGAACATAGTCTCATTTATATCACAGGTTACTTTAGGACTCTTATAAAAGTTGCAGGTCTAGATTGTACTGCACTGTACCCTTCATCTAATGATAAAGTCCTCCATGTCAGCACGAATGACTCCCGACGTCGCCAGTCGGAAGTGGCTAAAGTCAACATCGAATCAGTGTGTGCATTTGCCAAAACAATGTCGGACTCCGTAATTTTCTCTGGCCCCTTACCAAATCTGACCAGTGATGACATGTATAGCCGCATGTCATCATTCAACCGCTGGCTATCGAGGTGGTGTCCAGCAAACGATGTGGGCTTCATTGATAATTGGACATCCTTCTGGGGAAAACCTGGTCTGATAGGAAGAGATGGCATCCATCCTACTTTGGCTGGTGCATCTCTCCTATCTAAAAACATGGCAGAGTCATACCTATGACCTCTCAGAGATGAGACCATATTGCAGAGCTGCAGTCCTCCATGCTCCTCTGCGCTTACTTTCCAGTTATCCACCCATTACTGTTATGACAGTTGTGTTCATCACTATGATAACTGCTATGACAGTTGTAATAGTGATGAATATTATTCTATAGAGACTGTGTCTGTCCCCCAACCCAAATGTCACATAGATGTTAGCACAAAAACAAGTAAAAAAGGTGTCAATCATAGAAATCTGATTAAAATCAAAACCTCAAATGTAGAAGCTTCAAAACATCAGATAATTAGATGTGGTCTCTTAAATATTAGATCACTGAGATCCAAATCTTTACTAGTGAATGACCTTATATCAGAAAATCACATTGATTTACTCTGTCTAACAGAAACGTGGCTGTGCCAGGAGGAATATGTCAGTTTAAATGAATCCACTCCTCCCAGTCACTCAAATACTCATATACCCCGCGAAACAGGCCGTGGTGGTGGTGTAGCAGCTATTTATCATTCTTGTCTCCAAATCAATCCTAGACCAAAAGCTAATTACTCTTCTTTTGAAAGCCTTGTTCTAAATTTATCTCATACTGACTCAAAAACCCTGCCAGCCTGTCCTATTTGTGATAATTTACCGTCCTCCAGGCCCTTATTCTGAATTCTTATCAGAATTTTCTGAGTTCATATCAAACTTGGTCCTTAGCTCTGATAAAATACTTATTGTAGGTGATTTTAATATCCATGTTGACAAAGAAAGTGATAGCCTTAGCTCAGCTTTTATGTCCTTAATAGACTCAGTTGGTTTTATTCAGGCTGTTCGTAAAGCTACTCATCATTTCAATCACACTCTTGATTTGGTTCTAGCATATGGCCTTGATGTTAATAGACTAAAAGTTTTTCCTGAAAATCCTTTATTATCCGATCACCTCTTAGTAACTTTTAATATCTTCTTAGAGGATTTTGTGTTTTGTAACAAAATTGTGAAGAGTAGAAATCTGTCCAATGGTGCCGTGGCTAAATTTAAAGAAGCCATTCCTGCTGCCTTAACTCAATAAATTGGCCAACTGATAAATGTGATATTAGCTATAGCCCCTCTCAGCTGGATCAGCTTGTTGATGACTCTGCCAGTCTACTAAGATCCACTTTGGACTCAATTGCCCCACTGAGACAAAAAACTATTAAACGTCAGGGGGCGGCTCCTTGGTTTACTTCTGAAACTCGTGAACTTAATCAAGCATCCCGTAAATTAGAGAGAATATGGCGCACCAATAAAAGGGAGGAGTCACGTATACTTTGGCGGGAAAGTCATAATAACTACATGACAGCCTTACGACATGCTCGAGCTGCCTACTACTCCTCACTAATTGAAGAAAATAAAAACAACCCCAGGTACCTTTTCAGCACTGTAGCCAGGCTGACACAGAGTCAGAGCTCTCTTGAGCCTGTGATTCCTCCAGCTCTCAGCTGTGAGGACTTTATGAGCTTTTTTAATGATAAAATTCTTAAAATTAGAGATAAAATTAGCAACTCCCTGCTTTCACCCGAACCTACCGTTCCATTAATTGTAGTCAGACTTGAGTTAGATCGTTTTTCTACAATTAGCCTTCAGGAGCTAAATTCTCTTGTCTCCTCCTCCAAACCATCAACCTGCCTTTTAGACCCAATCCCAACTAAACTGTTCAAGGAGGTCTTTCCCTTAGTTTGTCCATCCCTGCTGGAGACAATAAATATATCTCTATCAACAGGCTACATGCCACAGTCTTTTAAAGTAGCTGTAATCAAACCTCTCCTTAAAAAACCTAACCTCCATTCAAGAACATTAGCTAACTACAGGCCTATATCAAACCTTCCATTTACTTCAAAGATCCTGGAGAAAGTAGTGGCTAATCAGCTATGTGACTTCCTTCAAGACAACAGCCTTTTTGAGGACTTTCAGTCAGGATTTAGAGCTCATCACAGCACAGAGACTGCTCTAGTTAAAGTAACTAACGACCTACACTCAGCTTCAGATGAGGGACTTCTCTCAGTACTTGTTTTGTTAGATCTTAGTGCAGCTTTCGACACCATTGATCATGATGTTCTTATACAGAGATTAGAGGTATTACTCGGGATTACAGGGACTGCCCTAAATTGGTTTAAGTCCTACTTATCTGATAGATACCAGTTTGTACCCGTGAACAACAAGTCCTCTGTGTACACTAAAGTAAGTTACGGAGTTCCTCAAGGCTCCGTGCTAGGTCCAATTCTCTTCTCCATATATATGCGTCCCCTTGGTGATATTATGAGGAAATACTCCGTTAATTTTCATCGTTACGCTGATGATACTCAGCTGTATGTATCAATGAAGCCAGGTGAGACAAATCAGTTATCTAAACCAGACGCGTGTCTAAAGGACATTAGGACCTGGATGGCCAAAAATTTTCTTCTCCTTAACTCAGACAAGACAGAGATCATTGTGCTGGGCCCTCGACACCTTAGAGAAACCTTTTCCAATGATTTAACTGCCCCAGATGGCATTAGCCTGACGCCAAGCACAACTGTTAGAAATCTTGGGGTTCTATTTGATCAGGATTTATCCTTTAACTCTCACATAAAGCAAATTTCAAAAACAGCCTTTTTTCATCTTCGTAAAATTGCTAAAATTAGGCCTATCCTGTCCCAGGACGATGCTGAAAAGCTAGTCCGTGCTTTTGTTACCTCTAGACTGGACTATTGTAATTCTCTTCTTTCAGGCTGTCCCAGTAAGTCGCTTAAGATGCTTCAGCTAGTTCAAAATGCTGCAGCACGTGTACTGACTAGAACTAGGAGAAGAGACCACATTACTCCTGTATTAGCTTCTCTGCATTGGCTTCCCATAAAATCTAGAATAGAATTCAAGATTCTTCTTCTCACCTACAAAGCTCTCAGTGGACAGGCACCAATTTATCTCAAAGAGCTTGTAGTGCCGTACAACCCCTCTAGAACATTACGCTCCCAAAATGCTGGCCTGCTCGTGGTACCATCAGTCTCTAGAAGTAGTCTGGGAGGTAGAGCCTTCAGTTATCAGGCTCCTCTTCTCTGGAACCATTTACCGACCAGGGTTCGGGAGGCAGACACCCTCTCTACCTTTAAGGCTAGACTCAAAACATTCCTCTTTGATAAAGCTTTCAGTTAGGGACCAGCTCATAGTCCATAGTTTAGACATATAGTTAAGATGCAATAGGCTTAGACTGCCGGGGGGATCTGGCACATTGGGCTCTATCCCTCTCTCTCTCACACTCTCTCTCCATATCTGCCTCTGCCCCTTTCTGTTTGCTCCTGTACTCGTCTCTGGCTCTTGTCTTTTAGGTTGCCTGGGATCCTTGGTGGAGACTGCCTGCTGCTGTGGAGTCACGAAGCCTCAATAACTACAATTACAGACATAACACATATTTGGCCATCTCATTCCAGTTCATAATCATTATAGCTGTTAATGTAGGTATTAGCATGATCTTTCTATCCATGGTTGATACATCTATAGTAACTATCTGTAGCTCCACATGGACATGAGATCCCTCTTGAAAATGAGGTGTCACATCTCAAGAGGTCTACCAGTAATACATTTATACTTAACAGAGACAAATATGGTAGGGATGCACTTGTGGTCTGGGCACCCATGAGTTCGTCACTACCATAAATTCTTATTTTCAGTAAGACTTTTATTTATTATACTTCTATAAAATTATCACCACAACCACACAGACACGAGGACCCTCCTGAAAACAAGTTGTAGCATCTCAAGAGGCTCACGACGACAGGTCTATGATTGGTCCTTTGATCTGTCACTAGCTTTAGTTCTTACTTTAGTCCACTTGTCTCCACTTACCTCCCTTCCTTTGCCCACACACCCAACACGGCATCGTGTGGATTTGCTGTTCATCATGAGACTGGGGTCCACATTCAAGATTTCCTGCTGCTTAACAGATGTTTTTTTCTTGCCGCCATGATGGAGGGATTCATGATTGGCTATATGGATTCATGTTGGGTGTTGGATGTATATATTTGTATATATATATATATATATATATATATATGTATATGTGTATTTTATATATGTATATATGTATCTATGCATATATGTGTTTGAGCTTTGTGCTCTACTGTAAAGTGCCTTGAGATAACACTTGTTATGAATTGGCGCTATACAAATAAAGATTGATTGATTGATTGATTGATTGATTGATTGATAAAGTGAAACTTTCTATGAAAATCAATTTAATCACAATGACAAAGAAAAAACTCATAACCATCAAACAGGCATGAACCTTGAACAGAACCAGACTCATTGACACAAGGACATTTGTTGTGATTGTACGACGCTAGAGAAAAAAAAGCGAAACAAAGAATTAGTAACTGACTACAGGGAAAAACAACTGATAGACTGACTCAAGGTTTCAATGCATATATTCATAGTGAGAATGTGTTTTATATTTAAAAAAAATACCACATATTTTAACTTACTACCTGTTAGCTGTACAGTAGCCCAATTCATACTTCTGTTTAAAGGCCTAATATTCACCCCTCTGGGACTTTTCACCTCCACTGTGAACATCCTGGAGACGGAATAGGGGAACTCTCTTATCCTAAAATTACCTGATCTTTAATCCTGAAAATATCTTAACAAGGCTCAACTGATCTTTTATCTTGAAAATATCTTGACAAGGTTAAGCTGATCGCTTATCCTAAAAATATCATTACAAGGCATAACTGATCTCTTATCTTGAAAATATCCTAATAAGCTGACCCCCTAGTAACAGAGTAGTAACAGGTAGTAACAGAGGCGAGATATTGGGGAGAGGGAGGCATGCAGACTCAGCGGGAGATAGGAGAACCACAAGTGAGCGTGTCTGCCTTTGTGTGTTTGTGGGCGCACGTGCTGTGTCACGTACATCCAGGCAGTATTGCAGCATGCATCGACAGATATTGCAGCCTCCTGAAGTGAATATGAATGTTTCTAGATGTAAATATGGCAGAACCTCGTTGCTGCACTATTGTGTAAGGGCACCATGAACAGTGCTTTAGTTAAGGCAGGTGGAGCTGACTGAGGGTCACTCTGTCTTTTTACACTCTTTGCTCTTGACTCACTGTCAGGTGTTTGGTTGAGAGCCCCCTGGCAGCAGAATTTTACATACTGTGTGTTGAAGCCTGGCCAAATAGATCTGCCATAAGACAGACATGAAATCTGGAAAAATCCAGCATTTTTGCAAGGCTGTCAATAAAAACTGCTCTCACTAAAATCTCACCTCGAGCACCAAATTTATCTGGGCCAGCTCTGCCTGGATAGACAGACCAATCATTGGACAGATACCCTGAAAACATAATGACCCTGGCCTTGGCTTTACCCGCTCAGAGGTGTAAAACTAATACCTCAGGGACAGGGGAGCATGCTTTCTTACTCTGAGGGGTGTCCAGGAAAGCAGCTGAGTTAATGTGAGGAAGACCCAATAAAGAAAACATTTCTTTTATTTATATGAAACAACAGCAACAATCAACTTGAAGACAACAACCAACAACAAGGAAATTAATAATACTAATAAATAAATAATAAATGCAATATATGTTTATATATGCATATACACACATAAACTTGAAGATAAAAAAGGGCTGCCAGTCTATTGTGAAAGCCGATTGAACATTTTAATACATAGAGTTTATGTGGATAAAGGGGTCAGAAGTCCAGAGTAGACTCCAAGATGATGAGCCTGCTGGTGCTAGAGGTCCAGGATGGGGCAATAGAGCCAGGGTGTGAGCATAGTGAAGTGTATAACCCAGCATGTCTGTATAGTCCAGTCTCATACATTATATACCCCGGTTTTCAGCTTGGTGTTTCTCCAACTTTTTATACTCAATAAAAGGGCCCCAGATCTTCAGAAATTTTGAATGGCAATTAGATAAAGTGTACCGAATTGCTTCAAGACACAGACAAGAAACCATTTAATTCAGCCATCCTTTATAACAGGGAGGGAGGTTGATTTCAACTGTTTAAGAATAAACCATTTTGCAACCAACACCAAATCAAATCTGGGGGCTTTTTGCAAAGCAGAGGGAAGGGTCAGAATGTTAGTAGACTAGCCCAATATTACAAAACCCAAAACCAGTGAAGTTGGCACGTTGTGTAAATCGTAAATAAAAACAGAATACAATGATTTGCAAATCCCTTTCAACCTATATTCAATTGAATACACAGCAAAGACAAGATACTTAACGTTCGAACTGGTAAACTGTGTTATTTTTTGCAAATATTAGCTCACTTTGAATTTGATGCCTGCAACATGTTTCAAAAAAGCTGGCACAAGTGGCAAAAAAGACTGAGAAAGTTGAGGAATGCTCATCAAACACTTATTTGGAACATCCCACAGGTCAACAGGCTAATTGAGAACAGGTGGGTGCCATGATTGGGTATAAAAGCAGCTTCCCTGAAATGGTCAGTCATTCACAAACAAGGATGGGGCGAGGGTCACCACTTTGTGAACAAATGCGTGAGCAAATTGTCCAACAGTTTAAGAACAACATTTCTCAACGAGCTATTGCAAGGAATTTAGGGATTTCATCATCTACGGTCCGTAATATCATCAAAAGGTTCAGAGAATCTGGAGAAATTACTGCACGTAAGCGGCAAGGCCGAAAACCAACATTGAATGCCCGTGACCTTCGATCCTTCAGGCGGTATTGCATCAAAAACCGGCATCACTGTGTAAAGGATATCACCACATGGGCTCAGGAACACCTCAGAAAACCACTGTCAGTAACTACAGTTCGTCGCTACATCTGTAAGTGCAAGTTAAAACTCTACTATGCAAAGCGAAAGCCATTTATCAACAACACCCAGAAACGCCGCCGGCTTCGCTGGGCCTGAGCTCATCTAAGATGGACTGATGCAAAGTGGAAAAGTGTTCTGTGGTCTGACGAGTCCACATTTCAAATTGTTTTTGGAAAGTGTGGTCGTCGTATCCTCCGGATCAAAGAGGAAAAGAACCAGCCGGACTGTTATAGGCGCAAAGTTCAAAAGCCAGCATCTGTGATGGTATGGGGGTGTATCAGTGCCATGGGTATGGGTATGGGCATGGGTAACTTACACATCTGTGAAGGCACCATTAATGCTGAAAGGTACATACAGGTTTTGGAGCAACATATGTTGCCATCCAAGCAACATCTTTTTCATGGACGCCCCTGCGTATTTCAGCAAGACAATGCCAAGCCACATTCTGCACGTGTTACAACAGCGTGGCTTCGTAGTAAAAGAGTGCGGGTACTAGACTGGCCTGCCTGTAGTCCAGACCTGTCCCCCATTGAAAATGTGTGGTGCATTATGAAGCGTAAAATACAACAACGGAGACCCCGGACTGTTAAACAACTTAAGCTGCACATCAAGCAAGAATGGGAAAGAATTCCACCCGAAAAGCTTCAAAAATTGGTCTCCTCAGTTCCCAAACGTTTACTGAGTGTTGTTAAAAGGAAAGGCGATGTAACACAGTGGTAAAAATGCCCCTGTGCCAACTTTTTTGCAATTTGTTGCTGCCATTAAATTCTAAGTTGATGATTATTTGCAAAAGAAAATAAAGTTTCTCAGTTCGAACATTAAATATCTTGTCTTTGCAGTGTATTCAATTGAATATAAGTTGAAAAGGATTTGCAAATCATTGTATTCTGTTTTTATTTACGATTTACACAACGTGCCAACTTCACTGGTTTTGGGTTTTGTACAAAAAGGCCATCTGGGCTGAGCTGTCACCTATAAATGCTACTATATAATTGAAAGAAATACTATTCCAAAAGTCAAGGAGCCTAGGGCAAGACCAAAAAAGTTACCCCAGGGTCCCATCACTCAATTTGCATTTATCGCACGAAGCAGAGACAGAGGGAAATATTTTACGTAATCTAGTCTTAGGATAATATTGGCGTTGTATTAACTTAAACTGCATTTGTTGAAGCCTAGCATTCATGGAGCAAGATTTTATATCATCCAGACCCTTCACCCATAGATGATCTGAAACTTCAAAGCCAACGTCCTTAGCCCAGGCATCTCATGAAGCAAATATTTTATCACTGTGGTAAAGCAGCTAAATTCAAGTTAACCACATCTCAAATGCCAGCTCTAATGATTCTTTTCTTCATCTTATTTCTAAGGCCTTTTTGCAACCATTGCTCCAGTGAAACACCTCACAGGCTAATGGACCAAACAGCTGACGGCCCTGAGCAGAGACCCTTTCAGTGGGTCTCATTGTCGCTGTCGCTCCTCTTCTCCACAAATAAACACCCAGCTGCTGACAGTATCGGTGGCACGTCCTCCCTGCTTCCCCTGCGCATAAACTCAGCACCATCTGCGGAGGGATTGTGGGTGCAGGTGGGTGATTTCCCTGTAAATGTTAGTCTGTTGGCTGCAGGTCTGGGTGTAGAGGATTTGGCTGTGCAATAACCTGCATATGTATGCTGCTCTGCTGCCAGGCTGGACACCATCTGCTGAGAGTCAGCTCTCCTTCTGTGTCTGTGTGAAAGTGTTTTCACACTGATGAGGGTTTTAGTAGCATCATTACAGGAGGATTTAGGCGTTGTATGAGCTGCAGGGTGGTTAGACTCCGAAAAGACTTGAGGAGGGCATTAATGGTCTCATAAATAAGATGGGTTTTTATTTTAATAGTTTAATGCACATCTTGGTCTTTATGAGACTTTAGTGAAAACAAAAACCATCGCCTGGGGGTTTTATGCTTCCATATTTGTGCAAAGTTTAACGGTCCCAAGTCGTGCTGTGTTTGACGATTTACATCATGTCTCTTGTGTCTAATAAGCAAGGATTTGATATAAGTTTGAATTTTAAAAAATGAAAAACTTGGTCTCTGTAGAGCAGGGGTCATCAGCTACATTAGTTCAAGGGCCAGTTTTTGCCTGACAGATGGTGTGGGGGCCAGATTTTAAAAGCAGTGAAACAGTATTAATATTTTGGTATGAGAGCAGCAGGGTGGCACAGCAGGTAGTGCCAGTTTGAACCCCATGTTGGTCTAGGCCTTTCTGTGTAGAGTGTCATGTTCTCCCTGTGCATGCATGGACCTGGGGTGAAAGCTGTGGCGACACTGGCCGGAGCTGACATGTGTGGTAACTGCATGCAAATGAAATGCTTCCAGTGTGAAACAGGCATATGAGTTTTGCATAATTTACTGAATGTAAAGGGATATGCTAACTTTTTTTTTTTTCTTGTCTTGCCTCACTCCTGAGTCCATGACAAGCAGATAGACACCATTCTTTTGACTACGTGTGCAGTAACAAGGAAGAAAGGCAGAGCTCACTCACTGCTATTTAGCTTAGCTCAAACACTGGGAGTCAATCAGTTTGGATCGATAAGCAGAATCATTAATGGCACTGGTATCAATAAAATCTTTTAAATTCTCATCCCTGATTTGGTTCACCAACAAAATCAAATCCTTGAGCCATTAGCAACCCTGCTAGAAATTTTCATTAAAATCTGTTGAGAACTTTTTGCATCATTTCTTCTTCCTTCTTTTCTCATCATTGTAGTAAATTCGTTGTTTTTATGTTTTATTCTGATGCATTTTCTTTTTTATTGTAATTGTTCTCATGTTTTGTCTGAAGCACTTTGGATTGCCTTGTTGCTAAAAGGCGCTACAAAAATATCAGTCAATCAATCAATCAATCAATCAATCAATCAATCAATATTTATTTGTATAGCACCAGTTCATAACAAGACCAGGTGCAGGCACAGGCGCAGGCGCACCTGCCCTGCGTCGCACCAATGAGGTGTGTCCAGGGCATTTTGCAATTTTCGTGCATGGCGCAGTCCAGCGCAGCGAGGCTCACCCACGCCTCTGTCCCTCCCACCGGCGCAAGTGGCAGAGAGGGAGGAGAGAAGGCGTGAGTGGGTTTAACACAGCCCAGTGTAATCGGCTGGCGGATGCAGCTGACCGAGGCCATTGAGACCCCAGACCAGGGGAGGACGGCTCTCATCAGGCTCTGTCCTTCCTTCTCCAACCAGCAGTCCAAGTGCGCGAGGAGGAAGAGGAAGGAGACAAGTTTAAAAAAAATTTATTGATACGGCACATGCAGTTCGGCCTCTCTCCGTCTTAAGTCCTGTAATGTCTCCTCCGTCAGGTCAAAGTGGCATCCATTGTTCCGATTCCGATACCAGTATCAGAAACTGCTCCAATACTGCCAAAAATGCTGGCATCGGTATCGGGGAGTACTGGAGTCTAGGCACCATCCAATACCACGGAGCTCCAAATGTCCGTGGTAAAGCTGACTGCATGCACGTCTTCTGCTACCGATGTTAGCCAGAAGGGTGTATTAGCTGTATGGGTGTAACGCTGCCTGGTTGGAGCTCTCAGCGTGTTTGCAATCCGTGATTGGGGGTAAGCGGTGATTTGGTTCATAATCCATTGCATAGCGTTGCATTGTACTTTGTGTTGTATTATACGCTTCCTCTTTTTACACAACTACGGTGGACGGTGGAGATCCGCTTTGTGCATGCTCATCTTCGGCTACCGACGTTAGCCGTAAGGGTGTATTAGCCATTAGGGTGTAACACTGCCTGGTTGGAGCTCTCAGCGTGTTTGAAATCTGTGATTGGAGGTATGCGGTGATTTGGTTCATAATCCATTGCATAGCGTTGCATTGTACTTTGTGTTGTATTATATGCTTCCTCCTTTTCAACAACTACGATGGACAGGGGAAAGCCGCTTTGCACATGCTCCCTTTATCGCTAGGCATTCTGGGTAATGTAGTCAATATAATTATTCTGAGCCGGCTTTAATACGATTATAAATGATGGTACAGGCTTCGTTTTTTTTCATTATTTTGGTCAATTTATTTAAAGAATATATTGTAATTGGGTTTCCTAATTTATTGTGTTTTCAGGTTTATGACCTGTGACCGACGTGCACAACATTGTCACTGCACGACTGTCTGTTGACACCTCCCCCTGGTGCGCCGCCACACCCATCTCGGCGCAGCCGGTCTACCAAATGTGACAAATTGGCTGCACACCACTGCGCGGGGTGCGCCACCCTGCGCTGCGCCAGGAAATTAGAGCCCATACATACACTTCATTTTATAGATACACACACACACACACACACATATGTATATATATATATATATATATATATATATATATATATATATATGTACATATATATACATATATATATATCGATAGATAGTTAGATAGATATATGTACCTATATGTACATATATCCAGAGATGTATCCATCCAGGCAGAAACAATGGGACAATGGGACACATTTATCTCTGCTGAATATAGACTTAATCAATCAATCTTTATTTGTATAGCACCATATTTTTCTTTGCTGAATATAGGTTTATTAAAGGTTAGCCCCTTGAGATTTGGCATCTCATTTTCAAGAGGGTCCTCATATCTATATGGTTGTAGAGATATTTATCATTGATGTAGAATCAGTTCAACCATGGATAGAAAGATAAGTCTAATATTAACATTAACATTTATAATGAATAGAATCTGGAGAGGACTGATGTTGATTAATACAGCAGCATCCAACTTGCCTAATTTGCAAAAATGTAAAAAACTTCTTGTGGAAAACAATGAATCTTGTCATTATCAGATTTGTTGCATCACATTATGGTCGTGTTGCTTGTTATATTTTGGGCTTTTCTCTGAGGGGTCCCAGTCCACTTCAGTTTGTGTGTGTGTGGATGGGAAGTGGTTCATTTGTGTTTTGTTTTTGGGCCTTAATCACAGAAACTGCTCTCTAGCTCTATTATCACCTGATGGACCTGCATATTTTTAACTGTGCAAACATTTAGAGACATTTTGGATTAAATCTACATTTCTGCCTCAGTTAACCTTTCTCTCTGCACGATCACGTCATTGAAAATGAATTTAGAAAGTGATAAAATCAGACAGCAAGCCACTGACTCTGCATGAGTGTGAATGTTCTAACATCAGAGAAAAACCCTCATATGAGCCCAATGTGTTCAAAAATTGATTAAAAGCTGCACAGATAAAGGGACTGACTAAAGATAATGAAGAAGAAGAAGGAAGGGAAATAATGGGCTGCAGAGCTTATGTACAGTCTGTCATTTGCTTGTTGACTTAAGCTGAATGGTCAGCTTGTTAATTAACCAATTTAAACACAAAAAGTCCAAGTCAAACTTAACAAGATGGATACCAGACAAAAATTCCTTTAACCTCCAGTCCAAATGCACCTTCATGCTGTCAGATGTGATCAAACCCTTTAGCAAAACCAAACACAGAGAGCCCTACTGTACACTCAGACAGGAAATCTTTAATCCTGTGTGGGTTTTTTTAACCTTGCAGTGAAGTTGGATCTGCTTGATTTACTTACTGCAATCAGGCATATCCGTTTTGCCAAGCTTCAGTCTATGACAACAAGACGACAACAGGAAGTTAATTTCTGCATTTCCTCTTCTTGATGGAAAGGATATTTTTACTCCAGTTCGGACAAGAGTTTGTTCTGCAAAGTGGCTCCCTTTCTGTCCTTTACTCCGCAGCAGTAGCACCCGCCTACAACATTATCGGATTGGCCTGTAATAAGTGATCAATGGAACGATCGTCCAATCAGCTGCAGGATATGCTTTAGAGAGGTTCTGTCGATTCCCAAACACTTTCTATGGGCTCTTTCCCAGATGGACTAGTAAATATCATCTGGTGTGCTAGGTTATTTTTTTATTGTTTATTGAGTTTTATGTGCACTATGATGCATGCCAAGGAACAACAGGGGAAAAAAAGGCACAGTGTCTCTCAGCTCTCTGGCCTGTAATATAATTTAAGCAGAATTTTTCATCAAATTCTCTGATGTTTAATGGCCGATAAGTGCTGTTGTGCATGTGGAAACAAGCTCAGCAAAATGTGTTTTGATCTCATGGATGTGTGCGTATCTCAAAACAGCAGAAACACTCCACAGACTTTAGACTTTAAACCAGGTAGAAGGAGGTTTAAAGCATGGTCAATTTCTGTGTCCTCAGCTTAGGAACATGCCAGTTTTATGCCCGACCACTCCTCATGCTCAGACAAACACATCCCAGGGTGCAAATAGGAGTGCACGACCATTTGCTATCTTAACACGGTGATAAATGATGCCTGCGCTAGGCAGGATTTAGGGACAACACCTGAACTTCACTCCAAAGCATTTTGCGCCAGGCATACAACAGGGTCCAAGATTTTTTTCTTGCCATTGTAGCTGTTGCCAAATGCGACAAAGTGCCAGACTCATAGTGGACTCATGTTGGGTTTGTATTAATAAAAAAATACTAAAAACATTCTAGAAGAGTATGGCACTGACCTGCTCTTTTGTAAAGTGTCTTGAGATAATATTAGTTTTGATTCTATATAAATAAAGATTGATTTATTTACTGATCTTTTAATTGTTTCTGATTTTGTGGGGGAGTTTCAGAGAAATACTACTTTTTCCTTAACACAGCGTCATTTTTGTGAATTAAATGAGCTGACAGGTGTGGACCAAACAATGAAACCCCTCATTGAAGCAGGCACACGCTGCTTTTAAATGGAATGAGGGTCGACACTGTTTTATTCACGTTACACCAGAATACAGATGATCCATCTTCTTTGCGCTCTGTGCCTAGCTTGATGTCAAGATTTTGTAACATCATGGTATCAAAAAAATTAAATAACATTCTTGACACCACCGCAAGGTGCTCCTGAATCATGTCAATCCTGTAAATGCTGCTTTGTACAACCTGAAGAAAATCAGTTCCTGTTTTTGAATTGGCAAATGAGTGTATCTCCCCGTTCTGCTCAGTGGGTCTGCAGGCTGTTTATCACACTAGATCTGACCTGATGCAGCTTCAAAGAGCATTTTAAATAACTTTACAGGAGCTGCTGATGTTTTAGCTACTGGTGTGTTTTTGTGGGTCACACAGAGGCTTCAGTACCAATTAAAACTGTTTCATAAACTTTCAAACTTAAATTTGATTTGAATCATGAATCATCACGACACAGACTCTTGTGCAGCTTCTGAGTCATAAAAACTGCATTTTTGATCAATATTATTCTGATTTTGTGTTTTGTACTTATGCAAACTCATCTTATTTCTGCTTATCCTACGCACGGTGTAGACCACACTGTTGGATATTTGCACTTTAATTGATAATATTATTGCAAATACGACTTCTCTATTGCATCTTTCTGAGTGCATTCTGTGTCCTTAATTCTTTTTATGTTTTTAAGTATTTTATATTTCTTTATCTAATTTCATCAAATAAGTAACTGTAGCCCAGAGTTTCAGCTGCAGTGCATCGACCCTAACCTAACACACAACATGGACCATTCAATATACTACACAGAATATATTTCACTTGTCCTTTTGGGGATTGCACAGTGGCACAGCAGGAAGGATTTGATACTTTTTCATCGACCGGAAGCACAAAAAGAAACATATAATCTACATTCTAGACCATTGAATGTTAACATACCTCTAGTTTTAAGTCTTAGTCCAAAGAAGATAAATTTAGAAGATACTCCACAATTAAAAACTTCACTGACATTTGTTTTTTGTAAGAAATGAATTGATAATATTTTACAAACACAAAAACAAATGAAGCAGCTTCTTAACACTTGTAGGCCTATGTTGTACCCATTTATAAATCTTTTTTAAACTAAACAAAATGAAGTTATTTAAGAAGTAAGTTTGCCCCGTCCATGCGTGGGTTCTCCCCGGGCACTCAGTCTTCCTCCCACAGACCAAAAACATGCTCATTATAATAATGGATGACTCCAAATTGCCATCAGGCATGAGTCTGAGCATGAGTGGTCTGTAAATCTATATGTGGCCCTGTGATTGGCTTGCGACCAGTTCAGGGTGTACCCCGCTTCTCACTCCAGCCCCTGTGACCTGAAAGGGTTAAGCTGTGTAGATAATGGATGGGTGGATGTTCACAGCTGCTTTAATCACCTCACCTCTCTATTCTGATGCTCAGTTTGAATCAAGCAGGTTGTCTTCACAGTGTCTGCATGCCTGAATGCATTGAAATGCTGCCATGTGATTAGCTGATTAACTATTGTTTAACCAGTCAAAGTTATGTACCTATTAATTGGCTTCTTTTTCTTTCTCAATTGTTTTTTTTTTTTATTTCTGCTCAAAAGCACAAAGTCATTTCCTGTGCAGGACAATAAAAGCTCACTCAGATTCTGATTTCTGTTTGGATACAGAAAATTACCTTGAACAGTCAGAGTCATTTTCTAAACACACTGTAAGCCGAGGTAATTTTGCATGTTTCTAAATGATCACATTTCCTGATTTAATATGCCCGTCGTCTCTGTTTTGTCACTGCGGATAAAAGTTGAGGCGGTATGGATGACACGGCCCGCATAATGACTCCAGAGGGAGGCAGCGCTCCACCTGCAGATTACTGTGATGAATCATGCATGAATCATGTAAACTAATGCACATATTAAGATCAGGATCACTGAGGACCTCACAAACATTTAGAATAAAGACACGAATCAACCTCAGCGGCATCATTAGAATAAGGTGGCGGTTGAGGTCATGTGTGCAGCGACTGATTGGCTCAAAATCAACCTTCATCTCTCTTATGCACGGCATATAATGGCTACACTAAAATATACGTCACACCGCTGAAGAACGTCTGAAGAGAGCTGGCAGAGAGCAGAAGCCATGCAGGTAATGGAGGCCGCCTGTTCTTAACCTTGGCTCCCCATTACATGTCCACTCAGAGGGCTATTTCAGCGGTGGCGTGATCGGGGACAAACGCATGCATGGAAACAGAACTTGAAACAGATATGTGAGGTATCACGAGTGGATAATGGCGGTTTGTTGATGGGCTGGGTCCATTATGTCTTCAGTTATGTGTTTCTAGGTTTTTGTATGATGGTGCTGGTAATGGAGGGTGTTTTTATTTAGACCAGGAAGCTTCAGTTTAGGTCAAGGTTCATTCAGGCTGTGTGGGAAACAGGGTTTGTTTTCTCTTGTTTTTATAAATAGAGCTCTCCTCATGCATGAAAAAAGATGGCAGAACAATAGAGGAGATGGAATAATTCATTCAGAATCTGGTGATTACCTGTTTGTTTATCATTTTACATGTTTTAAGAGGCAGGCCATGTTCTTCAAATGACTGACAGAGCGCTAACATACAATATAACGGTTATTCACATTTTTCCCAGAACTGAGCTTTAATGCCGCAAAGTCAGACTCAATTTCCAGGTATTTTAGGTCGTTTTCACACCTGGATCATTTGGGAGAGTTGTTCCGATACAAGTTTTTGTACGATGGTCGACGAGGGCATCACGATATTATTACACGTTCTGTTCATTCTTGTAGGAAGACGAGGCTTCTTAGCACGATTGTTAAGACTCCTATATTTCACACTTTTGATGGTAAAAAGAAATCAGGAACATGATAAAGTCGCTCAGCCTGGATGTCATCCCCCACTCATTTGGCATGGAGCATTTAACATAAAGTTTCAAATACATGAGCACTTCAAATTTAGGAGCAGCTGATTTTACCTCAGTCTCTCTCATCTGTCTCTCCCTGTCACAGTGCCCCCTGCAGGCCTGGAGCTTCTCTGTTGTTATCCTTGGTTTTGCTGCGTTTCTGCTCTTGTAGGTGTTTTCCTCTTATTAAACTGCATCAAGCCATTGTAGACTGTTTGCCCTCGTTGGCCATCTTATTTTTTGGGCTCCTGAAACACCATACACATGTGGACTAAACGTCTAATGGTTAGAGACTTGTGCGGATACGCTTGAATTTGTCCATGTGGACAGCCTCTAAGGGTGCAGGTCTGACTTAACTGATGCACTCCTATAGATAATAACTCCAAGTCATCAGCAAAATCCAATGTAATAACAAGCAAAATATTTTCTGTCTATCATTCATCAAAATCAAACATATGAAGCAGAGTTAAGGCAAACTATGACCTCTTTAATGCAACATTTTTAATATTTTATCTTGCTTGAATCCACTGATCCCAAGCTTCAGTTTTATTATTCCTAATAACCCTCCCTGCAACAGCGAGAACAACTGCTTCTCTGAGTTATTAAAATGTCAAAACTCTAATGAGCAAAATATTCAGCAGGAAACTTCTGTGGAAAGTGTACAAGGCGTGAAAACAATTCAACGCTGTCATCAGCCATACGATGCTAATCCCCGCAGCATTTAAAACAGTATCCTCCCACACGAACAAACAAGAACAAATATGCTCAAACACTCTCTCTCTCTCAATGCAAATACAGACGGAGACACACACATTAACAGATATCACAGGCTGTATTTGTATCGCAGCGCTGACATTGTGATTGATGGGCCCAGGGTGACAGATGTTTCGCTGGATCTCTCGCAACCACTGTGTGATTTTCTGTCTGCTGATTCGAGCTTCATAAATCAACAGAAACTCCACAGTGTGTGAACCAGAGACTTCACGGGTTAATGGTGGGCTGCAAAGTAAATAGTCTCTGACTACGTCTGCACATGGTGTTGATTTATCTGAAGGGAGAGTCTGACGGTCTGTCCACAAAGAGTGTTGTGTTAAATATGAGTCTTTGCTGTTCTGTACAAATAATATAAAAAGGAACAATTAAAGCCTTTAAAACCATGGTCTGAACACAAGTTAATTATGGTTTTCAGGTTTTTACTTTGGAAAATGGGAGCAGCGAATGTGTCAAACAAAGAAATGCCTGAATATTTCTGTAGAAAAAAACTGTTAAAAAACTTAAGTATGCTGTAATATTCTAGTTCGTTTCAGGACTGTTTGGAGCGGTAAACCCTGATCTTGGTGGCATTTCTACTGCCAGCTGTACCTTCACTTGAGCAAGGGGATGAGAGCCGGGCATAGAGGGTAAATGTTTGGCGACACAGTGAAGCTGAATGAAGTAAGGTGCAATTGTAAATAAAGAATGATAATGGTGCCACATCAGAGGACAAATCACTCTAACTCCACGGCTTATTTGAACATGACGAAGTTTGTGTTTACATTTTTGCTGCTGTCGCATGAGAATTGACCATTTTTGTAACCAACCAACAGACTGCGTTTTTAGCTCTACCGTTTAGGGCCAATTTGGGACATTCTACATCACGTCAGAGGAGTGCCAAAAAGTGGGACTGCTTGAATGTGGTGACTTCATAAAGAATATCTCTGTCCCTGTCACAGCTGTGACAAACAAAAAAGAAAGACCTGAGAATAACTTGACTTGGGAAGAAGATAGCCAGCAATAATCAACTGAATCACTTGATGGGCTCAGAACTGATGACCAATGGGTAAAAAACCTGCCATCAGCACTGTATGAACACTGGTTATTCAACACTTTCCTTTGTGCTTTTAAAATGTCACAGTTTAATTAGCCATTAATTTTTATTGAATATTCCTGTCATCTCATAAATCATTAGGCTTTAACAGTAGGCCACAGTTGATATTTCAGGTCGCTTTCACACCTAGAGTTCGGTGGACTTGGTTCAGCTCGGGGTGAAGTTCCAATTTTGTTTCAATTTTAACTTAGTTTGGTTTTCTTTCACACTTAACTAACTTTGCAGTGCAGATGGATCTGCCTGATTCAATGTCTGTAATCAGGCAGATCCATCTTGCCAAGCTCCAGTCTACAAGGACTGTGAGTGGCCCTAAGGGGCATGGCCCAATCAACATCCTTCAGAGCAGGAAGAGGTGGGAGACACAAGTGAGATGACAGCAGGAGATGACTACTCCTAAAGAGATTGTCATAGATGCTGACAGCTTCAGCAGCAGTTTTATCAGATCTGGACCACATTTCTTAATTAAATGAAGAACAAACAACACTGAAACATTTTTTATAGAAAGGACATTGCCATTTCCACTTCTGACATGCTTGAACAATAATTTGTTCTAGAGAGTGTGTTATGTTTTATATTTTATTCTGTGGCAGAAGTGTCTGCCTACTACACTATCTGATTGGCCTGTAATGAATGTGATTGACAGAATGATCATCCAGTCACCTGCCAAATTTGCTTTTGAAAGTTTCTGCCCATTCCCAGCACTTTTATGGGCTCTGTCTTAGATGGACTAGTGAAATATATTGAACAGTCCATCTGGTGTGTCAGGTTACTCTTATGTTGCATCATTTTTAACACTTCCCGAAAACGTATGCATGTTACTGTACATTTTATTTCAATTCTGTGCTTTTAAAAGTAGCTCTGTATCAGTTGATTAATTGACTAATTAGTTTGAGTGTTGCAGCAGCTGAGGGCTCTATGGTTGCTCTAAAACAGAAGCAGAAATAAAAAAATCTGATGACATTAAAGCATTTGACTCTGAAATGCCAGTGTGGACTTTCAGTGAGTACATTTTTAATGCACAGGTCATGAGAGTTAAAAGGCTCTGAAGCATTAAACCACACTTATGAGTATCATCATAGTAGTGGTATTTTTCATCGCCATGGTGACCCTGCTCTTTACATTTATGCACATCCACATACTGTGACGCATGGGTAATTAGAGAACAGAGCAGAGCTCTTCAAGCCTGCAGTAATTACACAGATGCTTCTCATTTGGTGCGTATAGCTGACGATGACATGGCTGCTCACTCTCCACCACACACTGATCAATTAGACCATTCATCCAGGGGGTCTTGTTTGTATCTGCTTATCTGTTGGAGAGGACAGATCAGGGCCAGGCTCTCATAAAGTGGTGTAATCAGGCTCAGGCTGTAAATGAGGGTTAGCCTTGCAGATTCAACCTGACCTGTCCTCACAGCATGGATCTCAAAAGCTTGTGTTTAATTCTTTATTCAGTGAGAGTGACATTGTGGGGGTTGATTATAAACACCAAGATGAAAAGTGCTGAAATGAAACTTTTATTTGTTACTCTGAGAAAAAAAATAATCGACATGCTCTAACCAAGTCTATTACAGAGTTTTAAATATTCTGAAAATACGAACCGCACAGAAATTTTAGCTGTGTCTGAAACCACTTAATCCATACAGTTCCATACATACTGATGTCACAAATGACTTTTTTAATTCTTGAAGTCATTGGTTTGCTGTACCATGAAAACTGGGGTTGAATTTGGGTCTTTACTGCACAGATATTGATGTAAAAAAGGTTTATAAAGTCCTGCAATTTGCATTGAAAATTACAGAAACAAAACAATTTCTTTAGATATGCAGACATACAGTCCCTCATCAACATGCCCAAGATGATAATTAATCATCAGTGATAAACATTTATATGCAACACATTTATTAGGATCAGACATTTATGCAGCATGTTTCTCTGGGCATGATCTGCTCTTTAATCTCCTTCCTCTAACTTTTGATACATGGAGTGTAGCGATAGTTTCTGCCACGACAGAGTCAAGATTGCAAACATTCTAGTTGTTAAACAGCTGATCCGAAACTAGCCCACAGCTGCTGATAGACAGCTGATTTGTCTTTAAGCTGCCATTGACTATTGTTGTTGCAATAGATGCAGCAAAGCATACAACTTCAAACAGCTCCCGCTAGACAGACTAACTGACTAAACTTCTAGATCTCCTTTAAAAGTCCTTCAGTCACTTGTTGTTTCACTGCGTGGCTGTAGATGATCAAAGTCCTCTTCAATAAGCCCTGTTTCAGCAAGTAACTGGTGACTATGTGACCATAGATAACCAAAGTATTCTTCAATAAGCCCTCTATCAGCAAAGTCATCTTTGATAACATTTATATTACTGCCAACGTGGCAGTAATATGGCTTCTATGACTCTTTAATCTCCATTGCCACGTTGTATATACTTACCTGGACATACTGCACTTGGGAACAGAATGTCACCTTAGAACAGCCTGAGCACACATTTGATATTTATTCAACTACCTGGCCCAATAATTGGCTACAACACTAAATGCACTCAAACCACCTTACTTAAGCTGCTCTAGCCTACCTACTCTTCACTGCTCCCTCTGCGAGCTGCTTTGCAACCCTTCTCCCACCAAGCTACTCCGTTATGCCATATCTGACTTAATAAATGTTAGCTGACATTGATGCTTGCTCATGGGGGGGTTGGGGGTTCTTCTTCTCTCCCTGCCACAAGTTTTCCCTCTCAGCACAAGAAGGTGAAGACTGTGTACAAATCTGCAGATAAAGCTAATTCAAATAGCTGCTCTTGTGTCTTTTCTTGGCAAAGTAGTCCTGACAGAACTTGATTTTGTTACCTCAACTCAGACAGGGTGATCTAATAATCCTCACTGCATGATGTGAACCATTAAATGGAAGTGGGGGGAGGGGGTATTGATACATGAGATGACTGAAAGTAACTCTTTGTAATAAAGTGCATTAACTAAAATGTTTTTACTGAGAAATTTACTGACCTGTGTTTTTATGCTTTTAAGGGCCCCTGTTGGTCATGGGCCCTTAGAATCTTCCCAACTTTTCTTCCATATGGCACCCTGACTCATAAGTAATAACAGAATTTGATCAAGGTTGCCAGATCTGTCTCAAATAAAAGATGAACAACTAAATTTTTACTCACAAGCTAACAGAACAGAGCGTGAGCCACTTCGTTAAACGAACTCTTGTCAAAACATGTCGAAAATGGAGTGAAAATGTCCTCACTATAAAGAAGTTTGTCGTGTTGTTTGTTTTTCGTGTAATAAAAAATGTGGTTAAGATCTGATAAAACTGCTACTGAAGCTGTTAGCATCTATGCTAATTTCGGTACAGCAGTCACTTTCTGATGTCATCTCATTCCTCTCCCTGCTCTAACGGACTCTGATGGGACCATCCTGCTTTGGGCCACTCACAATCATTGTAGACTGGAGCTTGACAAGATAGATCCATCTGTAAAGAGATTTCTTTCAATAGTCTAGTCTGCTTTCTTGACACATCTTGATAGTCTCTTATCAGTCTAGTTTCACATCAAACGCAGGTTTGCGACTGAAATCGCGTCGCCCCCAAGTAGCGTTGCCTGTTCATAAATATCTCATTTGGTCGCCGTCGCCATCGCTCAGTGACGTCACGTCCGCTCGATTTCACTGCGATCATATCACATATCATGTTATAGGATGTATTAGCTGACATTATTCCAACTGTATCCTTTTCACTCACCTACCAACCACAAAACACTGCAGCTGATGGCGCTGCAGCAGCATTGCCTGTGGGACTCTACGCTCCATCTTAAGGCGGAAGTAATGTACTCACTAACTAATGTTTCCCACACGGACGTGGATTGTCATTCTGTGAACCGGTCTTAAAACAGTCTGCCACAGGTACCGTCACACACCCACACAACGCTGATTGGCTGTTGCCGCACAGCCACACACGATATCGCCTGAAGAGTTCAAACTTTTCAACTTTGGCGACCAAGTGATGAGCAACGCGGGTTGCAGCTTGTCTCTTAACGTGCAGTTGTTTGTTGGGGCACTTTTGTCTGTGTGAATTCCCTCTGATTATTTATCTCCCAGCTCCAGCAAAACACGAGTGCGGTAGGTAGTTTGTCCTTCCCACTTCCTTGTTTCCTGGCTATCATGCCCACCCCCAAACACACTCACGCACATGACGCATGCACCAGAGCCATAGTTGCCAGTTCCGCTTATTATAATCACATTTGGTTTCTGTTTTTGAATAGTTGCTAGGCACTGTGAAACTGAAATGTAATGTAGACAAAAATTAAAACACGCTTTATGTAGATTTCTCTTAAAAAAAAAAAAAGTAATATCACATTGGAAAAATAATAAGCTGGAGGTCGTTTGTCTTGGGCCTGTTTTTATCAACCTGGTTGCTTATTTCAGAAGAAAAATCTGGAAACACTGGACAGGAGCTCTCATTCCACATGGTATGTGGCATGATTTTGTATAATAAAGAGCACAAAAGAAAGACCTGTTATGTCCTCCGTGGAAGAACTTTATGTAGGCCTACACAATGAGGAACAGATATGGGGTTCTGCCCAAAGTCGAGCAACCTAAAAGTAATGTAAAAGTATTGAGTAACATAAAAAGTTACTTTCCATAGAGAGTAACTAAATAAAGTAATGGGTTACTTTTTTTTAAAGAAGTAACAAGCAAACACTTCTTTTTAAAAGTAACTTCCCCAACACTGCCCAGAACACCAGGGGTAATAACATCCCTCCAGTCCTTGTCGAGCTTCACTTTTGTTGAACCAGTCGCAGAATTGGTGGGGATCAAACCCAGAATTTCCCAATTCTTTGGGACCTAGAGTTGCACATCTTACCACCAGACTATCAACGCCCTTCACAATGGGCAATGTTTTCAGAGCGCATTCATCCTCCACACTTTGGATAAGGGACCTTAAAATCCACTGAAACCAGACAAGACTTGAACACTGGCCCATCATACTCTTAGCCCTTTCTCTACTTCCTTGAGCTATGGAGAAAGACACCTGTCAGACTTTCTGTGAGGTCAATCCACTGAGATCAGATTTTAAAGTCTACTTCCCAAAGACAGGAGTAAAGACATCTCAGAAGGACTAATAGATGTCTGTTCTCCATAGCTCAAGGAGATAGCCAAAGGGCTGGGGGTCAGAAGGTATCAGATTCAAGTCTTGTCTAGTTACCCTTAATGTTTTTGCAAGCATATGTTTGTTTGTTTGTTTGTTTGTTTGTTTGTTTGTTATCAAGATACCCAAAAACTACTGGACTGATGTTGGTAATGGCCCAACTTAGAAATGATTCAATTTTGGTGGTGATCCAGATAACCACCATTAGTGAGTGATCGTTTTTGCTCAATAATTGTCCAACCAATAATGATATCAACATGTTTCTGAGTGCTAGGTGTGGGTTTTCAGGGTCAAGGAATCTTATTATGATGGTAACTTTACCATGGAATGATTACTTACAGATGTAACAGCAATATGTGAGCTCCCTTGGCAGAGATTTGCGGTCTCCAAGTGCTTTCTAGTTTCATATGTTCTGTTGTCGGTAAAATGTGATCTTTATGAATATAGATGATTAAAAAAAAGATAGATCTGTCTGATTACAGACATTAAATCAGGCAGATCTGGCTAGGTTAGTCGAAAGATGCACTGATGAAAAATCCTTTAGTTTCTTGAGCTCAAACACGTTGGTTTGCCGTTAATTTGAAGTATCTCTGTTTTGAGATCAAATCAGGTCACCCCTTGCTCCTCCTGTCCAAATTCCTCTCCTTACCTTCCTCATTCTCTTTAGGGAGACAGACCTCCAAACAGGCGTGTAATGAGATTAAAGCCTCCTGTCAACACGTTTTGCCTGTGGCTGCATTTAATCATTCGCTTTAGGAAAAGCTGTTCTTAATCCTGTTAAACTTTTTGCTAAAAGTCACTCTCCTTGTGGCTCAGATGGAGTATAGAGCAGATTTAGTCTGATGATAGCAGAGCAGGGACAATATGTTTCCTCCAGAGGGCTGTATGGACATTTTGTTCCCTGTCAGCCAACAGAAATGATGCTAATTAACTGAGACAGAGATTTAACAATAAAGCTAACAGCAGGATTTCCTCTATTAGCACCGTCTAATCTTCACCTTTGGCTTTCATGGCCCATTAACTCCTCAATGTTGTATGACCGATACGTCATGTACCTGCTTCACAGGTTTCTTATGTAAGTGTTCATGTGATGATAATGACCTCCTTTTTTTTTGCTCGTTTTGCAGGCCGTGTGTACTTCAGGTGTGAGTGTATGCCTGCATATGTTGGCTGCATGTGTGTCTACATAAACATATTCATGACCATATGCTGTGCCATTGTGTACGAGTCTGTTTGCACAAGCATATGTCACAGAACAAGGCACTCACCGAAGTCATGAAGTGTGTTATTGCCCATTACCTTCTGCTTTTTTATGTCCTTGAATCACTGTTTGAATTCAGCATTTGAGAGCAGTTTCTGAAAACCATTGTTAAAATAAATGAGAAATGTAACTGATTAAGGTTTTCTTCTTCTCACCCTGTTATCATGCTGTCTTTACGAAAAGGGTTAAAATGTATTTAAAAAGTGTATAAAACCAGGGCCATATCAACATAGCTCAATGCCCCTGGGCAACACATTAAAGTGCCCCTTTAGAAATCTGCTGTTCAACAAACCCACCAGCCCTCACTGTCCCCGCAACCACAGAATCAGCAATGAAGAACAAAAATGTACAGTCATGTACAGCCTAGTTGATGAAATTTTCAGAAATGTGGTGGTGATCTAATACCAAAGCTGCACTTGTTAAATAATTTGTTAGATCAGCCAGTTTTACAGATTTTTATTTGTAATTCAAAAGTTCTGAGTTGATTTTGATCAAATGTTCAGGAAGTATTTGACATTACATAAGAGAGAAGTGATAAGATTTTGGTGGTGATTTGAGTAGGGGAACAGATCCCATGACATCTAATAATGTCAGAAATGCCTGGGGAAGGAGGTTTGAGTTAGTTGAAGGATAGTTACCTCCGCCAAGGAGGTTATGTTTTCACCAGGGTCTGTCTGTTTGTTTGTATGTTTGTTTGTTAGCAAGATTTCGCAAAAACTACTGGATGGATTTACATGAAATTTTTTACCATAGGTGTGGTTTGGTCCAAGGAAGAAGCCAATACATTTTGGTGCTGATCCGATCGAAATTGATGTCACAAAAGAACATTTAAGTTTATAACGGCAAATGCCATTCATTTACAGCATTATGGGAATTATAGTTTATTTGCAAACTGTCTAGTTTTTCAAGCCTATGTCACTACATTTCCCAGCTTCCCTTGCTATGCCAGCGGAGTTCTCCAAGCTGCTCTGTCTGCTCTTTGACGGAACACCAATCAACCAATCGGCAGTGAAAGCTGTGCATGCAGTTCTGCTCACAGACACAGCAGAGAGGAGGAAGTTTTGCCAATGGAGAAAGCCTGGTGCTGCTCCTGGAGCCTTGGTTTCTATGATAACTTAAGGCAGCAGACTCTCCTGAAATTGTAATGAACATCCAAGTCCTCTACAACTCACAACTCCTAGTAACATTACTGTGAGCCCATTAACGTTATGGAAACAAGCGCAGCAGCTCTGCTCACTTGCAGTCCCTCCAGACGTGCCGTTTAATCATTCGAAACATGGTTGCTGATAATGCCATTACGGAAATAGTCCGTCATAGCAGAAGTCTGTGTGTGTGTGAGTGTAAAAACCTAACCCCCAAACTCCACATAGAGCGAACACGCAGTGCACCGAAGCGCCGTGGTTTTGCTCCAACCAACAGGCTGGTGACATCTCCCACTGGAAGTGCTGCGTTGCGCACAACACCAACATCTGTACAAGCAGCGGCAAACTGGTTCAGTCAACAAGTTACAAGGCCCACTACTAACTAGGTCACTCTATTGGATGATATTTATGTCAACAATAATCACACTTCTTGTAGATTGATATTTTTAATTCCACAATGTGCGTATAAAATAAATATAGGACTGTAATGTTGGGTGAAAATCACAATTTATGGGTGGAACTGAGCTGCTTGGTGGAGGTCTGCGCTCTCAGAGTGCTTTTCTAATTTTAAATAATATGCTATTTAAAACAATTTCTCATTATCTACATTTACAGTTTTTCTCCATTGGTCTGGCTCATTTCTTAAAACAAAAATTACATTCTCAAAACTTAAAGATCATTTGGCAAACAGTCTTACAGTTCAGCACACCATAGCTCACTCGCAAAAGTTCATTCTCTCCCAAAACTGTACACTCATGTTTCAAAACTAAATTCCTTCTCATATAAATAGTCAGTGCCATCAAAATGCAAAGATCCTCCTCAATTGCTTTGGCTTGTTTCTTGAAACAGATTGGATGTTTTTAATAATCTTGGTGCTTTTGCCAAAATAACCTGGATGGTTCAGCACAATACCATGGTTCACCTGCAAAAGCTCATATCTCTGCCAAAACAGTTCACTCATGTGTCAAAACTAAATTCTTCTCTCAAATAAATAGTCAGTCCCCCTAAAATGCATTGTCCCTTTGGCATTGTGTAAGCACTGCAAGTCAAAATGTTTACATGTTCTGTCACTATGGAAGAGGACCATTGAAATGTCCCTCATGTCCACCTCTCAGACTTAGCCCAGTCCTTCAATGACTATGGTTACTGTAGTTGTTTTTATTTTTATTTTTTTGTCTGGCTAACAGAACACAATTGTATATAAAACTGAAAAAAATAAATAAATAGGATTTTACAGTAAGAGTAGCCTCCAAGGTTTGACATCACACATTGCACTCATACTGCCAAAGAATCTGTAACCTTCATTACAGTTTATCCAACTGCTAAAACACAATTTTGCAAACTAGACTGTTTTTTTCAAAATACCTAAGACAATTCACAAAACCACACACCCAAACTGCAAAATGAAGCACTGCAACCAAAGCTACATATAGCATTATCAAAAACAAACTTTTGCACCAAATGGCAACCACCTCATTCATATGACCAGATTTTTGTCTAACCAACTACAAACTGTTGGGCATAATGAAAAGCACTCTCATCTTTTGTATGCTTTGCTATAATACCAAAAAAGTTCAAATTGTAGAAAATTCTTCAGATTGTTCACATGAACAGAAATATTTGCAGATGCACACACATGCTGTTTAGACAATTATTTTTCTATTTTAAAAATGCTTGCAACAATAGTAAACTGAAAAAGAAAACTTCAGAAACAATGTGCAGAAAAAATATGAAGCAAAAAAAAAAACAAGACGCAAGAAAAGTAATTAGGCAGAAGTGTTTTGAAATGGCAAACGTGACTTTAGGCCAGATTGTGGCGTCTTATGAAGAGAACCACATTCAGTGCATTTACAGAAAAAAGTACCATTTTGAAGTGCAAAATGTGTGTGAAGCAGAAAATGGGTTTAGAGTTTTGGAGACTTGAGAAGAGGTTTTGCTCTCTATGTGTCAGTTTAAATAAAATGTGCAATGCATGTCATTTTATGTAATATGTGTGCTTTTAAAACATACAAGTGCAAATACAACCATATGCAGAGAAAATAGATAGATAGGAAGAAGGATGGATGGGTAGATAAATAGGTTCTGTTGTTGCTTTTTGGTCTCTGCCTTAACTCTGAAATTAGAGCTCTCAGGAGTTGTGTCTACATTTATTTATCAGTCACAACCAATTTACTTGAACTAAACACTCTACGATTTATCAAACATAATTCAATAAACTTTGTGTAAATATTCAATTTATCACAGCTTATTTCCTCTATGCAGAGAATACAATGAGAAACAAAAGGATGATGAATAACAATGGAGGGAAATAAACGAGGGAGGGGCTGAGGGTCACACAGAGGAGGAGTGGGGGGCTCTCTCATCAGCGTAAAGAGGATAATTGGTGGCTGACCCCCCTGGCGTCCATCATCCTGCGTGAATATGAGGTGACAGTGAATAACACGGCTTCACCAGGGGCAGCTGCATCACGTGCACCAACCAACTCACCCTCCACACCACACACACAAACACACACACACATTCTCTCACAGACACGACTCAAATCTGTAACCTTTCCTCTGTGGTCTTATTTGTATGTGTAGTACCCACTCGGTGGAGTCGTCCCTGTCTAATGGCTGTAATTAGAGCTCTTTGATCAGGCTGCTTATGTACTCAACAAGTACTCAGAGCAGTCATAAAGCAGGCATTTGTTGTGGGAGACGAGTGGGTCCACGCCATTATTGATGTATTTTTCTTTCTACAGTATGCTCGCTCCATGGAGCACAAAGTTAAAATGGCAGCACAGGTGAAAACGTGTTGCTGTTGTTAAATACAGCTGCTTCATGTAACGTCTTTGGACATTTTTATGGATCATCTAACTCTGAGAGAATTTCATTAGAGCTAATGTAAGCAGTAAAATGCAGTTTGGCATGTGACAGTGAATTTTATGACAACAGACAATGAAAACAGCTTCCCTCTTGGATAACAGAACAAACTTTACTTTGCATTAGGGAACAGTCTCTGTATGTACAATGTGGGTGTTGGCAAGTAGTTTGATCTGTCTGTAAACTCCACAGTTTGCACTCATATTTGACTATCATCCATCATGCATGTACAGACAAAGGGCAAGGAGGACTTTTTTAAGCATGACCACATGCTCTGCTGAAACAAACCTGCCCTCACGTTAACGCCTAATCCACATGTAGACAAGCAGATCCGGAGAGCTAACCTTGTAAACCGTGAGAATTCCTGGTAGGCTGGGCTTGTCATAGGGCTGCATTGGCCAATGTAGTGACATACAGAATCCATGATGCCTGCATGAGCCGTGAACATACAGAGTGAATCCCACAGTCTGTTCATTTCTGCGCTTCGTCTTCTCCCTCTGCGCCGCTGTCTCTATCTCTCCTGCTCCCTCTGTCTTTATTTGCAGGTATGCCCCCATGCTCACTCAACAGAAGGAGGGGAAAAAATATCAATTAATCAAAATGCTCAAATCCATCCATCCATTTTCCATTCCAACTTATCCCTCTAGGGGTCATGGGGGTTGCAGCTGAACCCAGCTGACACTGGGCGAGAGGAGGGGTACACCCTGAACCAGTCATCAGCCGATCGCAGGGACACATAGAGAGATGGACAACCATTGACGCTCACACTCATACTCAAGGGCAATCCAGAGTCACCAATCAACCTAATGAGCATGTTTTTGGTCAGTGGGAAGAAGCCGGAGTGCCTATAAAGAGCCCACGCATGCACATACAAGAACATACAAATTTCACCTAGAATGGCCCTGCTCGGCCCGGGGATTGAACCCCCCTCCCAGAAGTGTAAATTCCTTGGGCGTGTTTATAGTCTCACTGTCACTTTGGCTCCTGTACATCAGCAGAGAGGGTAAGAAAGTCATACCTGATGGTATAACTCAGAGATTATTGATTAATGACACTGCAAAAGTTCTTCATCATGATATAGGGGATAAGTGCAAAGCAACATGCTAATATATGATACATTTATTGGTAATGAAAAGAGATCAGCAGACCATAAAGTGTTGGAAAAATAGCCTAATAGTCACAATAAAAATTTGTGATATTGTAATAAAAAAAAAGTGACAGAAGCAAAATGGATAGAGCCAAACTTTTCCTGTTAATATTGAACTTTTAATGATGATGTATAACTTGTGCACAGATGTGAAATAAAATAATATATAGAAGTTTTGCAGAAACTGATGAGTGAAGATGAATAATTTTTAGATAACCAAGGAGGAAAAACTGTTTCTCTCAGATTTAGAAATTACCTCCTACGCATGGACTAAGCCTCAGCCTTAGCTGACTTCTCTTTGTGATGATTCTTTCAACGCCTGCTCATCAAGTCACTAAAATCCCCCAGATGACAATAAACGCTAATTTGCATCCGGAAATATTTACAGGGATATTAGCAGTGACAGAGAGAAACACTGTAATGTTTGGAACTATTTGATGTCACAATCAGACTGAACCAAGAGCAGGAGAATAATTTATTCTGATTCACACCACAAGCTTCAGGAGTCAACTCATCAGATCTGTGAGATGTTCAATCAGAGATGGACATCTGCTTTACTGAATTTAAACACTTGCTCATTTGCATTCAAAAGCATTTCAGGTATCAGCAGTTCTACTTTGCATTAATGTTTATAACACAGATAAAGGCGGAGAGAAGAATGAGAGGAAATTGATATACAGCAAATTAACTGAATGTAGAATCAAAGTTTCTTTAGTACCACTGTACCCTCAACACCTGTCAGAAATGGTCATTCTTTGTTAACACTATCATCTACTGTCGTTCAGGGCCAAGAGGGGACAAAAGGTTTTCTCAAAATAATGTTTTTAAGGGGGGCAAAAAAGGTGTAATTAACCTTGTGCATCAGCTAAATTTTTGTCTGATTCAATGTCGGTAATCTGGCAGATCCATCTTGCCAAGCAGGTCGGTCCAATCAGAGTCCTTTAGAGCAGGAAGAGGTGGAGCTACAAGAGAGAGAGACAGAGATTAGCTTTGATGCTAACATCTTCAGTTTTATCAGATCTGGACCACTTTTCTTTATTAAACGAAAAACAATTAACAACCTTACAGTCTTCTCTATATTAAGCATATTTTCGTTCTACCTCCGACATGTTTTGACAAAAATTTGTTGAAGTGGCTCACGTGCTTTAGTGCAGTAGTCCCACTATACTACATCATCTGATTAGCCTGTAATAAATGTGATTGATAGAACAATCATCCAATCACCTGCCAGATATGCTTCTGAAAGGTTCCGCCCTCCCCAAACACTTTCTATGGGCTCTTTCCCAGATGAACTAGTGAGATATATTGAACGGGTTAAGGGGAACACCCTCCAAGGCAATTTTCCCCCTGCTTAAGGGTGCTTTCACACCTAAGGAGAGGTGCATACATAAAGAATTCTTAAATCCTAACTGATTTTTAAACATTGAGAGAGCCACACATGAAGTCAGATGATGTCAGATCTATTAGTTTTGTTCCTGTACTGTCCACAAAGAGAGAGAGAGACAGAACCCCACAAACCAAATGATTCATTTACCAAGAAGACCAAGCAAGTACTAGCACTGCCCTGCGGTATGTTGTCACCAACTCTGCATTCACTCTAACATCCACGCCAGGGGTAGCCAACAGGGTTCCCACAAGCACCGGTAGCCCAGAGGGTGCTTCTGAGGTGCCCACTAGAACATTCTAAAAATAGGATCAACATCACCACCATAGAGCTTGAGATTAAAAGTCATTTTTTACTTTAAATATTATGTTTTGCAAATAAATCACACTTACATCAAAAGAAAAAAACTAGAAATGTAGCATGTGCATTAAATTTAACATTGTCTATTTTCTCTTAGTTTTGACCTGCATGGGGTCAAAGTTTATGTTTGTGCACTGATGCAACACCTCTATCAGCACTCTTGCCAGCCATAGCTCCTACAGTATCACATGTTCAAAAAGGAAATCAAAGTGTGAATGTTGAACATATCAGATAAGTTTAAGCGATACATAAATTATTAAAAATAAATATAAGAATTGTGTTCTCATATTAATTATTCATTATTATTATTATCATCAGGAATCGTCACTTGTAAAAAGGGAACATGCAGTGTCAAATGTAGCCTATAAAAGGCATATTAATTACTTTAAGATAAACTATAAAATTTATATTACTCAAAAACTTCAAATCCAAAAAGTAGCCCTTTATAATACTCCTCATCTTTCCAGTAGCTCCCAGGCTGAAAAAGGTTGGTGACCCCTGTGTTACGTTGCTAGGCTACTCAGCTAATCTACTTACCAAACCTACGGCTAGCCTAGCAGGTAACGTTACCTACCTGCCATTTTCCCCGCGTGTTGCATTTAATGTGAACGTGAGGACTGCTCATCCCTGGGTAAATGCAAAGTTTCCCTGTTCTGGAGGGGGTTTGTGTGTGCTGAAACTCACCCAGCCAAGCCGTCACCCTCGTTCTGGACTCAGCGGCCTGCTCGACCTCGGCCCGACCTTCTCCCTCGTCGTCACGTCGATCTGTTCTTGGCCAGCCCGCTCTCCTTCACGTACGTTGTTCAGATTTTAAATAGGTGTATTTACAAGTTCTTGTGGAGGTTGTGGAAACAAGAAAAAAATAAATCATTGCTTCCTTCTTCTCTGCTCCTTTTTTCTGTCGTCGAGCATGTGTCGTCTCCAGCCCCTAGACCCATCGCCAGGTGCAGCCTCTTGATTAGTCCAACACCATGCCCCCCTCACGTGTGCATGTGAGTCTGTCCCTGTCAATCATGCTTAGACCACACCTACTTCCTCCAATACCATTACAGAAAAAGGAATCCTAACACCTGATATACACTCTACTTGATACTGTGAGCAAATGGGCTATACCTGATGATGAAACAGTGGTATGACGTCACACTGGTAGGTCTATTTGAGGGGGCTGGGGGAGCAAGACATTTAAGGCAGCTTAGGGGTGCTCTACAATAGAAAGGAGATATGCTGAACATACTAAAGATCATATAATACTAAAAAGAGCATAATATGACCATTTTTATGTGGTCTCTTGGTGGCAAAAGTTGTCCGACCCTGACCTGGACATAACATATAGATAGAGAATAGGATAGGGCCCAGTACAGGCCCCTGAGGAACACCACAATGCAGGAGGATGGAGGAGGACACGTGATTAATAATACAAATAATATAATGCTTATCTGATGGGTGAGAGAGGAGCCATTTTAGTGCAGAACTGGAGATATGATACAGTTTGACAAATGGTAAGTAAAGATGATCAATGATGAAGGCAGTTTTTAGGTCCAGTGAAACAAAAATGGGAAAATTAGATAAAAAAGGGTTTGACCTTTAATAGAAGTTAATTCAACCTATAAAGCAGATTTTCTTTCACTGCTTTACTTCTGCTTTGCTTGTCTGTTTATTGATATTCATTTAAAGTCTACTCTCATCACACTCCAGACAGTTTTGAGGCGACAGTGTTTGAAACTGTCGCCACTTCCCACCGACTCCAACACTGACCTGCAGTGAGGCCCAAAATTAACAAATCTGCATACCGCCTCTCTCACTTTCCACATTCTGACTCTGTGATTTTTGGAGGTAAAAGTGTCCTCAGCGATGCAATTTCCTTTTCACTATGGGGAGTTTACTCACAGTCTGATGTCTGGCTGTGCGGGCAGTCGCCAAAGTCCCAGCATGCTGACAAAACCATCAGACTGATAATTAGACAAACTAGCGAGGCTACTATTGGTGCTAATGCCTCCATAGCAGGCTCTCATCTCTTTAATCACACAGGGCAGATGAGTTATATTTGAACAGTGGGTTAGGTAGACACCTCCTAATACTTCAGCATTCATCATAAGAGTGTGACTCACAAATCCCTGAAGGAAAACCATGTGAGAAGACGCTCTAATGGTTAAAGAGATGGTGTTTTTATTGATGTGCTGTGGCTTAGTCAGACATTACTGTAAGACGACACAGAGGAGTGAGTCGGGAAATTAAGAAGTTTTCAGATAAACTCTGAGAGGTTACAACATGGAGAACTTCTGAATAGATGTTTTCTCATTCATGTGTAAAATATCTCATTAACGGGGAAAAGCACCTGCTGAAAAATGATCATCTGAAAATGAAAAAAACTTTGGTATCTGTTAAAGGGATAAGCCAACATGTTTTTGTTTTCGCATCTTGCCTCACTCCCAAGTTCATGACAAGCAGATAGACACCATTCTTTCAACTGTGCATGCAGTAACAAGGAAGAGATGAGCTCACCCATCACTAATTAGCTTAGCTCAGACACTGGGAGATAAACTTTTCAGCAATTCTAAATGGTCCTGTGTGCTTGTTGTGACTATTTTTTTGTTTTGTTTTGTTTTTTTAACTGGGTTATGTTACGATATCTATTTTTAGACCAAGATAAGCACCTTATAAGCACATTAGCGCTGGTTTGCGCATGTGCTCTGTGGTTTAGATTCATATGTATTTCTTTTGAAAATTACGTAAAGTGCTAATCTTAGTCTGAAATTAGATAACATAACATAAAGCGTTCTGTCAAATCCGTCACAACAAGCACACAGGACCATTTAGAGTTGCTGAAAAGTTTATCTGATGACTGTAGGCTAACACTACCCATTGACTCCCAGTGTTTGAGCTGAGCAAATACGCGGTGGGCAAATTTTCCCCGTCTCTTCCTTGTTACTGCACAGTCGAAAGAATGGTGCCTATCTCATAGACTCGGGAGTGAGGAAAGACATGAAAGAAAAAAATGTTGGTGTATCTCTTTTAGTTGAACGTTGGCCTTATTCATTCAGATGTTTTTTTTTCGTAGCACATTCTGCCCACAGACAGTAGAACCATCAAGACCAAGGAAATGGTCTTTGGCTTTAGGAGGTCTAAGCCCCCTCTCCAGCCAGTCACTATCAGAGGGGGGGTGAAAACCTGTAAGTACCAAGCTGGACTGGTCTAAGAACACAGATACCCTGTACCTGGAGGGGTAGAGCCAGCTCTTCTTCTTCAAGAGGCTCAGTTCTTTGGGTGTATGCAGTGAATTGCTGCACGTTCTATTAGTCAGTGGTCCCAAGTGTTTTGTTCTATGTTCTATGTTATTTTGCTTGGCATGGAGCATTTACCATAAAGGTTAAAACACAAGCACTTCAAATTCAGGTGCGGCTTGTCTCTTCCACCCTCTCTCCATGCCACAGCCCCCCTGCAGGCCTGGAGCTCCTCTGTTGTTGTACTTGGTTTTGCTGCGTTTCTGCTCTTAGAGCCCTAGTCATAGGCCCTTGGAGTCATCCTAACTTTTTCCTCCTTGCAGCACCCCCAGCATACAAAGACCTAAAACCAGGTTTAACCTTCACCAGACAAAATCTGTTCAGACTCCTCCCTTCAGGTAAGCGATACAGAGCACTGTACGCTATTCCACCAGGCACAAGAACAGTTTCTTCCCCCAGGCTGTTGCCATACTGAACTCCTAACTGCAAATGTCAGTCTATTTACCCTATATATGATCATTCATCGCACATACCATCCTCCCACGTACATGCACCTGTGCACTTTGTTTCTTGTCTGTTGTCTGTCGTCCTTTGTTTCTTGTTTTTTTCATCTTGCACATATTGCACATATTGTACATATTCTATTTCTATTCTTACCGTAATTTTAATTTTTAATTTAATTTAATTTTTTTTCAGTTTAATTCCTGCTTTGTGATTTCTGCTTCTGTTCTGTCTATAATGTATATACATGGTGTGTATCTATTATGTACTTAGAGAGTGAAGTGAACCAGCGTCAAATTCCTTGTATGTCTAACATACCTGGCCAATAAAGCTGATTCTGATTCTTCTGACAGTGACATAAATCAAAAGCTGACAAAAAGAGAAAATCTGCCTCCATCTACTGTGAGACAGAGGTACTGCAGTTATACTGAGAGAGCTGGCAAAAGAAATAACATAAATACAATTAAGTTTAATGGGGGATTTAATTTTTAAAAAAGCCACCAGTGTTGGCTTTGGCACAAACAGACTTCTTATTTTTATAGTTTTTCTAATGTACTTTGAATTAATTCTCAGTTATGAGGAGACATTCAACAAGTAAGGATAGCATTTGGCTCATATAGCTTAAAAATAATAGAGATAAATTAAATAAATGAAATGTGAATTTAAATTTAAATTCCTACAGGTGAGAAGTTCAACAATCACATCATCTGACATGAGAAACTGATATATATATATATATCTCTCAATGTATATATGAGACAGGATTGTACAGGATAAACAGTTCAATGACTTAAGGACTGCAGATGCAACGCAGTTACCCTCACCATCATGGTGGTGGTCAACACAACAGACAAGGCCAATTGTGTCAATAAAAATAAAGAGACTTTCTCTTTGTAAACTCTTTAAGTTGTATTATTCAACAACAAAAACATAAAATGTTGAATCAATCAATTTAGTAAAATAAACATATATGTCTACAATTTTTGAACAATCTTGCATTGTTAGAGTTTAACTTATGTTAAATCTCATCTTGGCAACCATGCGTCCATTTTTTAAACCGCTTATCCCTTTCGAGCCCAGAAGCAGGGTGCATCCAGGACTAGTCACCAGCCGACCGCAGGGCCACATAGAGAGACAGAAATGGTAAATGGATTTGAGCTTATGTAGCACTTTTCTAGTGTCACTGGCCCTGTCCACACATAGACGAAAAGTTTCGTATTGAAAAGTCCTCAGTAAAGATGGCATTATTTCAAGAAAAGTGTCTGTGTCTGTAGTACATTTGCCAGGCCTGTAAGTGGCTCCGTAACGCTGCTGCAGACATACTCCAAAACAGAGAAGAAGACATTGACTGCTGTTCTATGTGTTCTCTTGTTGCTCACGGTGGTGATAGAGCAGAAGATTTTGCTGCCAAAGCCAAAACAAGCTCAGGAGTTCTGCAACACAAATGTGACACCATATTCTGCCTTTGTTTCTGTTGTCAGGGTTCGTGCATGCTGTTTAAGCAAGAGGTGGGGCTATGAGGTCATTGTTACTGAGGCTAACTGTATTTGTTGTTCATGCTGAAATGCTGGGCCACTGTTTTCAGATTTTTCCGCTCTGGGACCTGTTTTCAAAAACGTGTGTTTTCGGGCACCTCAAACGCCGTATCCATGCGAAGGACACGCCTATATGATTAAAAAATTGTGCGGATATGCCTGAAGACTACCCCTTTGACTACTCAAAGCAGCTTTACACAGCAGGCAACATCTACCCAGTCATTCTCACATTCACTCACTGATGGTTGGAGTTTCTATGTCAGTCGTCCATTAGCATAAAATGACTCATGCTTACCCTTTCATGCCCATTTACACCCCACTGACATAGCAGCAGGAGCAATTAGGGGTTAAGTGTCTTGCCCAAGGACACATTGCCATGTGACAGCCAGAGCTGGGCTCAAACCTGTCACCATTAGGGTGTGCCTGGAGAGAACCCACACATGCCTGGGGAAAACATGCGAACTCCTTCCAGAAAGGTCCTGGCGATACAGGGATTGAACCAAGTGTGCATGACCTGCTGTGCCACCGTGCTGCCTGATATCAACCTAACAATGTTATCTCTTCCCTGCTGTCTTAACCAAAGCTTCCATTCAAGCACACAAAATGAAGACAGAGGAGGACATTTCATTGCTTTAGATCAGTTTTATTGAAGATGGTGGCAGAGGCAAACACTCTGTAACAAGGATTTAACTTGTTCTCACTCTGAAGCTCTGACTTTGTACTGATTTACTTTAAATGTTTGATCACATTAAGCTTCAAACATGACGATGCAAAAAAAGGACATTCATGTATTCAGAATGACTTTTTTGTTCACCTTATAACTCATAGCATCTACTTACTTACTGAGTTAATCTAATCTAACCTGGATTTAATTACAGTCCGTGATGATCACGTTCTGGCTTCATTATCCTGAGAAGATGTTTCCATTGTTACTGTGGTTGGGACTCTTCAGATGTTTACTCTCTGCTCTTCAGAGCCTGAGCCTTCAGGATGGTAAACATGTTCTCAGGAGCCTCGGCCTCCTCCAGCTGAGCACTGTTGCAGAGGAAAGGAGGGCTGTACTCCATAGGGTTTGAGTTTCCAAGGACCCAGTTGAAGGTGCTGAGAAAGAGAAGAATGAACTCATTACAGAGAGTTTGAGTGTCAGAAATGAATGGGAATGCAGAAACACATAGGAGATGAATTTGTTGTCGTAATTATGACTTAATATGTTTAACTTCCTTTTAACTATGACAAAAGAGAGATGTAAGCTATTGCTGAATGTGAGATTTTAAAAACAAAAACAAAAATGGGTGTTTTCTGTTTGTCAGCTGGACGAAACAAAAGTAGAATTACTCAGGCCATTATCCATTATCTATACACCTTATACCTTTTGGGGGCGCGGGGGGGTGTAGCCTCATCTGGCACTGGGCAAGAGGCAGGGTAACCCTGAACCGGTTGCCAGCCAATCGCAAAGTGGCGGACAACCATTCACACTCATACATAAGGGCAATTTAGAGTCAGAGCGTGTTTTTAGTCTGTGTTAGGAAGAGAACCTACACATGCACAGGAAACTTCACTCATTAAGGCCCTGCCCAACCTTGGGATTGAACAGGGGACCTTCTTGCTGTGAGGCATGTGCACTACCTGCTGCGCCACTGTGCTGCCCACGAATGGTCATTATATTTCTCTAAAATCTATTTTGGATTTGACACTGCAGTTATACAAGTGTTATATATACTGTGATAAAATATGTCCAGTTAAAATGAATTTAAAGAGAGAAAATGTTTCATACAAAAATCATGACTTTATCAGCAAAAGTTTGAAAATAAATTATTTCTTTTTTTTAATATATCTGAACTAATAATCCTTAAAGGAAAAATGGTTATGTATCAAAATATGTACTAGATGATGAGGCTTTCCTTCAGTAAGCCACAATTTGTAAAAGTTTGTTATGCAGAACCAGCCACAAGCAGGGAAGTATTGTACCAAGCACAAAGGATATTTTCTCCGCCTACAAGAACTTCCATCAAGAAATAATACCACAGTTTAAGGGTATGCTACCAAGAAATTTTTTGAGTGCATTAACTTTTTTGAAAAATAAAGTTTATCTGGAACTTACAGAAATTGTGGCTTACTGTGGGAGAGGAGAGAATATTCTAATACATCTAATGTACTTCGTGGCCATATGGAGCTCATACAACCCTTACTTCAAAAAAACTGAACTGTCCCTTTAAGTGCATGGCATGTCATCTGTGGGTCCATGAAGCTTGCCACCACTGTCTGTCTGACTTTAGGGGGGGACGGGGGGATGCCCCCCCACCCCCCCACCCCCACCCCACACACACACACACACACTTTTTGTCAGGGGTCATTTTGTCTCCACCACACACAAATCCTTCACGTGTAAGCCATTTTAACCCTAGTTATTTTCAGAAGTACAGAAAATTCCGACGGTCCTGAATGCATCATCCGCTTTCGTCCTAGAGTTGCAGATAGATGCAGCAGACCTTTGCGAGGACAAAAAAAAACGTGCAGCTGTTATAAATTTGCATCTGTGCAAATTTACAGCAAATTTGTGTGTTCTTTTTCTTCTGATAATGCCTGTAGTGAGTTAAAAAACGTGTTTGCTTGGACTCCCTGAGCTGTAAATCCTGTTGAGATGTAGGTGATATATTTGACATGCTGATTTCAACATGAAATTCAACATTGTTCGGGGTTCGTAATTCATATAAAAGTGTCGGCCCAGTTCTCAAGAAGATTTTATTCAATACATGACAATCACTTAAAACATGAAATAAGTCTACGCATTTTATAGTAGCCATACCAAAAGTAAAATAAGTTATAGTCATCATCCCAAGCACTTCTCAAAAGTCACTTTTGACAGTAGCCATCCCCCCACTTTTCAAAACAAACTGACGCCCTTGCTGACACCAACTAACAAAATAGGCATAAATATGGATTAAAAGCTTTTAATATCTTGAGTCATTGTCATGGTCCTTACTTAATAACGTTACATTTCGCCCCAAGATATGTTACAACTGACTCTGACTATGGGGTCAATTATAACATTTCACTCCTTTGATTTGAGATCAAGCCATGTATTTTCTGTTTGTGTTGCAAAGGTATTTTCTAGCCCATTTATTAGCAGACACTTGAAGCTAGTTTGTATAGCAGTTTGAACACACTGGGTTAAAAGAGCTCAAAGCTTGAGACAGAAATGTCAAAAATGTTACAACTGTCCCTGGTCTCCCCTATTTACCAAAATAAAGCAGCCCTATGTAGGCATATTCTTAGATATGTTTTGATTCATGGTATAAATCTAATAATATGGGAGATTTGATACAGACCATCAGTTTGGATTAAGGTGATTTTTCCAGACTAAGCTTGGACTGCACATATGAAGCAATCACAGGTCCGGTGGTTATTCTGCTATCTGTGTGCTCCTGTTGTTAAGTCCGCTCAGGTTCTCACCTGAGAGTGATCCATCCTTGCTCAGGAGTGTAGGTTGTGAAGGTCATGGGGATGCAGCCGATCTCAGTGAACACGTAAGTGTATGTGCCTGAACACAAGAGACACAAGTGAAGAGTGGATAGGAAACAGAGAAGGACCGAAGGAGTATTAAGAGGTCAAGCCTGATGAAGATATTTCTATTTAGCTTAGCATATTATTGCTTACAAAGAACTTTAATATTTGATGGCATCAATATCATCAGAATGGTATTTTAAACCTCCTGGGAAAAAAATGGCAAAAAGTTCATGATGTATGGAGGCCCGGAGCTTCCAGGCCTCCGTTTTGCCCCAAGAGAAAATGACAGCTCCCATCAGTCTATTGAAGGAGAGAAAAGAGCAACTGTGATCAAAAGCTGTTCTCAAAATCAAAAATAAGGCAATTGATACACTCATGTTGAACTGTGGACAGTGAAGTCCTGAACCTGGTTTTTACCCACTTTAAAGTCTTTAAGTCTCCATAACTTTCATTATTATTGCCTTATCAGTGTCAGGCTGATCACTGATTTAAAGAGCCATTATTCCCCTAAATCCCATCAAAATAAGCATTTCCTCTCACCATTCCCTGGCAGATACCCGTACCAGTTGTTGGCCAGCACACCCATTCCCCATGAGGAGGAGGAGCCCAAGAATATCTGAGCCATCAGTTTGGCATCTTCAGGAACATGCAAGGGGCTGAAGTCAGTGGTCAGAGCCTTCTTCCTGCAGCTGAATCTGGCCCAGTCGATCTCATAGTAGGCTTTCTGAAAGGTCAAAGCCAACGGTGAATTATTTCCTCTTTTACAGAGCTCATAGTTTACCTCAATATAGATTTTAAATGTCTGCAAGAGCATGTTCACACTTATAATGTTAAAAAAAATTCCATACCAAATGCCCCTGATCTACCTCTATTCTCACTCTGTCTGAGATGCTCTGTCAGAGCCCCTCCACCACGTGGGCCCAGTCTGTTCTGATTGGTTAATTAGTCTATTATGCTTGTTCATTTTTTCAACAACTTTGTGTTGTTCTACAGCCCACTCTACATTGGACTTCCACCCTAAGCCAGTAGGCTTGGAAAAATAAAGAAACTAGAAAAGCACTCCGAGAGCGCAGACCTCCGCCAAGCAGCTCAGTTCCACCCATAAATTGTGATTTCCACCCAACATTATAGTCCTATATTTATTTTATACGCACACTGTGGAATGAAAAATATCAATCTGCAAGAAGTGTGATTATTGTTGATATAAACATCATCCAATAGAGTGACCTAGTTAGTAGTGGGTCTTGTAACTTGTTGACTGAACCAATTTGCTGCTGCTTGTACAGATGTTGGTGTTGTGCGCGCCACGGTGCTTCCAGTGGGCGATGTCACCAGCCTGTCGGTTGGAGCAAAACCACAGCGCTTCGGTGCGTGACGCGTTCACTCTATGTGGAGTTTGTTAGGTTTTTACACTCACACACACACACAGACTTCTGCATTGACGGACTATTTCTGTATCGACAATATCAGCAACCTTGTTTCAAGTGATAAAACAGCATGTTTGGAGGGACTGCAAGCGAGCAGAGCTGCTGCGTATGTTTCTATAACGTTAATGGGCTCACAGTAATGTTACTAGTGGTTGTGAGTTGGAGAGGACTGGGGTGTTTATTACAATTTCGGGAGAGACTGCTCAGAAACCAAGGCTT